>JAWWLV010000024.1:10278071-10365724 GCA_035041135.1 Platyrinchus mystaceus | reverse complement strand
AGAACATCTAGAGTGAAGAGACAGAACAGGATGGGGAGGGGTGGGTGGAACGACACAGACAGCGATGACACAAAAAACCCCCCAAAAAACCCAAAACAAAAACCAAACAAAAAAACCAGATCAAACCAAGAAACCCCACACCAGGTTCTGTCAAAGGTCTTGCACTGAGACACCCAAAATCATCAGTCCTAAACAAAAGTCACACCCAGAATCCATAGATGACACCCTAAGCTCTTTCAACAATTTCTTGGTCACTCCTTGCCTCAGTTTCCTCAGTTACACAATCATGAGTTTAATTCTTATTTGCTAACGCTGACAGAACGTGGATAACAGTTTGGGGGAGCCTGTTTTTTCCATTTAATCTGGCACACTGCCCATGCTTCACTGCTTGGTCTCATGCAAAAGCTCTGACTTTTTTGGGTTTGGTGTGGGTTTTTTTGTGTTTTTTTGTTTTTTTGGTGGTTTTTTGTTTGGTTGGTTGGTTGGTTTTTTCCAACTCCAGAAGCTCCAACATTGGCTCAGCACATCCAGTTCCAACAGAAAATGGCCAGAAATTCTCTCCCCACCGTGAAATTTCATGCAGAAGAAGCAAGCCAGGTCCATTGGCCAAGTTCTGCTTCTATGACCCCTGTGAAATCTGAAGAGATTCATAAACCTACATGGAGAAAGAAGAGCTCTTCCAGTACTGTGCTGAGGCATTAGGAAGCATATGTACGTGGTAGCTAAGCCTTTCTCTTGACATCAGTTATACCAGAGGACCTCTTGGCACTTCAGTTCCAGTCAGACAACAATGTAAACGTTATCCTACGTAAAAAGAATTGTTGTCACAACAAAAAGAGGTGCTACAAATTTCCAGGTAAGCCAAGACAAATAGGAAACTAAGATGGATAAAACAACATATAAACAAAAGAAAACAACCAAACATCACAGAAATACATGCCAGGAGCTCCACAAACAGCTGGCCCAAACCAGCTCTCCAAATACACCCAGAGGGTGAAAGAAGCATCTGCTCCCACACACATGCTGTGATCAATGTCTGCACCAGCAGCCAACACTATGAAATAAATGAATCCAGAAGGCACACAGAGCCTTACCTGCTGCCCTGGACCTTCCCCACCAGGCCCTGCCAGCTCCATCTAAACAGGGCTCTTCTCCAGCACCTCTTCCACATCCAGAACAGCCAGACCACTTATTCCTACAGTAAATACAATTTAACACAGCTGGCTTTGAATATACACCCCTGCAAACTGAGCCCACCCACCCCAGGGCCAACAAACCTCCTGCCCAACCCCAAACCCCATCAGTAAAACTGATGTCCTTGGGCACATGGGTGCTTTCAGGCAATCACAGCCCCTGACAGCTGCAGCTGTCATCCCTCAGGGAGCCCTCAGCTCTGGTGAGGGAATAAACAAAGTGAGAAATTGTTAAAAAATAGCCACCTTCCTCCCAGTGTCCTGCCCAGGGCTGTTAACTAAATCCCTACTGAGAGAAGCACACCAGTCCCTCATTACTTTTCACAAGCACCTGTGGAGAAATGAGAGCTTCGACCAGGGCTGAGACTGGGCTGGGCAGAAATTTGGAAACCCCTTTCTCCTCCTGGTAGACTGCAAAGTGTCTTGGGATCTGTTTTCAAATTAGCAGAGTATTTCAGGAATCACAGGGCTTGTGTTCTTGTAGCACACATGAAGCCATAGGCTACTGTGAAATGGCCACCAACTGGGGCATAATATTGCTTTGAAAACCGTGAGTTGATACAAGGCCAGAGTACATAGTTAGTGCAGGGTTTATAATATCACTGTACCTCCATGAGTCACTGTATGATTTTACATCCTGCTCTGGCCATCCTAGCAAACTATCCCTTTATCTCTTCCTTGTGTTCACATCCATCTTTACAGTGAGTATGAAGACAGAAACTTTTTTCAACAGGGTTCTGCCTTCTAAAACAAACAAAATAAATGTGTGATTGGAGCTGTGAGTTTTCCTGATGCATCAGAGCCATCATCCAACTTCATGGGAAGGACCACAGAGCTGACAGAAGACTCTGACCTACTTGATTTCCCAGGAAGAAGCCTTGGTATTTATAAGCTGTGAAGTCTGTCCTTCTCTGTCAGAAAAGAAAGCTATAAGACTAAGACTTAGTTCATTCCTCCTACACATCACTCCTTAAACGAACCACACCACTGCTCTAGGTTGATACACTTTATTCAGTTTTCTTCCCTGTTCCCAGCTTGTCCTTAGAGCTGATGAAGTCACTTGCCCCATAACCTGATGGTAAAATTCACCTATACAATGCACACAAAGCTCCCACTGGCTGCCAGATGGCAAGAAAGCCATCTGATTTCTATTAACTCTATTGGACTTGAACCTGGGAGTTGAAGAGCCCCATATCTCACAGCCAGTCTTGGCTGAGTCAGTTCCCTGCTGCCCTCCTTTCTTTGAACATTCAGTTTCCATTCACACAACAAGACACATGTGTAGCCAAATACCACCTCCAGCCCTAGCTAAACTAAATCCAGCTACCCACGTGAATGATGAGCACAAACTTAACTACGCAAATCTCCAAAATACATTATCTAAGCAGACACTTGGGGGTGATGTCTGCTATGGCACATATAGCCAAACCACCCGCACTATCTTCCAGAAAAAGCACTTTAAATATAGTAATGATTTTAAATTCTCAGCGAAGTGTAACTGCTCACAACGCTTTGCAGACTTAAAGCCATGAGGCAAAGGTATGTTAATCATCCCAGATTTATGGCAAGGCTTAGAACAAAACCCACTCTCTCTGCCTATAGTGTTAAGCAGTAACTAGAAACACAATCTTCCTTTATATTAACACCTCCTCTTACCCGTGTCATTGAGAATAATGAGATAAAAACTGCAGCAACATAGCAGGAATGGAAATTAGTTGGAAGTCCTTGATAAGATTATCTTCGTTGCAAGGTGATACCGCTTTGTTAGTTTCCAGCTGACACACAGAGAACTGGCAATAGCTTTGTGGTATTGCATGGAGCCCGAAATGGATGCATTCCCACTTCTTCAGCTGAAAACTGAATGTCATGCATTGATTTTCTACTCAGCCTACAAGTGTCCTTCATGACCTGGAGCCTCAGGCAGTTGGCCTGAGAGCTCACCCTAGAACTGCAGATTTTGACAGGAAAATTCTGTTAGATGTTACACCATAACTTTGTGTGAAGGGTGTGGAAGGAAATGCTGTCCAACCTGTTAACTGCGTAAAAGGTCCTTTGAACTGTAGTTACCTGTTGGCACAGAGCTCAGTTAGGTAATCTTAATTGTTTGCATTTGATTATACACATAAAGAAAATGTGAAGCTGTATCACATTGAACTAAGATAATTTCCAAAAGACGTGGATAAACTGCTCAGGAACATACGGCAGGAACACCTAGAGGTCTCTGCCAAGGGAAAAACAGATGAGAGAGACCTAGGTCAGCCTTTTATGTTAATTCATCTGATTGTTCATCCATCCATACTGTCACCGTCCTCCTCTTCAGTGCTAGTGGGTTTTGATAAAGCACAAAGAAGGAAAGTTTTGAATGGACAAAACACAGAATCAGTATCCTCATGTGGTGGCCAGTCTTCATATTTGGACTGGATTCTCCCACAACTTTTTGGGGAGTGAAGTTCATGTTGCAGACCCACATGCACAGAAGCACAGCAATGGGCAGTTATCAAGGGTTTTCATGGGGACATAAAAACACACATGAGAGAACCCAAAGTCTTCTTGTTACCCAGTATACAGGCACCCCACCCTCCCTGTGGCCAGGCTCCCAGAGGGTATCTATTGTGTAGTGTGGGAGTGTTGGTAATGGGGAGACTACCAGAGATACAGAAAGGCAGCTGCTTTGGTTAACACTGTGACTGTTGTAGAGGAAAAATACAGGGATGACTAAGGGAGGGAAAAGACAAAAGGAAAAAGATGCTTAACATCAAAGGGCTCCAATGCACATCCTGAATTTTAGCATCAGCCCTTTTGGGTTTACCCACATTTGTACGGAATAATTCCTGTGTGGTGAGAGAGAAAGTAAATGTAGTTCTGTAGGCTATATGCCAGAATATTCAGGACAGTTGTAGATGATTTATAACTTACAAAAGACACTGAGATCAGTGCTTGGACCACACTGGCTCTTTTTCTATGACAAGGCACAGGTCTATATAACACAGAGGGATTAGGGCCTATCCATCCATTGAAGACACTCATGAGACATCAGGATTCTGATGCCAGGGAAAAAAAGTTCCCAGTTACTGCCTCCTGGCTCTGCCTCATGAGCTGCAGCATGTCATGTGCACCACTAGTGTTTTAGCCTCTTTGTTTGCTTACAAAGCAGATGTTTGACAGGCACAGAAATAATTCCTTCAAGATCTGCAACAGCTGTAGCCAGCATTCAGATAAGAGGCCCTATATTTCTACAGCCACCCAGCCAAGGCCTTATGCAACTTGGTTAAATTGCCTTTTGAGACGCTGCCTTGCCAGCTCGAGTAAGTGGCAGATACCTCTCTATGGGAAAAGAAAATAAGTCTTTTGTTAGACGTCAATTTGCTTTTCCTTTGGGCTCAAATTTTGAAACACTATTTTTTTCCTCTGTATTTTTTTGGGAAGGTTTTCATAATGTGGAGTCTTCGTGCATCCAAACATGTGCTGCTCCTGCCCCTGACAGCCTCCTGTGCTTTGGTGTGGAGTCATGTCAGCTCTGTCTCTGTACAGACACGGAGCTTTCCTGAGGTCCATGGTGTTGAATGTCCATTTTCATAAGCCTAGACCTCCTCCTGTCTGCCTGACACTGTTCACTCTGTGCAGGGCAGAGTCTATAGTTGATGTGTGAATTTTAAAAGATTCTCTTTCCAGAACTAAAATATCATTCAGTGACCATTCATTAAGGAAGAGAGAAGAGAAACCAGGCTGAACTCACCAGTATCCTTTCAGTATCCATCAACAAGCAGAGAAATGTTCCAAGACGATTTTGCACACAAAATGGAAAATGTGGGAAGATATAATACAGAGGTACTCACTCTCTGTGGACACAAGGCCATCAGCAGTAGCTCAACACTGACCTAGTATTGTACCTACTTAAGAAAGCAAAGCTAGTGTCAGGAATTAGTGCATGGTCTCAACCAGCACCACGTGCTGCAGATTCAGGTCTTGCTGGTTAAAATATGGGGTTTTTTATAGTCCACATCTATGGTATCATCCAACTTCTTGGTTCACTGAAATCACACTTGTCTCAGATTTTAAATACAAGAGCTGTGTACATGAGGCAACAGAAAATCTACCTGGCACATTTCACCTGTGGTTTTGGGATCCTAGAAGTAACAGAATATGTGCTGATGACATGGAAGAGCTGACACCAAAGCAGACAGAATTAATCTACAGATCTTAATTAGGAACACTATGGAAAAAATGAAGGTAGAACAAAAACATTCAAATTTCCAGTGAGGAGGTGAGAATACAACTGAGCTTCCTCAGTTCAGACACAAATTTCCTCAGGATTGATTGCTCTGGGAGTGGCCATCAAAAAGGCAGATCTAGGAAATAGAACAAACATGAGTGGAGTTCAAAACAAGAGCGTATGATCACTCTTTGCAAAACAAGAGTCATAAAAAAGTCAAAGGAACTATTAACACTTCACCCTTCTATTGCACCTCCCTTTGGAGGACTTCAACGCGCTTCACCAAAGACACGTGTCAGATTGTGATGCTCTTACTCATGCACATGGCTATCTGACACATGACCTCATTTGATTTTATGGTTCAAAGCAGTATATCTGAAGTACAAACGGATCAGACTCCTGCCCTAGCCGATGCAGTGTCAATTTAGGACTGCTTTTTATTGATTAAAACATTGAGTCAGAAATTACTGCCACTTTCTCTTGCCACTAGTCTTGATATTCAGAGTCCAATGTAACACCATTAAAAAAAACAGAAATCTGAAGATCAAGGTATTAGTCAAGGAAAAATGGAGAACTACCTGAGGTGTTAAGCACTGCTCTCAGTGGTTGATACACTGCATACACAATATTACTTACAGCTTAAAAGGGATGAAGGGCTCTGGCCTGCTCTTACGCTTGGTCTTTCAGATTCAGATGAGGGATCATCTTAGCTTCTCCTTGCACTCATGTGAAAGGTCCCTGAAGACAGGCCCACTGAGGTGTGGGTAAGCTGAATCAGGAGCCTGTTCTGTGCTACATTTCACCCTTGCTGAAAGAAAGGTCAACCCACAATGGCAACTCCACAGTGAGTAAAGTAGTGATCATTAGATCATCATAGCATGGCATACTCCTATTGTTGCTATGATAATCCTAATAAAAAAATCTTCACGAGGCTTCTCGTGGGTGTAGCTGTCATTAATAAGCATTTCCTCTTGCAATTTATTTCAGTTCAGTTAAATGATAATTCCACTAAGAAACAGTGCCCATAAAGCAATGCTATGTATGACATGATCCTGCAGATGGTCAGCATTTAAAAGAACTAAAAACATCTTAAATGCTTTTATGGACATTTCAAAGTAGTGAGAAATAAAATTAAATTAGATGGACTGGATGATTGGATTAGAATAATTTTTTTCTGGCCTATACTATTGGGGATCTCTAGGGGCTTGAAATCATATTGTGATTCCATCCTTCGAAGTGGAAAGAAATGGAGCAGAATTTTCTAGAGACTTTCTGCTGTTTCTTTAATTCCCAGGTGCAAATTGTGTTGATTCTTCCCCTTTTAGCCCCCTCCTCTGAATTTTAATGAGTGTTTAGAGAAAGTCCTCCTGAGTTCTGGCCAGGCTTATTGAGGTAGGGACTCCTGTGTGTCCCCTGCCTTTACATCACATTCACAGCCCAAGACTGGGACTTCTCTGCTCTGCCACAATCCAATCAACATCTCTGAATATTCATTAGAATCTTTCTGACTTTGTGTCATGTTCAAGTGTCGAAGTGTGCACTAATACCAGAGATGCTTCAGTGGGGGAATCAGATCCAATTAGACACTGTACCTTCATGTTTCATCCAGTAGCCCACAGTTTGAGTCAAAGCAAGCAACTGAAATGCTGATCAAGGGGAATGGAGTCCTCTAATTTGTCTATGGCACAGATCAACCCAAACCATAGCTGCTCAAGGAGATGACACCAGTGCAGCCCTGGGAGCTGTTTCACAGCAAATATCTTCGTTACAGTGTTTCTCTTTGCCCAAGTATTTCCATTTCTTGGTGATTCTCCTTGATGGTGTTTTAGCCTACAGAGGTTCTTCAGAACGGTCAAGATCTTCCCTTCCCTTGTACAGTTGCTCAACATGGTCACAATTTTGAGACAAGCTGTGTTAGTCAAGGGCAGAACTTGGACTCCCATGCCAGAATTTTGCATTCGCAACTTTTCTGCAAGCATATTTTTTGGTTTAACTCTCAGGTCAGACATCTAGCTGATATATATAGAAATAATTTTCTGTGGACACAACTCAAATGAATCTGAGTGTCCAATGAGAGAATTATTGTTTGCAACTGATTGCACTTAGAGTTGCAACACAGGGGAGAGTGGTTTTTTGCTTTCCCCCCCCCTTGTCGCCTTTGAAAATTTCACAACCTACAGTTAGCCAGACTCTGAGTCTGAGCTGAGGATCTTGCAACACTGGTTTATCAATGTCACTGAAAAACAAATCTGAACAGCGTCATAACTTTCATTGATCCACCAGGCTGGATCCAAGCTGATAGCAGATCTGATGAGATCTCAGGAAAAACAAAACCAAAAAAAAAAAATCAGATTTGTTGATTCAGACTGACGTGGAATTGCAGCCAGGCAGCACATAAGCCTTCTGGTTAGCAAACAGAAATGGCCCAAGACTTCATTCAGGACAAACTCTGACACAGTATAGTAAGGCAGACATGTCCCCATCACAAACAGAAAGATTCTAGTCTCCTGTGACCTGTGGGGCACAGATAGAAGAGGCACTACAGACTTCCTATAGTGCAGGGTCTTTGAAAGCTACAGCCCAGGGCCAGAGACCCAGACGTTCCTCACGCAGATAACCTCATATAATCAGTGTTCACTAGTCTTACTGATGAGCTTTGGAAATGCTCTCATTGATGCTTTTGGCATATATGACTGATTGGTTTTGTTTGCATTTTCCTCTCTATTTATCTTCTGCCACTATGTTAATGTAGTCCCCCCTACGCTTACTATTGCCTGGATCTGTCCCATGATCTTGTTAATGATGTCACAAGCAGGGTTATAACCACTTGTGAGAGCACATGCAGAAATAACCCTCCAGAAGATAAGGAAGCCACTGGAAGGACTGACATATAAGGAGGCAGGAATCCCACTTCTGTGCTAAATGTCCCATGTCAATAAACCATTAAAGAGGGGGGAAAGCACGTGGAGTGTAAGGAACTCTGCATCAAGCATTGGATTTTCCTTTAAATCTCATTCCAGGCTCAATGGAGAGACAAAGGATCAGGGACTTATTATTGCTTCATCTCCTTCATTCTGCATTCTTGAAGGGAACAAGTGAAACCATGAGGACTGACCTTTCCTAGAACCTCTTCCGCTTTTCCTGGAAATCAGTCTTCAGTCACATGATAGGGTTTTACTGCTCTTTAGGAATTCCAGATCCTGAATGAGGCAGACTGTAAACAAGGAAACCTGACACCTCAAGGACAGAAGGAGAGAACAAGATGTCCATAGACACACTGGCGTGTTTTCAAGCACTGCAATGTGTTCTGTGAGTTGTTTATAAACGTACCTGTCTCTGAGTGTACACACACATCTATATACAGTCTTACAGAGCACATACTATCTATCATTTTTTCTCCCACATCTCTGAAAGCAGAAAGAGTCAGTCATAAACAAAGTGGTGTTCTCCAGGGCAGGCACTGCTCTTTCAGCCCAGTCCCTATCACAGCCTCCCCTTGTGTCTGCAGCTCTGTGGATTCAAACCCAGTTATTTTCTAGCATAAGGCAGGGATTGCAGGGCCTTGTTTGTGGGTGCAAGCAGGTACATGAGCACTCACAAGCTGTCACTCACTACCAGCCTCTCTTGGCTAGTTGGTTATTAAAAACCAATCTGGCTTTTAAGGATCATAGCTGACTTTGTGGCTGCTGGAAAAAAGACATGGGGTGGGTACTGAAGGGCAAACAGATGATTTTTTTGGCAAATAAGCAGAATGATTTAAAAAGAGGGATGGGACAGACTCTTTAAAATGCACAAGGAGGAAAAAGTAACTTGAAGAATCAGGATAGCAGCTGGATTAGTATACCACATCACTGAAACCCTTGCCCAGCAGGAAAATGATAACACAGGAAAAGTTGAACTTTTACACTAGAGCATGTTCTTTCTTCTCCAAGTCAGACGCAATTTACAATCCTGTGACAAATGCTCACATTAACTGCAAAGAGCTCCTTAATCCTAAGAAATTTTTAGTCTTAACATTAAACATTTACCCCTTATCAGAAAATTAAACTTAATATAGCAGAAATTCAGCCACAAACAGAGTCAAAAATGGCTTCTTCTCCCTCCATTTATAATAGAAAACTTTTAACGAGAGAGTTAATTTCTTGCCATCACAAAATGTTGATCAAGGAGCCCTGTTTGCTTACGTCTGTTTTAGAGGCATAACTCTGACTGGTACTGTGAGACGAACATGCACAATCATAGCATCCAGACCATTAATTAAAGCCTTATAAAACCCCAACTGAAGTTACTGGAAGGATTCCCATTGATCCATTAGATTTTGGATAATGCTTCAAACACAAAAATTGAACTGATAAGTGCAGAGCCCTTTCCCCTCTCTTGCTGGATTTTTCCTGCTATTTGGATCCTTTGCATGTCAAATGTCATCAGGATGAATGACCAAAATCTTCACTGGAAAGAAAAGATGGGGGTTTTTTTGTGTGATCCCTTCTGCATTGGCGCTGGGGCTTGGTTTGAGCTGCCAAGTGCTGTCTCTCCATCTTCCTGGTGCTGTGGTATCCCCAAGGTCTTGCAATACCAACAAGGCTGTGACTAAAGCACTGCACAGTAAGGAAGGAGCCTTACTGCCAGTTTTGCCATATCCCACTGAAACAGGATGAGCTTTACTGTTTGGGGTAGACAGCGACCTTTGGAGTATTTAGCCGAACAGCTTCTGATAACAAAACTGTTTTCTTATGTTGCACGTGGAGTCATCATCAGAGCCATCCACAGAGTCTTTCCTCAGTCCTCTCCACTGTTATACACTGGTTTAGTCCACAAAGCACCAAGACCAAAATAGTGGAGTGGTGTAAATCTGAAAATACTGGAAAGAAAAAACTCCCTTATCTCAAGGTCTGTGCTAGTACAGCTTCTTGGTTAGACAACTGTTGGGGACTCATTTTGTTCTAGCCCTGAGCTAAGCACCTGCCAGATTGTTTTTCTGCTGCAGTGTTACTTTCTGTAAAACGAGAACTAATTATTAGATGGCACTAATACGACTTGTACTCATCCTAAGAGACCTAATAAGTAGAGGAAAATTCGTGAGGAAATAGACTTGGAATACAATGTTAATACTAATCATAAAATTGAAAAATTCAGCTCCCTCAGAAAAATCAATGGGCCTGTGAAGTTCCTGTTGTTCCCTCCTGCCTGAGTACAGCTGCACAAACAACTCACCACAACTTTGCCATCCTGCAAGAAGCTGCTTGTCCACAGTTGGATACACATCTGGATAAATGTCAGTGTGCTTCCTTGGCAATGAAAACATGGGAAGCTGCTTTCTACCCTCTGCAGTGTCATAGAAGGCAGCTGGGCTCTTTCTGGACAGGAAAAGACAAGCCAGAAATCAGCTCAAATTTATCTTGTTCCTGGAGCCGCAGCCTGGAGATGCTGCAAGACAGTTCTGGTTCCAGATTTTCATCTCTGGATCCTCTGGACATAGTTCTAATGGGCTGAAACATCTCAGAGGAAGAGGGAAAAAAAAGCCAACCAACAGCGATATCTTTGGCCAATCAGCAAATTTTTTTCCTGACAATCCACCAGTGTGTAGATGCCTGATCATTTATATCCCTTCTGGTATTTTCTCTGCTATCACATGTAACTGTGAATTCTCTCATTAGTCAGACTGCACTCATTCCAGCACATCATTTAATCTTTCTTTATTAAAACAGCATGCAGACAAAGTTAACTTATTTGAAATACAGGCGCTGTTATCACTTCTCTCTGTGCTGTATTTGTTCCCTGTCTATTCTTTTTTGAGGTAGTCATTCCAGGTAGCTTTTGATAAGTGACATACTGTTCATCTGTTGCTGTCATGTAGCTAACAAAGCCCAAAAGATGCCACCAAAAGTAAAAATAAAACCCATTGCATGATACTGAAATCAGCTTTTCTGCATGAGTGTGTGCCCTAGGCCATCAGAGAGCTCTTTTCCGTATGATTCTCTCAATCCCACTTTGGAAAACATCTTGCTCATTTACACAGAGAGAAAGTACAGATCCCCTAGATTTTACTTGAAGGAAGCATAACATCTCACTCGGAGTAATTTTATGACTGATTAAAACTTAATTGCAGATACAAGTTGTTAGAGTTGTTGCAGAATATTCCTGCTGTGGCTACAGCCACTGTAGAGAGGCAAATATTCCCCTTTTTAGTTAGTGTGAGAGCATGCCCATTTCTTGGCTAGATAATCATGCATGCACCATGGATGTTTGCAAGCATAAGGTAATTTATGTTAACGTTGAAAATGTATTTACAAGTACTCAGCTTCAGAAATCTGTTGTGTTGTCCCGCTGTGTAGAAGTGGCCAGCAGAATGCACTGTACGTGCAGCACAGATATAATTTGTATCATTACTCGATGCCCACAGGGACAGGGTTAATAAAGTAAAAGAGAACAGAGCACCAAAGCACTGTTGATAACTGTATGTGCACCAGAGATCATTTCATTGGCTTTGTGGAAGAGCTTTTCTTCATGTAATTTCTCAATATTAAAAACAATACTTGATACTGTTTATCCAGAGATCTACAGTTCCAACTAGAAAAATATATAGACTGACAAAAGGCTATTATTGGGAAAGTCACAGCAGGAGTTGCAATGAAAAAGCAACTAGCCAAAGGAGAAAATTCACTAATCAAGCACTGTGACATAAAGGTTGGCCTAGGATCTGTAATGAAACTCAAACTTTAATTAGCAAGGGTATAATTCTGGAAGGAATTAAGGGATCCCCACTCTATTTCCATCACAAAGGTAGGAATGAAGGTTAAGGGTCTGCCCAACACCATATGACAGAGCCCATCCTAATGTGGAGCCCAGTGATTCCTGTGTGTGGTACTATTTCCTTTCACCATGTACTTTCTCTCTGCTTCGAACAGTAGGACAAACACAATTTGTGAAGACACCAGGAGAGGAAGAACCTGTGAAAAGGGGAAGGTTTTAAAAAGCAATAAGAAGAAAAATGAGATTTCTATGTTTTCGTCATGGCAGAAGTAGAGAGAGCAGCCTAAGATAAGTGTGGAGCTGGGGGTGCAGAATGAAACAAGACTAGAATGAGCAGGGCTGTCCAAACAGCATCAGCCATCTCTGGAGGGGAGGCCTGGGAAATCCCCACGTCCCCTTCTTTACCACACAGGGAGGGATTTGGGGATCTGAGCTGAAGGGAATAGGAGAAGGAGGGAAGACAGACTCTTGCAAGCCAGCTGTGGGCAGCATTGCCCCCTGGAGTGAGGTCCAGCAGGGGGAAAGAGGGAACCTGGCCAACCTGGGGCACAGCTGTAATTTTAACAACCAGATGGCAGGCTCAGTGCCCGCCTGAGGGGCAGGAGCCTGTATGTTTTCCTCCAGCAGATAGGTCACCTTTTCATTTCTCACCCTGCACCGACAAGCTCCACTTCAGCATGATTTGCTGTCATGGAGGCACGGGGAAACCAAGCAACACACTGCCATATCAGAGAGCTTTGGGATGGCCACACAGTCACACTCAAGTTAGTGGAGAAGCAGTTTGAGTCAGTCTTTTATAAAGTGTCTTTAGAAGCCATGGGACAGTGGCTTACACTCTCTCTTCTCTGTAATAAAGGCTCACAGAGGGTCTTAGTTGGCTGTCCTGGCTGTCCCAAGGGAGGGGGAAGGATCTGACAAGGTTTGTTTTGCACATGTTTTAATCAGCAGAGCAACGCTTCATGAGTGCTGTTATGCATGCCAGAAACAATCCTACACAGAGTTGTCAGTGATATTAAACAGAGTGAGAAGGCAAGAAGGCCCAACCTCATATGGGCCAGAGCTGTTATTGTCAGGGTCAGATCAAGAGCCTGAAGGCTGGGCTCTGACTTAGGAGAAGACTTTCCTCTCAACGCTGTTGGACAAGAGTGAACAGGCTCTGCAGTGGGGCAGAGGACATGGGGAGTGGGGGGCTGGCAATAGAAAACCTCTGCAGAAGCCATGGCTTTTTATAACAAGCAGTTAAAGGCTGGGGTTTTCCCACCATTCCTTGAAGGAACAAGCGCATCTTTCCTCTGCCGAGCTTGTGTTTGTCCTTCTCAGCAATGCTGGATCATTGTTCCACTGCAGTTGTTCCAGTGACTGATGATAAGAAGATAACACTGAGTTTGGACTGCTGGGAGCTTATATTTACTTCTTTTGAAAGTCTGTACAGTATATATGTGTGTGTGTCCACACTCATATATATGTGCACACACACATACACATATATGCACATTCATATATGTGTGTGTGTGTCTATATGTAGGTGAAGTTGTTGCTCACCTATTGATAACCTGTACATCCTCTTTAACAAACAGGGAGAGGAAAATAATACTGAAATACATTGAATAAAGAGTCACAGATTGAAGGGGCTTAACTCTACTCATGTTGCTACTAATGACTGGAGTGCTTTTGCTTCCAGTGTGATGATAAGCCTGGGTTGTGCTTTGGTACTGTGATGATCTGTGCATAAACCAGTCACAGGTTGATAAATCCTTATTCAAGTTTGGATTTTTTATTTCTTTTGGGCAAGAAATTGGATTTTCATTCTGTGTGTAGTAACACAACCCCCCTTTTGAGCATTATTATAATAATTACTGTTGGAAATACTTACTGTAATGATAAGTAGCAATCTCCTCTGCCAACCCCCAAAAAATACCTGCATTCTCCACTAAAATGGTGGCAGATTCCCAGAGATACACCTGGCAGTATTCTCCCATACTTTACCTTATTGGGAGCAGGAAGAAATGACAGCAAAGCCAATGAGTTGGTTGTTCCCCAAGACCTGTACCCACCACCAAATCAGAAGGAGATATGCTGTTGCACAAACGGAGTCCACCACAGGAAAAAGTCTTACTCCCAGCAGCTTCCAAGGACTGCTGTGTTGACTGCAATATTTCTCATCTGCAGATCTAATCCTGCCCAACACAGACTGCTAAAGATCCCCTCGCCTTGCATGGGCTCATGATCAAGTTGTAATTGCTCAGCTATTGCATCTGTTTGCCTAATTAAAACCAGTTGTCTCTGTGTGAGCTCCCATCCAAGAAATAGCTGTGCAAATGCATTTTTTACTGTTAATGTAAAGAACAGTTTTGTGGCCCCTGCCCCAACTGGCCCTTCAAAAGCAGAATTGGTGTTTTAATTCCTTCTAAGTTCACACAAAAATGTTATCCCTCAAAACAATCAGTTCCTATCCTTTCCTACTATCCAGCACAAGACCTGAGATATTTCCCATTTGTATGGATTTTTTTGCCTAGCAATTATAGCTCATGAAATCCATTCACAGTAAAGTGAGTCCTGGATAGTTCAACTCATCCTGGCAAATCAAACGTTTAACATCATGAGGGATATAAAAACATAAGCAATCATGTTTGAGTCACTTTTAGTACAACAGATTAGTTTGCAGGGTCTGGCAGTGTTTATAGTATAAATCACACTTTAGAGATGGGAAAATACTCTGAGATTATCTAGTTCAACTGGGTTTTTTTGCAAGTATGTATTTTCTGCTGCCTTCATCAAAATCTAATTTGAGAAATATCTTCATGTATGAGATTTCCACCACTTCCCTTTGGGATTAGCCAACAACTGGACAGAAACCACTGTTAAGAAATATACCCTGACATTTAAATCTACAGTTTTCATTTTTCAGTTTAAGCTTTTTACTCCTTTTAGCATCCCACTCCCTTTCCTTTCTCACTTTCTTCAGTGTTCTCAGCCTCCAGATACTTGCAGCTGGTTCAGCTGTGTCCTATAGTTGTTCACTGTTTCTCCCAGCTAACCTGTGTACTAGTAGAGACAAGGACACTTCTCCAGCTCTGCTTCCCTCCAGGCCAGGATTACCCTACAGCTCTTGAACATGGTTTTCCAGCAGCAGAGAAAAGAAAGGATTGCTAAGGACAGGTCAGCGGCCAAGACAAACAGTCGCTCTAACACAAGAGACCCACTTGTAGTATTTTGAATTATTTCTCTTTTAATAGGTGCTTTTCCCCCCTCTGGTAGTAGTTCAATCACCTTTCCCTTAGCTGAACTGCTCCTCTGACAAGAAAACAGGAGCAGCCAACCGAGCCCTGTTTGGAGCTAAAGGCAGCTGCTGTTTACTTGCGTATTTTGCTTTCTCACAAAACTGCTCGGTACGTTGTGGCCTTGACACTGAGCAAGGAGAGACCGTGTGCATGGAGCATGTAAAGTGCATATTCCTCTCCTTGGCAGAAGTCCCTTGGCAGCAGCAGCTTAATGCACAGTTCAGAGCCCTGACTTCCTCCTCCTGACCCCCCTGCTTTATTCTGCACTTGACACACGCGTGCACTCGCCCCTCTGCTCGCTCGGTGCCCTTGTGGGGACGTGAGAGATGGAGCCGTGGTCCCCGCTGACGTCACTTCGAAATTCCCACCGACTCCTCTGAGGCCAGGATTTCACTTTAAATGACCCTTCTCCAGAAGCAATGAAGGATTAAAACTGTGCCACATGAGTGCACTGGTTAAAATGGAAGACTTGCTAAGCAATTACAGGGTCCAAAATGAGTTACAGAGGGTCAAGTTTCCAGTTCAGTGAACCCTGTCAGCTGTTCCAGGGCACTGCCTCACTTGGGACCACAGACTTGCCATCCACACACACGAACGAGAATTAGAGGCTGAGATTTCCAAAGTTCAGGGTATTGAAGGCACAAAATACGTTTGCTTTTATGCTGACTGGGAACCGGATTCCTACCAGATCCGAGCCCAGGAAAGCACACACTCTCCTCCAAGTTCAGAGAAGTGAAGTTTTCTGGATTTGTCAATGCCTGGCATTGCCACAGCACCTGCAACAATTCCTCTCAACACCATGACTCACGTGGGTCCTGGAAGAGGTGCAAGGTCTGCTGGAGCCACATGCTGCTCCCAGCAGAGCCACGTGAAGGTGCAGTCACTGCTTTGGTGGCCACCAGGCTGCATTGTTCCCTCTGCATCGCTGCTTTTTGGCACAAAGGAAGCTGGCAGCAAGGATATCAGGGAGGGACTAAAATTATTGGAAAGGGAAGAGATGAAGGAAAGATTCCAAGGCAAAGAGAAAATCTTTCCATTTCATACTCTATGACCTTTTAGGAGAGTTGGGTACCGCCATGCTCATACCACTGAATATAAAAACTTAGGGTGCACATCATGCAGTTACCTGTGTTGCTTCACATATGCATAGATATCTTGCATCAAGCACTGAAATGTTTCATTATCAATAATTTAGCCACATTGTAAATAAATGCCAAACAGAGTATTTCTTTGAAAATGATGAAACAAGCACCTGGATCAAACCAGAAAACCTCATCCCTCTTTCACTGAGGGCAAATTTCCCACATGATCATATTCCAACTGTAACCTGCATATTCCATGCTGTAACCTGAAGCTGGGAGAAGAATAAAACCCTTCTCATAGAAGAATAAATCCCTTCTGCAGCAACAGCAAGACCAACACAACAGAAAGTATCAAATTTAGCTACTTCTGTGTCCACTTTCCTGAGTGGAAATGTCACAGACTGGATGAGGTTGGTGTATAACCAAAGAGGCACCTCAGCCCTTCCTACAAACCCCTATTCCTGAGGAAGTTCCCATCTTAGTCCCCAATACACGTATCTCCAAGGAAGCGAAATGCTGCTTTCCTCACCTTAGCACCTTCACAAGGGCCCAGGTGAGGCAGGGTGTAAGCAGTAGTACAATCCAGAATGCCACAGAGCCAATGTTCAGCTGAGCTCCTGCATACACCGCTCCCACTGACAGCCTGCAGCAGAGCTGATCCTACCAGCAGAACACAAGCATAGGCAGTGCCAACATTGTGAGAAAAGGAAACCTATCTTAACAGAGCTCTACGGAGGCAAGAGATCTGCCATGGTGCCAGCAAACCAAATGCTCTGACATTGCCTTCACTTCTATCATAGGCTTTGGCACACTGATCATTACTCTGATCATATGCCACAAAATGCCTCTGCTGTCCTGGAATCACAATTGTAATGCATGGAAAGTGCCTAAGAAAAAACTCCAGGGCTCAAATGAAAAACGCTTCTGGATGCAAACATGAATTCAGCGCAAGGTCAGAGTTCTCCCTGTTCAAAATATCAGATCATGACATAATTTGTAGCATGAATACCTTGGTCAAAAATTCTGCAGCTTTCTCACAAACCCTGGCCCATTGCAACATACAGCTCTCCCCTGTGAGAATGCAGTGTGAAGATCTACACTGTGTCCTGTCATTTCTGCAAGGTATTTCATCAGTCACCAGGCTGTTCCGCAATGTGCTTAACAGCAGGATTGTGTAAGCTCAAAGAAAGTGAAGGCAAAGAACAACTTTGGCAATCCCTACCCAGGCCAGGGAAGGTGATGAAGGCTGAGAATGGTCCTGCCGTTCAGTTACATTACAGGTGGTGATTAGATATTTGCCAAAGGTTTTGCAGGTGCTTGCAGTGCTGAAGCAAGGAAGCAAAGGCTCTGAAAGGAGATATACGTAAGCTCTTTTATGGCATCAAGCTGGTTGACCAAATGCAGAAAACAGTGTAAAGTTTTGTGTCTGTGGTTCCTCTCTTTGCTGAAGCTGATACCCCAAGATAAAACTGTGGTTTATAATACCTTTATCAAAAAAATGGTAATCAGCACTAATTGTAATCAAAGCTCCTTTGAAAAAGAACAGCCAAGGAAGGGAGCTGAGCCTGAGAGAATGGATTTAATGAGCTTCATTGACATTTGGCCTGATTAATATAACTGGAACTGATCTTCTATCTTATTAAATGAAAGGAAGGTTTGTCAATGCACCACCAGTAAACCCCCAGACTGATCACAAGAACCAGTCTTTACTTCAGAGTAGGGAGGGGAAAAAAACCCCAACAACAAACCGCTGACACCAAATCACACTTGTCTTGAACTTCCACAAAGCCTTCTCTTGTTCTGAATGACACTGCAAGAGCTGACAAGGGCTTCCTCCTGTCCACAGGAATTCGGTTAACAAACACCTCACTTTGCTCTCTGGAAATGGATACATTAAGTTAGTTCACACAGAATGTGTGATGGGGTCTTTGCAACCTCAATCTTCCTTTCATTCCCCCATGCATGGTGGGGTGTTTTTTCATGCTGCTCTTCTAATTTGAAGGATACACACCAAAAGCCATAGTTTCCAGGAGCAGAGGCAACGCATCCAGGCAGTTATCACTACATGCAAGCAACCTGACAAAACATACCTGCTGCCCTGAATGGGAACTTGGGGTGCACCTGGATTTTTTTCACATGTTAAAATGCACGTGAGGATTATTCCAACGAAAGGTGCTGAAGTGGTGGAGACTGAAGTCCCATATTGATCTCCCAAATGGGCAACAGCAATGCAATGTGCCCTGGCCCTGACCCAGCTGCAGGGGCAGCCACTCTGGCCAGAGCACTGGGCCCCTCCATTAACAAAACCAGCACAGAGGGCAGGTAATGTCACCAGTCTGATGACCAGGCAGAGGACGTTTATCTACTGGGTATGAGAACTTATTCCCATCAGGAGATAGCTTTGTTTAACACTGCTAAACATCTCCAAAGTACTTCTCATGGCTCATAACCTGGCATTGCAAACTACGGAGGAAATCTGCACGGTGGGTGCTTTTTATGGAAGGCATAACAAGGCATTTTATAGAGCCTGCCTCTGGCAATTCATGCAGCAGCATCTTGCCTGCTCCAGGGATGCTGGGGAGAGCAATACCTGTTTTCTGATCATAGAAAAGGATGCAACTAGTCCACAAACAAACTTTATCTTTACTAAAGGTTAAAGCAATTAAAAGCTGACTCAAAGGTTCAGTGATGAGATATAAAGTCTTTTTGCCTCTAGATAAGTGGTGCTAATTGTATAGATTTTATTTTATTAAGGTGCTGCAAAGTCACGATAGCTGAGGTAGTTCATGGGTGAAATAAGCCCAGTTCTCCTTAGACAGAGCTTCAAGCAAAGAAAGCCCAAAAGCAGTTGCCTTTAGGCAGGCCCCTGGCTTGTTATCTCAGTTTCAGGGCCAAGGCTTGGCAATCCTAGGACAAAGACTCGCTTTCAAAGATGGCTCTTCCCTTTTCCAGAAACAAACCATGTTTCTGCTATCCTCCCAACAGCACAGTGGTAAAAAGGTGTTTTACAGACAATCTTGGAGACAAGATCCCTGGCGATGAAGCATTGCAGTCAAAATAAAAAGCCAAAGAAATTAAAGAATAGAAATTGAGAAAAAGGGAAAAAATTATAAAACAACTGGAGCGCACTGATTGGTGTCCTTTGGGATACTCTGCTGGAGCTGTCTTGGGGACTGGCAGATAATCTCAAGGCTTTGACTCTGAAAACTTTTGCCAGCAGCATCCTTTGGCCCTAGTAACATAATAATCAAACACCTCAAAAGGGGCTGCCGAAGGCATTTGGATTCCCTTGTGGCTAATTACAGATTTTAAAGTTGTGGATAGAGCGGGTGTTTCCCCCACTAAAAGAGAGTATAATTGTCTAACTCCACACCCCTTCCTTTCTAATGCAATGCACACAGGGAACCTCGTACATCAACTACAAAGTGCACATTGTTCTATGTCAGCAGATAAATAATTCGCCATCTGAAGACTTGGAAGCTGTTCCCTTAGTTCAGGATTATTGTTCCACTTGAAGCATGAAGTTGGCAGCTTTACTTTCTTCTTCTTCCCGAGAGAATTGGATTGCTCTAAGACTTGAGTAACTTCCAGGCTAATAGCTCACCAAGATATTTGTGTGTGTGTGTGCACACACGTGCATTCCTATGGAAGAATTTAGGCAGAGAGGTGATTTCATTTGTCTTTTACTGTCATGCATTCTTAACTAGATACTCTTAACTCACTTCCCCCCCATGATGTTGTAACTGTAGCTTCTTGAATTTCCTTCAGTTATATTTAAAATCCCTTAAGCTATATCAGCCAAAGTTTCAAGGGAGGAGGAAAGGGCTGTGTTGCTGGTTGAGGGCTTGTTTTTGTGTGGGTTTTTTTGTTTGTTTTTTTTTTAAAGGTATGGAAGTGAATTTTTTTTAACGCACATCTGACCAGGGTATCGCAGTGTGGTCCTGTCTGCCCATTATGACAGCCTGGCACTTGCTAGACTACTGCAGCAACCAAGAACCACGTTTTCTGGCAGGCACAGACCAGTCTCATACCCCATTTTTCAAACCAAGGGGAAGTCCAAATGGTTATTCATTAGCCCCATTCCTAACTGTCAGTAGTCCAGAAAAACAAAGATCAATAAGAACTTCCATCAAGAGAGCAAATTCCCAATGTGGTTATGCTTTTATTCTGGTATTCTTAATAGTAATTAAAATTCTCTTGAAGAAGAATGTTTTTCATTGACTTCAGCAGCCCTTGGATGAGAAGCAGTCTGGAGGTTTTTGACAAAATGTTATTTTGAGAGAAAATGCAGACTCACTGAAACTGAAACAGTTCCTGGGAATAGCTTTCACAGTGACAGCTCAGTAAAAACGCTGTTGTTATCTCAGGTCCACAATGTACTTTGCAGAATCAGAGCAGGAAGAGAAAACATGAAGTAGCAAAGTGCTCTTGGCCAGGCCAGCCACTCTGATACAGAAGACTCAGAGTTGGATTCAGACTGTGAATTCAAATACATCTCAGCTTCTCCAAGAGAATCCAAATTACTGGGGCTTTAACTAGTTTCAAAGGGCTGCTTCTGCTCTCCAGTTTGGGAGCTGTCAGTCCATCTCAGCATGGAGCAGGACTATTTTTTGAAGGTTTCAAGTGCTCTTCAGGATAGGAAAAAACATTTCCTGCCAGCTGTACTTTAAATTGGGCCATAAAACTTTACATTTAAAAACGACTGTGAAACATGACTCAAACAAGACGTCCTCGGGGCTGCACACTAAAGACAACAGCAGCTCTGCCATCAGCTTTGATGAGCGCTCAGCTGTACATTTGTAGCCCCACATTTCATTAAAATATTTATACCTTTGTAAGAAACAGAGGAAGCATTCTACCTAGAAAGAAAAATGTGTGTAGTGTGCACAGTCTCATTGTGGACCTCTGCTCATATCGGAGATGCAATTGCCTAGACACAGAAAAAATTGACCTTGAAAATTAGAGAGAACTCAAACAACAGTGTTAAGATTAACATTCAGAGAAGTAAACAGAACTAAGGAGGTTTCTACTGCTGCAAAAACAAGTGGCAAAAATCTCATCTGACATTAAGTGGCATACTGGCTGTGAATTCAAGAAGGTGATATTGATTTACACCTACTGAGAAGTCATCACAAAAAGCGTTTGTAAGATAGAACCAGCATTCAGGGGAAATTTTGAATGCCTTAAGTCTGGGGGAAGTCCAAGAAGAAAGGACCTTCTAGCCAGAAGTTGTATTTGAAAGGGACAGAAAAGAAGCAGCTCGGATCTGGCACGGTGCTGTGTACAAATACATGCTGAAAGAGGGGCACAGATGAACATTGTCCTTCCAAAAGTCAGCTTATATCACACCTCAGACACTCTGCTGGTACACGGCACACTGAGGGCATGCACACTCATGGGCCAGAATTACATCGTGTACAGTGATAACTCTGCAAGAAGAACAAACCAGTCTGTTTGCTTTCTTAAGACAACATCACTGTATGGCTCAGTGTATGTCAGAGGAGGACATGAAATTTAAGGTTGGTTGGGTTTTTATTTTTTTAGCAGTGCGCAAGAGCCGATGGTTTGGAATGGGGTTGTGCAAGGATTGCATTAAAGTCTATGGTACGTTTCCAAGCCTTGTTTGTCTGAACAATTGACTCTGAGCACAAACACTTATCAATAGAAACCTGAGCAAATTTCAGGACAAGCTTTATTTTATTTCCACCCCCCCTCCCCCAACTTGAACATCAAGGTCTTCCAGGGCTGCAGTTGCTGTAGCAACAGAAAGGAGCTCATTAAATGATCAACCTGAAGGCCAAAGCTATCAGAGCCGGAATGACCAAAAGTTAATATTTAACCTAAATCCTCTTATTTGTTTAAAAACATGCAGCTTGCTTGTATTAGCAGCTGCCTCATGGAACCTACTTCAAAAATAGCTGTAGAACCATGAGACAACCAAAATTTTCATACATGTCCCAAAAAAATGTCCAGTTCCTCAGTGGGGCTGGCTCTGACAGCTGCTTCCTACCAGAAATCATGCAACAACATGCTTAGGTAGAGACCTGTTTCCTCTGATCTTTTGCGTCTGACAGTCACTTAATATGCAAGTGTCTAAGCATGTGTTTTTAATTATTTCCATGGCCTAATTACATTATACATTGTTTTATTTTAAGAGCTAAGGAGAACAAGTACAATCCATTTTTAGCTTCATTAGGTTCTGTCCTTTGGACAATCGTTCCATGGGCAAGTTATGCTTTGCCTTGGGCCCCAACAGGCAGAACCAAATGGAAATAGATTGCTGCAGCAAAATTATATGACCCGTCCCCTACTATTGCTTAAACATGTCTAGCCACCCTCACTGCTGTTTCAAGTGTCTGGCAGGCCATACTTTCCACCACTTGCAATGCTAACTGCTGGTTTTCATCAATGAAATAACATCTGTGGGCAGCCAGGAGGGACCTATTAACTGGGATTGCTTTAGGCTTGCCCACCAGCAGAACAAGGACACACTAAGGATGGCCCTCACTTGGTCAGCTCCTACTTTAGTAACATAAAGCAATGCATCTTCTTCAGTACACAGATGCCAAAGGACCATAGCAGACCATTGCTTTCAATAATTTCTTGCGGCTATATGGCCAGATGAGGTCCCATGAAGCTCTGACAACACCCATCCCAATTGAACATAGTTTATAATGAAAATACTGGGAAGAAAAATTGTCTCTCTGATTCATACTAGCAGTCCTGACTCAAGGGAGGGTTCTGTCAGCCCTGGGAGTATTCTTCTGCCTGCAGTTTCTTTTTTGGGAGATCTCATTGCAGATAGTAGCAGCCGACACAAAACATTCACATGCCATCAGAAACTAGTAGGACAGTAATATTGAAGTCATCCCTGTCCTAACGCAAATGCAGAGTTTCTCCAGGAGGGATAGGGCATAACAAGTCTCTTTAATAGGATTTCTCCAAGCTATTTGAGGCTTTTCATACACAGAAGAAATGACAGTTCACTGCCATTGTGACCTAACTAAACACAATTTTGTGATTCTGATTAAACAAGAGCAGATCCCAGGCAGAAAAATGCAGGTGATGCAACCAAGTGCAGTGACATACATATCACTGACTCATAGCACTTTCTAATACTTCTGATCTTCTTTCCCCTAGATATCAAATCCAGAGTGAAGACCACACCAGTAATTCCAATGTTCAGGTTTTGCACATTTATGGTCAGCAAAATCACCACGTAATATAAAGCTGTGAAGCTGATTATGTTATTCAGTAGCTTCACAAAAACAGTATTGCCAAGGCTGATGGAATGGGAGGACCCAAAACTTTATAAATATGTTAAAGGAGCCCAGCCCAGATGTAACTGCCTGTCTTGGGCTCACACCATTTTTAGCATGAACCGGACATCTCCTTTGCACCACTACAGCTGGAGGCAGTTAGGTGGGAGGCTTTATATTAATCCAGCACAAGACTATTTGTTTCATTCTAAAGAGGCATCATCCTTAACTAAACTGATGGGTCTTTCACAGAGCTAGAAGGCAGTGTAGAAAGACCTGAGACACCCATCCACATAACTTGATGTGTCCCAGTTAGGCGGGACCATGCTTCAGGTTTTTTTGTTTTCCTTTTGTCCCTTGCTCAGCATGTTTCAGCTGACCCTGTGAGGGAGCAGAAATAGCAGTGTGGCTGGGAGGGTGGTATAGCAAACAGGAATAGGACGGCAGGAAAAGGAGGCACTGTGATGGATGCATCCAGCTGGGGGTTTTTTAGCTACCCTCACCTCACAGCACAAGTGACACTCATCATAGTGAGACCCTGATCTTCCCTTCCCAGAGATCCTATGCCAGGGCCTGGCATGCCCTGGGCACACTCTTCCCCCGGGTTCCTCTTTCATCCTTTATCCCCATATTCAGCTTTGCCATAAATGACCATGAATCCAACCAGGAGAGGCTTGCTTGAATCACCTCTACAGTGATGCTGTGAAAGGAGTGCTCTGCAAATCAGCAGAGCTATTTCTGCAAGGGTAAGGATTAGAGCATGATCTGAGCTATCCCAAGGAGCAGCCCTCCAAGCAGTAAAACCCAGGGAAAAAAAAAAAAAGTAAATCCTCCACAAAACAAACCACCATCAAAGCTCAGCTCTGTTGCTGTGCTGTCTCCTGGCTGCTTTCTCCAAGCTGCAAAATCCAAGGAAGAAGTGCATTTGGACTTTACACATGTGTGGTCAGCATGGAGAGAGGCTGGGAAGGATTCCTGTATATCCCTTCTCTCAAATACTCTCCTGTGTGATCCAACTGCAACCTGCACATCTGCAGCTGTCAGAGTCATCTCTCTGTGCTCGGTAATCTGAGGCTCTGCAAGCCAGCAGTAGCTGCTCGCCTCGCCTGCCTTCCTAAGGCAACACTTGCTCAGCAAACACAAATATGTTTACTGTGGAAACTTTGTACTTGCCTTGCTGCCTTCGCTCTTTGCCAGGTGTTTTTCTTTTTATACCCACAGGAGATGCAGAGCCATGTTCTAATATAGAAATATAGGTTCATGTGTGTGTGTTTATTAATAAACGGGGGCAAATCTATTTACTTACTGCCTCATTTGAGTGATTTATTTAGTTATTTTTAGACTTGTTAGACAAACAGCCTCAAAGCAGTAACATCAAGGGCTGGCTATTGTAATATACTGAAGCTACTTTCAGGGACTGATTTTTCCAGAGAGAGAAAAGAAAAAAAAAATAAAAAATGATACATAACTATAAGGGCACCCAGCACCAATCAACCTTTTTTTCCTTTCACCAATTTTGAGCTGGTGTCATTACTGTCTTTCCTGATGGTGCCCTGGGGGTAAGGTGGCAATAAATTCAGTGCCCAGGTAGGCCGGGACCCTCTCTAAGGGCTGCAGTACAGAATCATACCTAAGCATCCTGATAGCATTGCTTGGAGCAGCATCTTTTTGTACTATCTAAGGGAATATATACACACACATGTATAAAAAAAGGAGCTTGAGATACTGTGTTCATACCCCCAGTGTCAGGGAAGATCAGAAGCAGACTGTGTAGCCTGTGAGTAAGGCACATTATGCAGAAGAGAATGAGAAGTTGATGCCAATGTAAAACAGGAGGCTACTGCCCCTGGTATCTGGTATATCCCCTTCTCACCCCACAAGAAATCTGAGAAATGGTGAGCATTCAACCCAAACCAACCCTTAGCCCACTGAGATCCAGTTGGGGATTCTCCCAGTCAAAAATCACCTTAAAAAACCACTAGTGTCATTTGCAAGAGGAAAAACATAAAATGCAAAACCTCCTTCCCTGGGGGACTGCTTTCACTTCCTGAGGATGCAGTCCTACCCAGATCCACAAGGACGCACCACAAGGAGGGAGCCTAACACAGCACAGCCAGATAAGAGGCAGCTGACGAGATGCGCCACAAAGCAAGAGCTCCTAAATGGTTGCGGGTCAGTCAAAACCACAAAGGGGTTTGCACTTGCAAGACCATTCTCGCTTGTCCCTGAGCCCTGCCTCCATCTGATATTTGCACAGGGCCTCCCCAAGGTGTCTGCCACGGGTTTCATATCCCTCTGGGGGTGCACATGCAGCTGAACAGGCACTTTCACTGTTCTAGCATCCTCCTGCTACCCTGTTGCAATAAGCAGAGTTGATTGTCAACTTCAGCCAAATAAGCAAGCATAAATGCCAGTAAAAGAAAACATTGCATACATCCCTCATCTGGAAATTAATTTTGTTTGTATTTATGTTCCCACATGTTGTCAGGGTGATGTCTGGGCTCAAGCCCACACGTGGAAAAATCTGGACTGTGCCCTGTACTAGCAAACTCACTAGCTCAGAGGCAAAACTGTTTGCTCCTCCTTGCCTCACACAAAACAGACTTGTATTCTTGCCTTTACGGTTCAGAGCACAGCTTCTTTTGTCCAGAGAAGAGGAAAATAAAGAATCAAAAATAGGTTTATTTTTACACTAGGACACTGGAGCAGGAGGAAGCCCTCTCTTCTGTGCCAAGAGAAGAAGAACAGGTCCAGAAAGGAGCCTGATCCTCTGAGTCACAATTTGTGGCACAATCCAGGCTCAACCACCTGGACTGAACCAGGAACCTATTCTACATCCCTCTGAGCAGAACCAAACAAAAACAGAACACTAAGCTCAAACACCTCAGCTGGGGAACACCCTGACTTCCTACCAGCCTAGCACACTTCGACATTACCTGGGCTTAAGCACCAGCAAACAGGTTTTAGCCTCAAGCTCTTTCACCTCTGAATGGACCCCGCTTCCTCAAAAAACCCCAAAAGGTTCAATTATGTCAATCACAGCCTCCCCAACAGAGTACCTGCTGAAGGCTCATTCCTCAAAGCATCTCACTACACAGGCCAGCTGCTCCTTGCTGTAGTCTCCCTCCTTGGTCACTGCCTAAAGGTGTCTGTACCCAAACTACCTCCCTTGCCAGACATAAGCACCCCATCACCATCCCACCCACCTCCCTAAGTGCCTGAGAGCACTGGGAGCCTGGACATGCCCTCAGCTGAGGCCTCTGATTAGACCCAGACCCAGGTGAGGCACCCAAGTCCCCTCCCAGATCAGCCCAGCAAGCAAAGGCATTAGCCCTGAGAGGGAAGGCTGCAAAGTGTGGTAGAGAATGACTGAGAATATGGTCTTGAAGATGTAAACATCTCTCTGCCAGAGTTTTTCTCTTTTCCCTCATGATGGTCACTATCACATTGCATCAGAAATATGATTCTGTTGTTGCTCCCTCCACTTGAAGGCCCTAAAGACTTCTCTTCAGTGTTGCACTGAAGTATGAAAATGGCCTTGAGATGGTCTTCAGGGTGTGTGTGTGCTGATGCCAGGCAAAGGGAACAGCAAAAATCTTCTGTCATACAGTTGTATTTAGAGGTGGCAGCTGTGGGACTCTGAGATGGATATTTTCCTAAGACAAGCAGAAAACAGTGGACATTATCCCATGAAAATGTCTATGAACATGAAAGAAGTCTGTTCCAGTGAGTTGTTTATGTTTTGGTCATAAAAATCACATTTCTAGGGTTGCTGAAAAGGGAAGAAAAAGTTAAGTTCAAAGAGAATTGCTGAGGTTTGAACAAAAACACGTAATTCTTGACATTCACATTTGACCAAAAGTTCCTCTATGCAAGGTTTCTCTATGGCTTACACATACCTACTTAGTCATTATAAGGTAGGTAGAAACCTCTCTCTACATGGCACATCACTCTAGCTAGTGACTAGTTATTTGTTGATCTAATAAACTCCCTTGAAAGTAATAATTAGAACTTATCACAACAAAGAGTAGAGTTTATTAATTACCATACAAATTATCTAGTTCCAGAAGGTTGAATAAAAGATCAGGATAAACAGCAGAGATTACATTGAACTAGTTCTTCTGTACTAACTTTCAAAACTGAGGGTCTTATGCAATCTAAAATGTTTGTGTTAACAGATAACAGCTAGTGCATCAGCAGCAGGTCATTTTCTTTAGAACAAATGTGTTTAGAAGAGTAAGCAGAAAGTATCAAAGTTAAGGAGGAAAGACTGTAGGTAGATATGTAGGAAGGTACTGCAAGGTGCAGGTTGGATTTTAGTGCAAGGAAACCTCTGAGGGTGCTAATCAGCCTCCTTTCTGTCATGCCTAAAGGGTGATGTACTCAGCAACATGGAAGTGTTTTATAGGGTGATAAAGGCAAGAGAAAACATTGATCTGAATAACTTCTACTTACTGTGGGAGCTAACATGTCCCCCCAGAAGATGATGAACATGAACCCATCTTGCAGAGGTAACCAAGGACCATTGCAATGACTCCAAAAGTCACAAGCAGATGCAGCCAAGTTATTCCCCTACTGCTCCGAAGGTCCTGCAGCAGCTGTAAGGGCCACAGAACACCTACACCAACATCACCCTTGCTGCATCGACAAAATTAACACATTTGTCATTCCTTACACTTGACCTCGTGTAGGTCCTAAGCCTATACAGGGGCTAAAAAGCATCCCCACTTCTTCCCCAGTGTGCATCTATGCATCAGTGTGTACACATCCCAAAATTACACCAAATGATTAATCTGTGACTATCACCTGAGCCTGAGGAGGAACTGGCTTGCTCTACAGCTCTACCACAAGCTCCCCAAGAACTATTGGTTAAATAATTTAAATCCTTTTTCTGACTTTGCACAATGAAGGTGACGACTACTCTTCAGGGGACTGGAAAGGCTTAACTCCCCACTGGGAATTATGTTCTGGTCCTCAGCTGAAAGATGCTAGAGAGCTGACAAATACTATTATTAATTTAGAACAGCTAATTTGTTTCAATGAGATTAGCATGAAAATGCAGGAGCAAAGCTAGGAAGGTGGCTTCAGCTCTCCCTGGATTCGTGGTCCCCCACCCACCAGGGATCAGTCACAGGGTATCAGGTAACTTGCGTGAAGTCATCAGGACCAATCCTAATTTGCTAATTACTCCTTTAGGCATGACAGAGATTGATTCACATTAAAGTTTCATGGGTATCATTGATCTCATGCCCAAGCCTGGATTATCTACCAGGCAGTGCCAGTGGTACTGAGTGAGGGTTGAGTGCTCAGGCAGCCAGGAAGTGCTTGAGAAGGGATGTTGAAAGTTTTGGTGCCAAAGAAAATCCACACTCTCTTGAAGAAAAATGTCTTACTAATGTGTGTTCATTTATCAGCTGTTGGAATACCAATATCCTGTGAGGAGACTAAAGGTCCCAAGTGATAGGTAAATGAACACCCTCCAGTTGGGCCATTAATTCCTAGGGAACAAGTAGGAGAGTTTTCCAGCAAACTTGTCAGCTGTAACTAACTTGATTTTCTGATTGAGGAAAGATTACTCATCACCCTGTGCTCCCTTCCCAGCCAAAGAGGACCTTCCTCAGGAGCATCTGCCACTTCCAGAAGTGGAGAGCCCATACCAAGAGTCATTTCCTCATCAGCCAAGACAGAGTGGTCTCATTAGAGCAAAGGCTTCCCACGTCAGCCCTGTCCCTGGACACCCACATAAGTTTCTCATGGTGTCACAGTGTCCCAGTCAGACCCAAGAAACAGCACAGGGGAGCTGAGGTGCAGCACAGGCAGGGGTCCATGAGACCACTGGCTCCAGCACTGCCACTGTCAGCACAGCCCGGGTGTTTTTCCAGCCGTGCTGGCTGCAGCATCACTGCTCTGACATGCCAAAATTTCCAAGCCCTTTGCCCTCCCCGAGGCATTATCTGCCACTAGAGACACACGATCTGAATGAATCTAGCTCCAGCCAACTCTCTAAGGTCCAGAACATGTTGTCCATGGAAAAACAACACACACCAGAGAAACAAAAAGTGAGAGACTACCTGGCTGCCGTTTATAGACTTCTCAGAAAAAGTCAGCAGTCCAGAGCCAAACTCGAACGTTCACGTCACTCCTTCACTTATGGAAGGTGAGTTTGCTAAATGCCTGGAAACTTTTCAACCCAACAGCCCAATTCCTGTATTTGCAACCATAATGTTGGAACAAGTAGCAGGGCTTAAACTCGTGCCCACTGGACTCAGTAGGAAAGGCAGATGCCAGAAGCTTTTTTAGATACATAATAGTGATTCTTCATACCTCTCTTTTTTTGGGCTACTGGACTCCACCCTCAGTCGCATGCAAAAAAATTCATAGATAGATTTTTCCATTAAATACCTCAGACTACCTATTGAGGTTCCTGGTACCTGGTTCAAATGAATAAACAAAATTTCTGCTTTGGGAAGTGCTAAGCATCCCCTGAGTCCAATGCAAGAATCAGCTACAGATTCAGGAGAAAAGCAGAATCATACAAGGAAGGGACCTGAGGGACTGACAGCAAGCCCTCCCAAACCCTTCTCTTTGTGACTGCCAGCTGTCAGAGGAACAACCTTCTGACTATTATTCACTAAATCCCCTGATGTAAAGCTGCTGTTGCCTCAGAGCAGCACATACCAGCTGCTCTGATGCTGAATGCTGGCTCAGACCTTCCTCCTGTGCAACAAGCAAAGCCCTTCCTGTAAAAAGAGCCCATCACCCTCTTTTTTCTGGAAAAGACAGAACAGTGCCTGCTATGCCATAACTTGCTCCCATTTCTATTTTCCTTCCTCTGCTCCCTTACAGAAAACTACAGGCCACATTCAACTCAATTTTCTCTCCTTTTCAGGATGGTTATGAATCCAACATGAGCAGGGGATGGGTTATCAGATGTGCACAAGTGTAAGCAACAGGAGAACTGCCTTTCCCAAGAGTAACTTGCCATTCACGTATTTCACTTTCCTTTTACCTAACACCTTGGCATGCTGCACTGGGCAGAGGTGCAAACACTGCCCTCTTCTCATGATGGCCAGACCCTTGTCAGACATTGCTCTAAACTGTAGGATGTTTGAATAGAGATTTGGGGCTCAGTGAGATGCTGGCCAAGGCATACTGGCTGAGCTGATGAAAGCTCTCTGCAATGGACTTGACCAAGAGCTAAGAGATTCCTCTAGTCTTATCTCTTTTGGAGATCAAATATTTACATGGGCTTTGAGTCAGCCTAAGCACAAAACCATCACAAAAGTGATATTCAGGCAGAGAACATGGCAAGAGATGAAGGATGTGCTCCAGCTGGAGGAAGACCTACACTAAACTGGCAGAGCAAATCAAAGCTTAGACCTGTGAAACACTGAGCACTGAGGAGCTACAAACTTAATGATATGGATCATTTCAGCCAGAAGAGTCATTAAGTCCCATCCCTCAAGTTGTATGCAAATACACATGAGATGTTAAGGCCAGAAGATTCTTCACAAAATCTATTTTCACACACCTTCAAACACCTCATTGCTACCTCCCCCAACCCTCCCATCCCCCTCCCCCCCCAAAAAAAAAGGCAAGAACAAACCACAAATGTCCCAGAAGGAATGAGCAAGGGAAGCCAAGGACCTGTCGGGATTTGCAGTCCTTGCCTTAGCTGGGAAATTTTTCCCCCGGATAAGCCATGGCAGTCACTGCCTTTGGCTTGTGATGATGCCAGCGGGAGCTTAGCACAACTCATTCTTTAAGAGCAATGTCTCTGCATAACAAACAAGCAAAGCATGGCAGTCGCTGAACTGAGTGAATAACGGGTTTCATAGGTGCTGTCAAAAGGGGAGAAGGAAAATCCCTGCTGGCTCCAAACAGCTTTCTATGTGTGTTGGCAGGTCCTTGGTATTTCTCCCAGACTGGGAGGGCAAGTCCAAGCCAAGAGCCCAAGTACAGCACATCCAGGCTTACATAACCCAAGGGGCCCAGGGTAATCATTAACACTGGATTATTGCCACTGGCTTTGTGCTGGAGTCACCTGGTTGTTTGGATTAAATGTATAGTGGCCATTTAGACAAGGAGAGGGCTCATGGCACAAGGAATTAAGTGAAAACAACCCCCAGGGAGGGTGGGAAGCAGAAGACTGTTGCAAACATTGCAGAGTCTAAACTCAAGCACTCCTCCAGGGAGCCAGATTTGCCACCTTTCATCACACCACCCTGCTCAATGGGCTGGTTTGCTTTCCACAGGAATGCAGCTCCCTGACCTCCCCCCCCCGAAACTGCCAGGGAAAAAAGCCCCCACATAACAGAGGTCAGGGGAGCAGGACTCTTCTTAGGGGGTTTTACCTTGATTACTGCCATGTGCTGCACACCAGCAAGTGAGCTCTCATTCCTCTCTCCTTGGCATGCTTTCCAAAAGCAGACATTATCAGTGCAGCCTGACTTTATCTATGCCCCATCTTTGCCTTTCTTTGCTTATCTGATGTCTCACGTGTCCTATTACTCTTTACCTTCTGTAACCCCCCATGTGTTATTGACATGTGCTTTGCGCCACTGTCTGGGGCAAAGGAGATTTGGGACTTCTTGGTTCTGCTCCCATTTCCCCTCTGTGTTGGTCTGTGGTCTTGGACACATCACTCCACTGCACTATGTTTAGCCACAGGTCACAGAAGTCAGGTTACCTTACAGAACATCCTTTTACTCATATTTCTGATGCTTAGTCCTTACCTCAAGGACAACCATCCCAGTTGACAGCTCCTTACCTCTCATAACTACTCCTTCACTACTAGTTCTGATGAAGGGACTATAAGCCTTTTAAAAACACAGAGTTCTTAGTGTTAGGAACTAGATCACAATCATTTTGTGAAGGCTCTAACACTGCACGTAGCCATTCACACCTCAGAAACCAAACTATAATGGTTTGAAGTCAATGAGACATAGGTGCATGTATAACTATGCCATGCTGTGCTGTGTCATGCAGCATTGCTGAAGCAGGGACATAATAAATTTATCTACAGTTCTGGTATCAAAGCACTTAAATATATATTTATCTTCAGGTGGATAAAGTCAGGCTTAAGGCAAGGCAACATTTTTCTCATGAATTGGCAAAGCCCAGGCAGGCTAGTAATTTCACATAAACACTGAAACCTCTTTTGGAAACTTCTACTCTTTTTTTTGTGACAGATCTCTAAAAATGTCATTCATTTCGTGCAGAACTAATTCTCCTTTCACAGCAAACACAGCCCTACTCTTTTCAGCAAAACATTGCAACTTATACGCAAACTTACATTTTAATTAGGTATTACCTAGAAAAACCCACACAATCTACACTCGAAAACCATACTTGAAACAGAAAAGAGAAAAAAAACCAAAGAGAGAATAAGCATTCCATGGAAAATATTCCAGGCTAAAACATAACTTAGAACTTAGATTTCTGACCTGCTGTGCTCCAACAGCAGGGATTTTGCATTACTCCACTCCAGCTTTAAGTATTGCCTCTTGCAGAAAAATAACAACTTCTGCCCTGAGTGTCTTGCAGGGTGAATTGCCCAACTTTACAGCAATATCAGAACTCCAGGTGAGATGGGGAGGAGACTGAGATGCTGGTTAAAATAAAGCAGCTGGTTTAATGCATGAAGTGGGTAGGGTGAGAACAGAAGGGAATCGCAGATCCTCTTGGTGCAGGCTTGCTAATTAAAGTGAGTACATCACTAGCCCTTAAAACAGCTGTGCTTAGCACTCTGGTCTTCAGGCTATACCTCAGAAGGTAACAACAACTTGGAGTGCACAGAACTTAGTCTGCCTCATCCCTCAGTCCTCTTGCCAGACTGATAGGGATTCCCTGGTTAAAATAATCAGGAGTCTGGAGAGCCCTGGCTCATCAGCTGGCACTTTTTGGTATCTGTTCTTCAGGGAGACACTTAAATCACTCAGTGCCTGTTGGTCTCAGAGTGATCCTTGCTGGGAGAAGATCTGGACCCACTGCACCATTGCTCCCATGGAGACTCAGAAGTGACTTTAACACCAGTAATGTTGCTGGTTTCTTCTTCCAGTGGAGGCCAAGGAACCAAAAGCACAGAGCAAGAGATGTCCCGGCTTGCAGATCACCAGAGCATCGTGTTCATGCCCCTGTTGTTACAAATGGGAAGCAATGGTTGTTGCAGAACAGGGCGTCTTCTCCTCAGGCCTGAGGCAATCTTCGTACCACAGATCCTTCTCATCACTCTTTTAGGCGTGGGTTTACAGAAGAGCCAACTGAAGCGCCTTGGCACCAAGACCTCCGTCATGCCAAGCCTTTCTTTACCAATCTAATCCTGTGACTACTGGCCTTATTCCTTGCTCCTTCCATCCAAGGATCATACAAATGTAAATTAAGTCCCACAGTATCACTGTGATGCATTATTATCCCCATTTTACAAGAAAGGAAACTGCAGCACATGGCAATCGAGTCCTTTGTCTTGGCTCACAGAGTGAATCACGGTCACAGTCTGAAGCAGACTTTGAAGCCCTTCCTCCTTCACACTAACCACTAAAGCTCGAATTCCTTCAAAACCTGCTTTCTCTAATACATTAACCACAATTTTACTGCATCTGCAGGCCCGTTCCACAGCACTCAGGAGTCAAGGAAGGCATTTGGGTCCCAGTGTGGCTTCCAGGTGAGGCGTGAGGGCTCCGGCGAAGAGAGAGCTGAAACATCTCGCGCCTCCCAAGAACTTTCTGAGATGAGAAAAACGGAAGATAACTTCAGATCCCTTCCATCATCTCCCTGTTACAAAGCACCTGAAAAGTTACATCCAGGTGAATCAAAATTTGAAGTGCTATTGTCTTGATTACAGAGCTGGCTACAAAGGAAATTAATGAATAATAATTTCAAGGAGGAATTTAAAATTTCCATTTTCATTTTATTGTCAAAGTAAATATATTTTTATGAAGAACAAAAGAAAATATACAGAATTGTAACTTATGTACACTGGCTTTATAGGTATTTTTGTTTCCAATTTACACAAATTTGATACGTTATTAAAAGATATTTTATATAGATATGCATCTATGTACAGTTTTATTTACATACATTCATAGGATGTGATATAAACCAGTCAATAGATGATAGTTCATTTATATTAATTTCTAGAGGACAAAAGGAATGCATTCACTTTAGCTAGACTTGCTGTTCTCACACAGCATGGGCTCCTGGTCTGCCTAGCACTAGGATCTCACTTTCCTATTTCCCATTTTGCCAACAAAAAGGACAAACAGATGCTGTCTGCAAATGGAAAGGAAATGCAACATCCATTATAAAATCATTTCTAATTACTGAATTCTATTTTCTTCTAAAGCTTCTTACAATCGCCAGAGTTCAAAAGGAAAAACAAAACAAGAAGAAACAAAACCAAAATCATTTGCCTGCTACCATCTGATTATTTGTTTAAATTCCCTTCTTAGCCAGCTATCATGCAAATTTGTTTCTTTTGGCCACTGTTCTCACCCATTCACCCACCCCAGCTGCATGGAGCTCTGACATGGCTGTCAGGAAGGAGAGGATTAGCACTGAAGATCAACCTTAGACCCCGATCTCACAGTGCTGTCCCATCAGGCCATGATGCCTCCCATCCTCCCTGGGCACAGGCACATCCTACAGACCCTGCCAGCCAGCAGGCAAATGGAGACTTAGCTCCAACCAGCGAGGCCTTGATTCATGGTGGTTGTGGGGATGCCTGGTGCTCGTCAGTACCACCAGGCACCTCTGAGGCTGGGACCCTGGTTTCTCCCCCAAGATCACAAAAGAGGATGGGAGCAGAGATAGGAACAGAGCTCAGACACTCTCAGAAATGTCTTCCTGCTGTTTTACATGCAGACAACAGCTCTTCTGCTAAAGACAATAGATGCTGCAAACCAGACTCAAAGGAAAGCAGTGTGTCCTTTGACACCTGGGCATCCTTTCACCCCATGGCAGCACAGGACAGAAGCAAGCACACAGTACTGAAAGGCTCCACTCTAAGCCATTTCATCCAGCCTGAGCTTCCCAGTTTGCTTGGGATGTGCCTTTGCTTAAATATATATATATATATGTATGTATGTATGAATATATATACATAAATATTTATATATAGCCCTAGCCAAGGGAAAGGTAAATGTGAGCTGGGGAAATCAGAGCTGCATAGAGATGTGCATGAAGGCACATTCCAGTGCTCTCAAGCCTTCTCTCCCCCTGTCCCCAACTCCCACTATTCCTCCTCCTATGGCCAGCCCCTACAAATCCTTGGCTCAGGCGACCCAAAAACAAAGGAGTTGTTTTCATTTCAAAAGGAATTTGCTGTTTCCAAACTGGACAAATAGAGCAGCTTAATAAAAACTCACAATGAATGGCCTGTACATGAGCAAAGCCCTCAGGAATGCCAGGGCTATAATTAACTAGCAGCAAGCAACTTCTACATTTTCCTGTGCAGCAGAAAACAGCTAAAAATAAAACACTGTAATTTCCAAAAGAAGCAGCAGCAAAGGAGGGAGAGATAGAAGGAAAGGAAAATAATATTCTTAAAAGAAAAAAAAAAAAAAAAAAAAAAAAAGAAAAGAAAAAAAGGGAAGCAGCATCCCGCTCCCTTGACCCAAAAGGAACTTCATTCTCAAATCATCTTTGAAGGTACATGGGGCACTCAAACATGGTGGTAACAAGTAACAGCATTGACTGTTCTGTGGAGACAAATAAATTATCACTAGAAATACAGTGAGCAAAGTGCTGTAATTGGCTGTTGTAAGATGGCTGGGAAGGGGAAAGCGGGAACAATCAGTTCACGGAGCGGACGGAGCGGTTGCTTCGTGGGAATCGATGCACCTTGACATGTTTGGACAAGTGGTCACTTCTAGCAAACTTCTTCTCACAGACGGGACACTGATAGGGTTTCACCCCCGAGTGGGAGCGCCTGTGCCGGGACAGCTCATCTGACCTGGAGAACCTGCAAGAGAAGAAAAGCCTTTTCAGATAAATGGGGTTTTATGTTGCTAAGTCTTTCACAGCAGGTAAAAAAAAAGTCCTGTCGGGCCACTGGGAGACTCCACAAACTGAAAGGGACACAAAGCATGGCTGGTTTGGTCTCAACCATCAGTCAGCAGCAGTGATGGAAACACACAACTATCAGCCTTGTGTCATGTCAGCTCTGGCCTCAGAGCAGTGCATGGAGACAACGTTTGTACCATCCCTGCCCTAGACCCAATAACATGGGTACAGCTCCACAAAAACAGCACTGCTCTTGATCCCCCTGCCAGTTCCCCTCAAAACTTCTCCCACAACCTCTCTCCTGCAAATCCAAGCACAGACTCCTCTTAAGCAGAGACAACAACCACCATCTTTTAGAAGCTGTCTGCTTCAAGCTCCCGCTGACACAAGCACAATCGATACCCACTAATTGCACCTAGTTTGAGAGGGACTCCAGATAACAGCCAGCCATAGCTATCCAAAGCAGTATGACAACGTAGATTCAGCTGAAAATTGGCTTCTGTACATCCTTCTGCAGACTAAATAAAGAGTCATTAACATCCCAGTACCAAAAATGCTCAACATTGTAACAGCTGAAGTTCAGGTGGGCCCCAATGACCATTAGCATAGTTACCACGTGGATAAATTGAAATCAAGGTTGAGCCTTTAATTACCAAAACTGTCTTCCATAGTCTTTTGAATTTTAGATATTTCCCACCTTCTGTCTCCATAGAAAAATCCCCAAATAGCCACTGTGAATCCCACAGGCTTTACTGAACTCAAATCAGCTAATCCTTTGGTCTTAACAGTGGGGCTGGCTATATTCTGAGTTTGGACATGACTGGGAGACAGAGGGTTAATTAACAAAGTCACACTAAAAAAGCCCTGTCCAGATGGGTACAAAAAATTTTCTGCCTGACAAAGGGCAATTAAGTGTTTTCTTGCCAGAACAGTAACAAAGAGAGGCACTGAAAGAGAGCTTGCAAGAAATGGTATCAGCTGTTTATTTACAATAAATAAATGAAGTCATGGGCACTAGCTGAACAAATGGGGGAAAGAACATGTAGAAAAATGTGCCCTTCTGGGGCAAAATATCACATCACCAACAGACCGAATACACTACTTTTATAAAAGGGGAAAAACAGGACCATTAGGCTCCTATGAATAAGTCCTTCATGCAAGAAAAATAAGTTTCCACATAAAGGTTTTAATTAGCTCTGATCTCCTGCCACCAGTTGAGGAACAGGGCATAGGCACTGGGAAAGCTGGTAATGGTTTCCTCAGTTCCTGCAGCTCTTCAGTCTGGTCATGCTCCTCAGAGAGCACTCAGCCAGTACAAAGCAGATGCAGATACTTGCCATGGGTCAGATATGGTGTGGACACATCTCTCCCAGGGACATTTCTAGGGAAGAGTCTTTCATCCATTCACTTGCATTTCTTCCTTTCCTTGCTTTGGTATCCCCAAGATGAAAGATTCAAATTCTCCATTAAGGACAATGGGCAGATGCCCTTACAGAGCTGTCAACCTGCTCCTTGTCTGGGATGAATTTTCTTTGTAAAGGCTATGACAGAGGTTTCTCTTCACCCCTTGTACTTTGCACGTTTCTTTTCTCTAGCACCTCTGCTCTTTTCAGCCTTAGCTTCCCAAAACCACAGTCTGGACCTGGGAGCAGCAGGGTCAGAGATTTCTCCCAAGTCCTTAGCAGTGAACTATTCCCAGTGCCACATCCTCGCACGGATGCTCTTGTAGAGCTACAGGTGAGTGGGTCTGGAGAGAGCAGGACGTTGCCTGTGCAGACTGCCTCAGCAGGACTCAGTGCTGTACAAGGAACAGCACTGAGGCCAGTGGTGGTTACCGCATCCAGAGAAAAGAGGGGGCAGAGAGGAAAAAGTGCCTTTGCAAAGAGCTGCCCTCTTAAACACAGACTGCAAAGGAGTAAAACCAGATGTGGCCGGGTTGCCTTGTCCCATGTCCTTGGCCATTAAGGTCACCACCTGCAACAGAAGTGCAGTAGCACATGGCTAATCCTGCACAAGAGCTTCACAAGTGCATTTCGAGGGGAATGGTGTTGGAGAAAGAGGCGCATGTCAGGAACGAGCTTGGATGAGTTCATCTGATAAAAATACACTCTGCCTCATAACGATGTCCTTAGCTGAAGAGGCAGGAATGTTGCAACACTGTTCCCCAGCAGTGACGGAAAGATCAACTTACAGAGCCCACAGAAATAAACCTCGAGCTGTCTGTGTGTTTACAAAAAAACAACGCAAAGGTTAGGACAAGGAAGCCGGGAGGATCTAGTGGCCTGGGTCTGCAGTGAAATATTTGCAGCACCTTCTGGCACTGAGATCAACCCAGAAAAAGTGCAAATAATCCCCCATGGAAATCCAAATTCAACCAAAGAAAAGGAAGCCCCAAGGAACACCTCACCATTATGTCACTTCCATTTCCAGACAGACTCCTCCTTCACAAGAAAGGAGCATAGAAACTAAGAAGAGTCTCCTTCATCCTTCTGTCTGGTGGGATCCCAAAGGACCTGTAACTACATCTCCCTTGAAGAAAAATCCTAGATCTCCCTGATGTGTAGCACATGTCCTGTGTCTCCTGGCCATTCAAGGACATTGCTATGTGGCTCATGGGGCAAGAAAAGTCAATACCTTCAACCTGGTACTCCATGGTCCCTACCATGGCCACCAGCTGTTGAGGCCAACTCAGGCTGTGCCTCTCTCCCGTAGTGGAGGGGAGGCCCTAAACTCATCCTGCCCATCCTGAAAGCTCTGCTACAATAAACCAGCACACCTCCTGCACACCTGAAAACCCCTTACAGAGTACCACAAGCAAGAAAAGCCAATGCAAGACACTTGCCTTACCCTACATGTGATGCTTCCCATGCTGGCACAGTCCCATGCACTCTCCTGGCCACATGCATTACAAGCCTTTAAATGCTCCCTGCCAAACCAGGCAGAGCTTATATCCCACGCTGTCACCTGTGGAGCCTCCAGACAGAAGATGCAGTGGGGCAATTGCCTAATCCTCTTGCCTTGCAACAACTGCAATTTTGCACACTGTTGCACCAGGGAGGAAAAGCAGGAGTTCTCTGCCACAACACAGCTGCTGGGCCTGGCCCATGCTGCAGCTCAGCTCTTTGGCTGGGGCTGTCTGAGGAGCAGGGCTAACCAGAGGCTTGTGTGCCAAAGGTGTAAGCTGGCACGACACGGATCGGTGCATCGACCGGGACAGCGGAGTATTGAACGCCACGGGTCACTGGCCACTTACACACAAACGCCTCTCTGCAGCCTGCCGAAAACAACCCTTGCCCTGTGCCAAGGAAGGGCATAAGCAAGAAGAGTTCAGCCTCCTCCAAGGAGGTGCTAGGGTTCTCCAGCTGTCCTAGGGGTTAGCAAAAGGTTTTGCTGTGTACACACTCCTACGTTGCATTTAAAGCATGCAACCCCTCATAGCAGGACAGCCCAGAGAGCTGGGGAGCCTTTAACCCCCCAGAGCTCAGGCACTTTGTGCTAGGCAACACTTTGTTTTGGTTTTGAAATTACTATCTCTAGTGAGGTCAGATCTTAAGTGTTTTCAGTGAAAAAATAAATATACAAGCACAAGAATGCAGGGAAAGGAGGGGGAAAGCAGAGCCCAGCAGTGTTTTAGTGCTTAAATTCATCTGAGATTACATAAAACTGTGAGCAAACAGAGAGTCCAGATGCATTTAAGTCATGTGAGATCACAGCTCTCACTGAACTTCTGGAAAAGGTAAACATGGTTTATTGATGAAAGGGAACTGAGTAATTCAATGCTCAATTGGGTCTGGCCTTTGATGTGGATGCAGGGGATGTACAGCAATGTGCGGCTGGTGTTAGGTGAGCACAGGAGGCAGCTTCCTGAACACAGCCTCTCCTGTTGGCTGTAAATCTCTTCTCTTGGAGCAGAGCCTTTCCAAAGTTTGGGGGTTTGGGGGTTTGCAATCACATCCTGGGCTGTGAAATTCAACAAGACAAACAGTGACAGAGTCTGAAAAGCCCTTCCAGCAGTTGTTTCTCACAACATGTTCCTCCTAATGAAGGCAATTCATTTCTCAATTCTTTTGGACTCATCTTTATAAAGTTGTGGTGGTTGGAAGTTCAGGGTGCTCCAGGTTGCAGGACCTGTACTTCTCTTGGCCCAGCAGTATCCTACTTTTGATCCACACTATTCACTGTAACACTGGGAGAAGGGAGGCACCTGTTGTAAGCTCCATCATCCTTCACCACTTAATATTTTTCCTAAATATTCCCCTTGGTTTTGCAGCTTGGGGAACACCACCTCTTTAATAACATGGAGCTGGAGAAGGTCATCCACAGGCAACACTTCAGTCCCTGTATCTTGAGCCACAAAGTCACTGGAAGCATATCTCAGCATGGGTCATACAAACCTTCACGTGCCACACGCAATTGTCACAAAAAGCAGAGTTTTGCTTACATCCCAGCACAAGGAAAGCCAACATGACACCCACAGGCACATCTGCTGCCTGTGTGCTTGTCCTCTAGCACCCAAACCAAAAGGAGCGAGTGCCTCTCCTGCAGGTGAGGAGCAGCCAGCCTGCAGCTTCTGGGACCAACCCGCTGAACATCACGGCTTTGATGTCAGGGCATCCTGAGCAGCGAGGCACTGAGCTGGCTCATGAGAAGTGCCACCAGGACAAAAGGAAAGAAAATCACCACCAGTTTGTAGAGCCACCATAAACTGATCTCCTCAGTCCTTCCAAAAGGCAAACTTCAGACAGGCCCAGTCGGGGATCAGAAGGTTCAGCTCCGTTCTGACCTTTTCCCTCAAACCAACCCAGCCATCTCGAACTGCTACATGTTTCACATACTTGCATTTTTACACAACACTCTCCTGTTACTTTTTACCTCATCCGTTGCCCATGATCACAACCCATTTCCTCATTAGACATTGTTCACTGTAGCTTTGTAGCATATTCTTTGAAAGAAGTTCAGTTTAATTTAATACAAAGTCGTTAAGATTATGTTTTCTCCCATCATCATTTGTGGTGCTGTATATTAACACTTGCCAGCAGGCAAGTAATACAGCTAATTGGAAAGAGGGAGGAAGGCTCCCATCAAAATTTCCTTAAAATAAAAAGTGGATATTTTTAACAAAGATTCAATTTTTCAACTAGTATTAAAAATAAAATAAAAAATAAAGAGATGCCCTCTGCAAAATGTTTTGCTCAATCAAACCTGCAATCTTTCATTGAAGCAATGCTTAACTCCACCTCAGCCTTCTGGTTATGCTGTTACATCTGACAGCTTTTTGTAACTTTGAGTGGCACCCACGCATTCTTCTGAATCCAGACAGAGAATAAAACCCCGAGTATGCCAGAGTGTCACTGCCAGCATTTCCAGAAGGAGTGGGATGGAGTGCATTTTCTATGAAAGTGCACAGAATACTGCTTTTAATCACGCTTGCTTATCACAGCCCTTCACTGACCATGTTTAGTCCCACACAGCTGGAGCCACACATATCCATGCACAGCGATTCTGCCCTAAACCACCCGGTTCACTCACAGTCTCAGCTGGTACCAACCACAGGTCTGCTGTGGCTGGTGTGCTGCAACCAGACTGATGCAAACACAAGGTATTACCTGTGGTAACAAGCTTAATCTGACCCTCTAGAATGAAATACAAATTGCAATGCTACTCCTTCTATTTTTTTAAGACACTTAAACAGCTGCTGCCAGCAGGTGATGCTCTGCTATTTCATTTATCAAAGCCCCTGGATCACCCAACAGAAAGGTCTTCATTCTTAAACCAAACAAACAAGTTCTGGGAACAGAAACAGTTTATAAACCAGAGTACAAACCTACTTGCTCAGCAAGTTTGGTCAAGTGAGCAGAAAAGGGAAGGGGGATTAGACAGAGCTGCACCCCAATACTAACCTCCATCCACAGCCCGGCCACGTGCACGCAAAGGGCTTTTCTCCTGTATGTCTCCTCAGGTGGGCTTTCAAATGGCTGCTTTTTGTGTACATCTTGGTACAACCAGGAAAAGAACATTTGTGCATTTTAATGAGTTCAGCTGCAGGGTTCTTTTGAAATTTCTGACCCATGATGATTCCCGTCTGACCCTGGATCATGCCTCCTGGCCCAATTGGCTTGGCAGCGATGGGGACGGGAGCAATGCGGACAAATTTAGAGGACAAGTTCAAATTGGACGACTGAACTATCTGAGGCACAAGGGCAAATGTCTGTCCTTGAATGTTGACTAGGAGCTGTGCAATTTTAATATTTTCCTGTGCTGGTCCTTGGGAACTGGGGCTCATGCTGGACTCCTGTTTGATCTGTACAGGCTGAATTTGGAGCATAACCGGTATCCCATTCTCAAGGGTCATTCCTCCATTTGAAGCTTGGCCACCTTCCGTTGTGTTGCTCAGCTGTTCATTTTTACTCTCTTTTAAACTAGTGCTGGGTAGCATATGGTCTTTTTGCTGTAGTGAAGCAACAGAAACTTGACTGCAAGCTCTCAAGTCCTTGGTCTCACTTTTAGGTCTTTCTTTGAGCTCCAAGTCCATGTTTTCCTCCAAAAATTCCTCAATTTCCTCAAGCGTGGGCTGAAATGGTCCTGAGTCTTCCATATCCACAGCAAATTCAGGCAACCTAAAGTACTCCTCTTTCACTATCGGCTGAAGTCTCCTTTTGTCCCACCATGATGTACTGGTGTTTCCCAAAGATGCCTGGGACAATAAGTAGTCTAAGATACTGTCCTGACTTTCTGCACTGGACGTGCTTCCATAGCTGGAGCTGAGGACCTGGGAGTCAGGGCTGGAACAAGAACAAAAGCTGGACGAGTCACTGTCATCTTCTGACAGGGGAGAGGGCAGCATTTGGTAGGACCTCACCCCCGCTGTCATGTCCCCAAAGTATCCAAGAGAAGATCTTGTAGATGAAAAGGATTCATCAGTAGGCAGCAAGTGATCCACCATTCCTGGACGATCCCTTAAGGATATCCCAACAGCATATACTAGGCAGCCAAAGTTCAGGTGAGAGCCTGAGTGTATGAAGACAAAACAGCAACAGTCAGAACTTGGTTTAATTATTTATCTCCATGAACTAAAGTTTGGAAAGCCCTCTAGCCCACAGGAAAGTCCAGAGCATGCAGGCTCACTGAGTACACATGCTGCTACATGCTTTGATATGTCTGTACCACCCCCAAGGACTGTCAGGGCCGAAGCGTTTTGCAGAATTGCACCATGTATTTGCAAAAGAATTCTTTCAGAAATCACTTCCCAACTGTATGTGCTCTAGATTTACATCTTTGTTCCAGAATATTACTGGCAAGAGAAAATAAATTATGAGCTTTCGCCTAACGCTGAAATCTACAGCCAAAGAAGGGAATGGGGAGGAAAAAAATTAAGTGCTGAAATTTTTACCACCCCCAAAAAAACCCCCATAATAAACAAACAAACAAAGAAAAGCAACAACAACCAACCAAATAAAAAAGAAGTTTATTGCTTGTGACCATTGTGACCATAAAATGCAAATCCTTTACTTATCTTGTAGCTTTCCACCACCTTATTTTTAACTTCCTCAGTTCTACAAATATAGGCTGTTCAGCATAATGCAAGCATCAATCTGGCAGGAGCCAAAAATATTTACTGTGCTTCAGCATTTACTAGGCGGATTTTCCCCTCCAGATGTAATGAATCAGTGTGCCAACGTCATCATCACCTGCACTGTCCTTAATAAGGCTGGCACTGCACTGAGCTAATTACCATGTCCTGCAAGCCAGCTGGTGGCTGGTTTCACCTCTCTGCTCCATTCTCCTTTCTCTCCGGGTACGGAGGCTGATGTGACCTGAACCTCGTGCCAGTTGCTAAACTGGGAGGACTGTACGGACTGTACGGACCCCCGGAATCTCAACCTGCTGTGAGCCACGGTGGGCAGCTGCGCTGCCAGTTTCCCCTTCCCCCGTGTCGAGGCGACGAGCGGAGCATCCCACAATCCCAACTCACGTGAGCTGTAATCCCGCTACAACCCCACGGAGCCACAACAGCGAGCTCACCCTCCCCAGCGCAGCCCACCACAGCGCTTGCTGACGGCGGCGATTGTCCTGCGCTTTCCCGCTTAAGGCAAGCAAACTTCCTAGAAAGGTTTCTGGGGAGAGAAAGGCAGGAGGGACAACTGCGTATTTCTTTCTTCCCCCCCCCCCCCCCCCCCCGCTCCTCCCCGAGGGGGGAAAAAAAAATTGCTTACGGATGGAGACTATGCCTCCTAGAGAGCAAACGCAGAGACCTGCCGATGGAGCGAACACTGGCCCTCAGTCATTCGCTCAAGGTGACTGATTGAAAACGGGGCTGTACATGTGCATAATAAAACAACTCTTTCTGTGGAAGGTATGTGGACTGCAGAGATAGAAGTCATTTGATCAGCCTATGAGGTTTTGCGTGTGTGTGAATTAGGAGGCATGTGACCCAGTGCGAAGGAAATGCCAGTCAATCTTGTTACACGCTGTCATTTTCCACAGGCTCTGCTGCTGCGCTTTGGACGCTTTGCCATGAATAGTCAATAGCTCCCAGTTTTGTGCAGGGAAGGGGATGGTTGCTACTGCTGTTGCAGAGCATCCTTGCTGCCTCATCTCCAAAACTTGCCCTGTCTTTCCTTCTCTGGAGAAAAAAAATCAAAAGGTGTCTGTGTGCTCAGGGCTGCAGCAAACGCAAGGTGAGGTATTTTACACAACACCTCTGAAGAGTTCTGTTCCATTGGCAGCATCTATTAATATTTCACAGGAAACGGGGGGGGGGGGAGGGGAAACACCCATATTTCTTAAAGATATGGCTTCCTCATTCAAACACACATGGAGGGAGCAGGGAAGGGTTGAAAGAAAGACTTAAAAGTAAGATTGCACATTTTCCTGGTATGCGTGTCCCGTCAGTCAGCTATGCCTCAAACAGATAATGAAATACCCACATGTGCCTGACACAAGGAAGTTCAAACAGAGGTTAGTGGCTCTGTTTTGTGACCTTAGCCTATAATCATTGCTTATATAGTAAGAGTGAAGAATCAGAAGAGCTGAATTATTTCTAACATCCTTTTTTTTTTTTTTTAAACTCTCTGCATTGATGGAAAGTTTCCCCAGCAGAAGTCCTAGAGCTGAGCTAGTCCAGTTCTGAAACAGAAAACACAATCTGCTTCTGACAAGTTTGTATTGGCATCCAGTAAGAATTCACCCAAGCAGATTGTTTCTATCTTGCACCAAAAACTGGTGACTGTCTTATGAAAATTGGGGCAGAAAGAAGGACTTGCCCTCAGATGGTTTCTGATTCTTCCTTCTATGTCTGCATTGTTCCAGCTTAAACTTCTGAAGAATGGGGCTGTGAGAGAAAACTGGACTGCAGTGTGTGTTTTTCTAAGAAAAGCTGGCGTGCTCTGCGTGCACCAAAGGCAGTTGGCAAAGTTCTTTAAAAAAAAAATAAAAATAAAATGCCTGCAAAAACTAGAAAGCAGCATATCAAAATATCCATATATTTCACTGGGAATAGAACTAAACTGTAATTTGAGTAAGGGCTTAAACGAGGGGAAAATTAGAACCAGTAAACCCCTGGCAACTGCTGTGGGCCAGTTATCTCAGCAGAAAACAGCCAGCGTGCTTGTTTCCCATCTCCTTTGACAAGGAACATTGTTACTCAGTGTAACCAGAGTCTTTTTAAGAGGGGACTGTCAGAGGCAAATAGATCCAGGCGTATTAAGGGCCAGTTCTGCTTTCTGTGCACTCTAAAAGCTTGCAGAACAGCCAAGAAGATTTTGGAGAATGCCTGGAATGCAGGATCAGGCCCTGGCTATATTTTTCTCCTAAAGGCCAGGCTAACAACCAAAACGCTTTCATCCCTACTTTGCCTGAAGACTCAGCCAAAACCAGAAGATTAGAAAACAAAACCAAAAAAAGCCAGGGCTGTGAAAGCTATGAAAACTAATGATGCTGTTTCCATAAAGCACTTTCATCTCTAGGAGCTCTGAAAACATGTTAGAAATGTAAGCACCTATAGTGAGACCACAGTGCCTGAGCCACTGAAAACAGCCTGTTCTGGAGTGAAATACAGCAGCTGTTCAGAAGCACAACCATCTCCAAATTTAAGAGTTCCCTGTGTTGTTATGATGTCCTTTCTGCCAGAAACATGTTGTTCTGTTTAAAACCTGTCCATCTAATTGCCAGCTAAAAAAAAAAAAAAAAAAAAAAAGAAAAAAAAAAAAAAAAAAAACAAACATGACAATGACAAGAAAAAAAAAAAAGACAAAAAAAAAAGACAAAAAAACAAACCAGAGAAGGCATATTTTGATGAAGAGCAAGATTAAAATGTTAAGTCCAGGGAACTTGCTGAAACACGGGGACCTATTTCCCAGTCTGTCATTTCTGGACAGTCAGCCCAGCACGACTGATCACACAGCATATATGAGATTCTGACAGTCATTTCCTAGGTATACTGCCACAGCTTTTTCTAGTTTAGGACTAATCTCTTCAGGGTTTTCTCTTGTTCCCTAGAAGGTTTTAAATCTGTCCAGGCTGACTCCTGCTCCACAGAGCATGCCATAAACCAGGCAGTAAACCAGGCCCACCATTTCCAAGAAAATAAAATAGAAATGCATGGGGGGAAAAACCCTAATAAAAAAAAAAAAAAAATAAAAAGAAGCCACGAGCCAGGAGTAAACCCATTTGCTCTCCTCTCTTCTGCAAAGTGGCTGTGCTGCTCCCTCGACACAGGGGGGTGTTTAGAGTCTCTCTGTTTGTTTTTTCCAAACCCACCACTTTTGGGAAACTGCAGAAACGTTCCCAAATCTTTCTCTTCTGAAAACTGTCCCGCTCCAGCCCCAAACTTTGGTTTCCACAACAGCAAGCACTTCACCTGCAGAAGGCACTGGCCCCGTCCTCCCCATAGAGCACACTCCGCTGCCTCCTGCACCCCGGCAGTGAAGGGTGCCCCAAAATAACGCGTGGCACCAGCTGCCTGGGCAGGAAAAGGGGGGCCGGGGGACACACACAGTCCCACCCCAGTACAAGCACAGTCAGGTTTCCTCAGCTGCAAAACATCTGCTTATTTGGTTTTTTGATTGTGGTATTCTGTTTTGTTTGAGGGGGGAGGTTAATTTTTTTTTGTTGTTGGTTTTCCCTCCATCCCTTTTCAGGAGGCTTTGGGGACTCAAGCTCCCCCTTTCTTCTCCCTCCACTCCTCACCCTGGCGTGGTCCCCTGGTCGAGATGACCGGGAGTAAACCCCCCTGTCACTCCACGGCACGGCACCGGTCCAACCCCAAAACAGCCCCCCAGCCCTGGCTGCAGCCCGGCACCCTCACGCTGCACCGCCGGGGGACGGAATTTAATCTGTCACCTGCCCGTTGAGCGGACAGCAGCGGCACAAACACCCCGGCCGCCGGTACGATGCTGCGGGTGCGGAGGCACCGCCGGCGGGTCGCGACCCCGCGCCCCCCGCTCGCCCTTACCTGAACTCCTCTGCGAGCCGGGGCGGGGGGGGAAAGGCCAGGAACGACCAGAAGAACGCAAAAACAACAGCGAAAAAGGGGGAAAGAAAAACAGAAACCGAACAACAAAACCAAGCCACAAAAAAAAAAAAAAAAAAAAAAAAAAAAAAAACTTTTGAAAAGATTGGGAAAAAAAATCCCCCACACAACAAAACAGCAGAATTAAAAACAAACAAACAAACCAACAAAAAAACCCAACAACCAAACAGCAGCAGAGCACGATCCCGCGCAGGCAGGAGCGGACGCGGAGCGGCGGGAGGCGGGCGCAGCTCCCCCGGGAGGCGGGTGCGCGGCTGCGGAGCGCGGCCCCGCTCCCGTAGTACTATATCCCCCTCACATGACGGGCGCCCGGCGGCGGCGGGGGAGGCCGGGGAGAGGCTCGACCGCGTCCGCCGCCACCATTGGCCCCTCGGCGGCGGGGGCCGGCCCGGCACCGGCCTCAATGGGAGCCGCGGCACCGCCCGGCCCGGCCCCCGGGGCGGCGCTGGGCCGCCCAGAGGGACCCCGGGGACGTGCGGATGCCGCAGGGGGTGCGCGGTCCTGCGAGCGGTTAGCGGGGCCTGTAGCGATAGGACAAGACGTAATGGTTTTTGAAGTAAAAGAGGGTCGATTTAGATTGAATATAAGAAGGATGCTTCACAATGAGGGCGATGGGACACTGGAACAGATTGTTTGGAGAGGTGGCAGATGCCACATCCCTGGGAACATTCCAGGTCAGGCTGGACAGGGCTCTGAGGCAACTTGATCTGGTTGAAGATGTCAGTACTCACTGCACTAGATGGCCTTTAAAGTTCCGTTCCAACCCAAGCCATTCTACGATCCTGTAAGTGTACAAGTCTCTGGACATCTCCAGGAGATAAGCAAGCCACTGGGGAGGTGCAAATCCCTGGAGGAGGGTGAGGAGTCCCATGACCTTTCCCTGCTGCACGCCCTCGCTCCTGCCACACACCCTCACACCTGCCCCTTTCCTGCCTGCCAGAGCTTGACGGGGGGACTTACAGTTCGACTGGGATGTGTTTCTCCCCCTCCCCGCATTGTTATTACAGTCATTACTAATTTTTAATATAAATACATAGAGTAATTTAGATATAGATATATATATATACACACACACATTATAGTGCAATATTTGGCATGGATCAGGATCATGTTCAACCCTGCAGAGGTGAAGCTACCTGAGGAAGTTCACAGTGGTGCCAGCTGCTGCAGAAGTCAGTTTTTCTGCTTAATTGGTAGTCTTTCAAATTCAGTTTTTTCTTTTTTCAGATCCTTGGGAAAATGAAGTCCAGGATACCAGAACACAGTCTTGTGACAACAGGTCTGTGCACCCTTTTCTGAGGGCTCATGGAACAGCACACCATTCCTACTCTCTCACAGTGGACCTAATTGTCCAGCAAGGAAAATGAAATATTATTTTCATTTTATGGTGAAACTGAGGCACAGAGGGTCAAAACAAATGTCTGAGACAAACCAAGATGCAGTCTTATCTCTCTTCGACTCCAGCTCAATTTAAACTGGCAAAAATATCCTCCATCTGCATTTCTTCCAAATTGCCAGTAACACATTGCACATCCTGCCAAATGTAAACCAGTCACTTTCCAAGAGGGCATTCAGCCTCAAAAACTCACTGCAACAGGGCCTGGCAGCAGCACAGGAGTGACCCCACAGGTATGGCCTCACTCCAGGGGAATGGCCAAAGGACCTGGGAATGCTGAGAGCTCTGCTCTCATGCACATACCTCTCTCTTCCTTTCCACATTGTCTCAATGAATAATGCATGAATACACACTCATCACAATCCTAGATACTATATTTATACAAGTACATCAGGGCCAAATTCTGCATTAGTGTAACTCCATTGACGTAAAATGCATTACATTGGTAAAAACGTTGGCCTTAAATATTTTTACCCAAAATAGATGTTTGGCAAACCTCTCTTTACTGCTTTCTCTCAGTTAAAAACCCCTTGTTCCCTGAGTAGGTGAATGCAAAGGACATAAGATTTAGAAACAGCCAAAATCCAAGCCCTCAAGACTGGGCTTAAATGGATTTGAATTGTTGGCTGTACAGATATGAAATTCCCTTACCATGAAAACAACTAAAAGTTGCAATCTTGATTTTATCATTATTATAACCTACCTAGGCATCGGAGGTTTCTCTAACTTACGTTTTCCCACTTGCAATAGACAATGTCTTTGTATTTTAGTTACAGTAGTTCCCAACATCCTCCAAATTGCTAGAGAGGTACTGAAGTTCCATATTTACTTTACATGGAAATAAAAGGGTATGTGTCCCAGTTCTGCTTGTCAAGTTTCATCCATTTTACTGAGCCCACAAGCTTTTTGCTTCCCTAAAAGCACCACTCAGGGCTGGCTCCATTGCCCACTGCACAGATGCAAGACTGCACCATTGGCTGTTTTTGAGGTTAGGGACACAAAGGTGAGATGTTTTCTGTGGGATCAAGCCGATCCAAACACTTGCTGCTGCTGCTGGAGAACATGCTCGGCCACCTTCCCTTGCGCCAGCACCTGCCCTTATGTGACTGTGCGCTGAGACGGAGGAGGGATCTCACCCTTTTGCCCATCTGAAGAACCCTACAGAGCATCTTATCCTTTCAATATAAGGCAACACTGTCCACTGCAAGGTGAAATGCAATGGGAAATATCAGGAAAGTGTAACTAAGCAATCTGTGTTTCTCCCTGAAATTTCCCTGGGGAAAAAAAAAAAAAGGTATTAACAATGCAGGCAGGCAGCACACAGCACCTGGAAAGTGAGTCCAGAGAATCCAGGATGAACCCTTGACCTGAGCTCACTCACACACTCTGTGACAAGTTTTGGATATACTGAATTTTTTACATATGTCCAGGTCCCCTTTGCCATGCACACAGAATCCATGGGAAACTTCAGCACAGCCCTTCAATGTATTTTCAGCGACTGCTGTCTTAGACATTCCTGGGTGTCCAGCACTTTGTGAAAACCTCTGCCCTGACCAGGATACTGGACATCAGTACACCCTGGACAGATGTTCAAAGTCCCCTTTTTCTGCCCAGACAAAATTTCTAGACAGAGAAAAAAGACACATTAAAACCAAACCAACAGGATATATGACAGCACAAGTTCTGATTCCTCACTTCAGCACAAACCTGTTACTGTACAACAGAGAATACACAAAATCACTGTCACCTTGAGCCCTGACCTGGGGTCATCCTTGGTGAAACCTGCCCACAGCTTCATCCTCTTCAGCATCTTTCCTGAGCAGATTTTATCAGAGAAATTTCTTTTCCTAGCATGACCACATTGTTTTACCGATGAGTCTGCTGGGACAGCCCTGAACTGCAGCCCTGGTTTTGGGGTCTGCTGGCACAATTTGGGGCTTAAACCTAAAATTGAGAATTACAAAGTACAGTGGCAGGTGCCAGCTCTGGGCTGACTCAGCCACTTCTCCCTCCCTCCATGATCTCTGAATGCACTTCTCAAGCTGTGGACTGATTTACTGATTAATCCTTCAGAGTCCCATGACAGTGAAAGCAAACTGACACACATCTAAGTTTTGCTCAAGGTTTTGGAAACACTACAAGCCTTTATTAACAGCAGGAGAAATGCACAGATCTAGACAAATATAATGATTTCTGATCCTTTTGTCTGCCAACTTTTCATGAGAACCAGGAATGATTGTTGGGCTGGGACAGGCTTTTGGAAATGATTTTTTGTGCAGTTGTGACTGATGTCTCACATCAGCATCTTTCATTTTGTAATGCAGCACAACTGAGCCCCCACTACCTGCTACAAAATACATCTTTCTTTTCCCTTGCCCCATCATTTTTGTGCATCACTAAGAGATTTGCTTTCCTCTATTAATCTCTTCCTTTGAAAATCAATTATTACTTCTGCTCCTTGATATTACTTGGGGATTTTCCATTCTCTCTTTTGCCACCTTTCAGGAGAGAACTTCAGTCAAACTGGTTGCCCTGCTCAGACAAGCTTTCTAGCATTCCCACAGCCCAGTCAAACACTGGGGATAACATAAAGTTAAGGTTGTTTTAACCGGCTTGTGTCTGATGACTGCATGTTAAAGATCTAGTCAGAAAAGGAAAATAAACCTCAGTATTCAAGCTTTTAAAGATTTCCCTGGAGATAATAATTACAATGCTTTATAAAGTTAAAAAGAAACCATAGGCTGAAGCTGTTCCCAGGTTGTTTTGTACCACTAGCAGAGACTCATTAAAGGTGGGAAAGGCAGCAAAGGGCTCGTCCTTTCCTCATTCAGCAGTTTACACCTAAGAACTGTCTGGCTCTGACCACACGTTTCCTTTCCATATGTGCTGCACAGAGGCTAATTTTTCCTGCCTCAAGTTTTCCCGTCTTTTGTACATTGCCTGCACAGTTCTGTGTTACAATTTGCTTCTCATTTTTGAGGACAGTGGAGGGAAAAGTGTTTGGACTTCACGGATGGACAAAAAGAGGGATTGTGTTGCATCGGGTGCTTTGCTGTCTTTAGAGGTCACCTGTGGTATTTCTGCCCCAGCCCTTGCTATTTCCCATTTACTGCAGCAGCAAACTATTAGTAATCTGATGAGCCAACCAGACACCTGGCAAAACAAGGGTTAGTCAGGCTGAATTGATTACTCACACATTTCCATGTAATTTACAAATCAAGGTTGCTCTTTTCAAATGAAAGAAGCAAAAATAATCAGGCAGAGAAAAAATATTAAAAAGAAGTTCAAATTCTTTTCAGGGGTTTTTATTTTTTTTTAAATTAGTCTCTTGCAGGTGGATCCCTTCCATGTGCCACAAAGCCGACAGTCACATCTGGCTGAGCTCCACTGGGCTTCAGCTTTCAGCACCAGAACAGTTACATGGACACAGCGGGAACAAAAAAGCCTGTCAGACTCTCCAGTAATGTTATGATCACTTTAACTCAGCAGTCCTTGACACTCACAGATAAGGACTGTAAGTTCTCTCGGTACTACAGAAATATTGACACAAAGAATATGTTTATGCCTGGCTGTGGCTCTGCAGGACAAGATGGAAACAACAACAGCAATCTCAGGACTTACTTTTTTTGGCTTTGTAAGGGCATCTCTCTGCAGGACCAACTGTTTATTGATTTTTTTTTTTCCTTCATGGGTTTGGAAATTATGTTGTCTTTTCAAGTCCGAATCATAGGCCTAGGGGGAGATAAGTTGGAAGAAACTCATTTTAGGATTTTTTTTATGTTAATACTCGTTTGACTATTAAAGACAGTGGGGATCTGGGGAGGATTTCTGATTTCCTCCCAAACTTTCTCTTCATTAATATACTGAGAGAGAAAATGTCAGCTGACTTTCTGGCTGCATTTCTCTAGGCCATCTTTAACCAGGTCCAGCTCCAGCCTCGGGTTTCCATGCTCTGCAGATTAATCTACTGGCAAAACACTCACAAGCAGAGCTGTGCCTGCTGACATCATGAACGCCCGAGGGAATCAGACCACCTTCTGCAGACATAGGGGTGTGCTGAGTGTGTGATAGACAAGTTGTCCCACCACTGCCTGCCCTGGAGAGATGAAGCACAAGAGCTGAGGCTCAGCTGTTTAAACCCCGGTCCTGAAGCTGCACAGAAGCCGATGTCTTCGATGAGACACACAAGGCTCATTACAAGAGGTTCAAGAGCACGGGGAAGAGCCTAGTCCAAGCTATCCCTCATGAAGATGACTCCGGGATAGGAGGTCTGTAAATGTAACAAAACCCACTGGCTCACCTCAAGGAGATTCAGCTCCTATTTCTGCTCACCCAAGTTTAGGAAAGCAAAATAGACTGGAAGATGTACAGGAAGAACTGGGCCAGGATGAATGTTGGCTCCAGTTCAGGAGTGGATCTGTAATAAACTGTATTCCCCTGCCCTCTCCTGGAAGGAATATGCCAGAGCTGGGTGCTTTTATACAGGATATTTGCACTGAGCACTCCGGGGAAGTGACTCAAGGTGGTGAGAGGAGATGGTGATTTTGAAGACAGCGTTTATAGGTATAAACAACTATGACCATATTGTGTCCATCATGCACTGCCAACACCACATCTGCCAGAAACTTGCACACCTCTAGCGAATTTCCATGTTTTCAAGGAAGAGCTGCCTGCCTGTCTGGCCATTTGCATTGGATTGGGAAACAGAGAGGGTGACCCAACCGATGGAATTCAGAGCCTCTCTCTCACCCTAAATAGGAAACACAAACCCTACACGAAAACTCCAGTAACCTTCGCTCAGGTCACAGCAGAGCATTGCCAGGTCAGAAATGCAGCACCACGGCACCAACAGGCAGTGCTCCTGTGGGCACCAGTGCGGAACAGGCAAGTGGGACCCCATTGCTTGGACAGTGGATTGGTGAGAGCCCAAGGAGGTTGACTCAATCTCTTTGGAGGTTCTAGAGTAGAGACAACACCACAAGTCCACAAAATCAGGAAGATTCAGGTCTGGTGTCAGGTCCTGAACCTTCTGCTGTGATGTTACTGTTAACCCTCCAGACACACAATCCAGTGAATATGACCAATTTACCTAGATTCACACACAGATATGTTAGGAGGTTTTGCAAAGCTTCTTGCTTTTCCAGAGTCACAGGAAGTATATTTTTTTTTCTAAACACTGAACAGCCAAAGCAATACTAGTCCTGTCCTACAAAGGACTGATTAGCAAATCGCCGCTGTTGAGATAATAATGGGAGCAATGAACCACAAGACCCAAGTGTAGAAACTATAAATAATTCTCTGGTTCAATCATTACAGCACAGGACTATGGATCAGGACCTCTGGAAGCACAGGATCAACGACACGTCCACTACATAACTTCACAAGTGTCTCACATACTTCCAGGTTATTTTGCAGCTGTGTTCCCCCAAGTCTATCTAAACCCAGGAAGGAGTTATGCAAACAGGTATCTTCCAACATGTCTGGTAGGTAAATCACTTCTGTCCAGCTGGAGTGCCCCCAGTCCAGAGGAAAATGAGACCGTGCATTGTAGACAGGCTGTGAGCAAATGCTGGTGGGGACATTATCTTTTAAACCTTGACTAACTGCTCTGCCTTCATGATAGGGGGAGTCTCTTGCAGGAGAGCAAAACAGGCACTACGTAATATCTTAAACAGTTCCACAACTGGTTTCTTTCCCTGTTCCACCCAAATATTTTCTGGGTTTGAGGTAGTATCAGCACATTTCTTTACCCTCTCCTTCACCCTCTTATCAAAGAGATGAACTTCAATAAAGTTCAGTTGCAGCTGCCTTAAGTGAGAAGGTTTGTAGTTCCTGTTTCAGTACAGGGGTTAAGAACAATGTTTCTGTTCAACACAGAAATAGATGTTAAATGGAAGTTGAGTTATATCCCTCCTGAGACTAATGTTCTAGCTTGTTTTCTAAAGTTAATTCTTCATACGTTTTTTTTCCCTCTCTTGTACTTTCTTACATTTGTCCAGACTCCCGTGTTCCTGAGGGACTAATTACCCACTCAGCAGTTACTCTGAAGTCCAATTGTAATAGCTGGCAAAACTCTGTTCTTCTATGCAAGCTTTTAAAATAATTCCTCAATTTATTTCAAACAGCACCACTCTCCAGAGCTTCTTCCCAATTTGGGTTGCCCTGAACTGAGATTCATTTCACTGCTGTTGAGAGCTGACTGCTTTGCTTGTCACAGGGTAGATACTTTCAGAAGAATTATTAATAATAAATAAACACACAAGGTTTTCCCCAAACAACTGGATAGCTCATATAAAAAATTATCCATTGTGATGCAAGCCTCTATTTCCTCATTTAATGCATCCTTAGTAACAAACTAAAACCACTGATTCAGACCTGGATTATTCTTCATCAAAACACAGATGTGATCATAGTAAGTGTTTTCATTCACACCCACCTTGGACTTGTCAAAAAATTGGGGGGAAAATTAGTCATACATCCTGTGATCTAAAGATGCCCATTTACCAATTCTGTAGGTGTTTGGGAGCAAAATATTCACCCTTGCTGATGTAACAAGCAATAACAGAGAGCTAAATTCAGATTACTGGCTTATATTTTTTCCTCACAAACACTGCTTGAGAGGAAACTCTGTCCTTCCCTAATCCTGCTACTATTTAAATGTCTATACATCCAGAAGAGACTCACCTCATCTCCTTGCTCTGCAGTTTCTCCACTTATTCCCTAAGAATAATAATCTTGACAATGTATAATCCTGAACAAACTGATGTTCATAGAACAGACTTCAACTGTCTGGTGAAGAATATACAGAAAAAAGATTACGAGAAAGCTTTTTTTTCAGGACACCAGAGTTGTGCTAGCAGCACAGGGAATATGGCAGCTCTTATGAGACGAACCTGCAATGTTTGAATGGAAGAGAACATCACATCTTATTTAGAGATTTAATTCTCACATAAATTCTTCTTAATGACATGCTAATGCATTTTTTTCCTAGAGAAAAGATATCTCTCAACATTTGCACATCACCCAGTCTTTGTCTAAGTGGACCTGGGATCCGTCTGCTGCAGAGGCCGGTGCAGCAACAGCACTCAGCTCTCAAGCCAATTTACCCCAACGATTGGGCAACGTTTGGATATTTTTGCTTAGGCTTGCATTTAACAGTGACCATCCTGTAAACTAATGCAGGCAGTAGGGCTTTTCTAGAAAGCACTATGGCTCTTGTCAATCAACAGGCATCCTCTCTCTTATTAAAGTGAAGCACTGATGGTGCAAACTTGTCAGAGTTAGCTGAAGTTCCTTGTGGTAATTTCCTTTGGATTTCCTGTCTAAATATCACAGTCCCTGAGGTAAATACTGGACAATTTCTGCCTTGCAAAGAGTAAAGCATTGCCATGCCAGCCCTTCTCCTCACAGTCTTAAGAAAGACAACCAGACAAGAAAACTACTTATGCTTTTACACCTAGAAATAAACTACCAGAAGAAGACAGAAAGGATGTTGGTTCTGAGATTTTTCACTTCTAGCATGCAAATCTACTATAATCACAAGTGTAAGTTATTTGCTGATGGGACCCACAGCAAACCAACACAGCAGTACCAGTACTAAACAGGATTTTCACTGGTGGGCTCAGCAGAGGCTAAAGAAATCAATTGCAAACTCTGGATCTTTTTGTCAAAATTGATCTGGTAATTAAATATTTACTTTCAAGACTTGTCTCAGTCCTATTTCCAGCCCAAAATTACAGATTTTTGAGAAATACCTTACCTCTTCACCTACATGTCAAAAACCAATCTCTTTCATTTTTTGTAAGGCTAGCAATTTTTTAATATAGTTTTCTACATCTTATAGCTTTTCACTTCAAAAGCCATTTTGATGTGAGCCATCAAAAATGTTCCTGTTAATGTAACAGGCTCTCTTTCACTTTCCCCAGGGCAGATCATTGGGAGCAGCTACCACCAGCAGCCCTGAGCTGCCTAAAGGAGAGAATGCTGTGGCCAGCCCCAGGCACGCTGGAACTCCTCCTGCTGGATTGACAATTTGGAAAATCCCAGTATTTCCAAAATCCAAACTTGGGAGCTGTTCTTAATCTGTCATCAGCTTTTTAAGAGAAACCTAAGAACTGTCAGGGCATTCACAGAAAAAACTGAAAACGTCAGACACTCCTTCCTTCCCCCTGACCTATGTGCAGAGCTGTCAAAATGGACCGTGGCTTGAGCCAGCACACGTGGCTTGAGTGGATAAGAAACAGCATTTCACCAATCTTGGGCTGGATTCAGCCCACTTCAGACTGGGTCTGACAGATGTGAAATATCAGCAGCCACTTCACCAGCGGGTAGGTCCAGTGGGGCGCAGGCAATGCTTGCAGCAGTGCCAGGAGGTCACAGTGAATCACATCCTGCTGAGCAGCACACGGCGTTTCCCAACCCGCCTGCCCTGCCGCAGCCCCTGGGGAGTGCAGAGGCTGATGTGCCTCTGGGAAGTCCTGCCCCAAGGATGTGCCAGTCTCTTCCTTCCCTGCGGCACTGGGAAACCTCCCCTGAGGCAAACAGTCAGGTGTAGCAGTGTGTTTTCACCCTATTTCACCACGGCTTGTTGGGTACAAGCTGAGGTTGCTGTTGCTCTTGCCTTCTCACAAGCATTCAAAATAGCTGCTTATAGGTAACTACTCCTATTCTCCTAACCAGGGCCACAGAGATGGAAGACAAGCCACATCAGGGATTTACTGGCACCCCCTGCTGTGCTGCCTGCTGCAGCTCCATGACAAATGGCATTTGCTTGTGCCAGCCAGTATCCCAAGCACAGGAAAAAGGCTGCAAGTTTGACAGTATTTTATCTGCTCACAGATCGGCAATGGAGGATGCTCTTTTAAAAATCAACTCCCATTTGCTTTCAGCCAGAGGTCTCTGGAACAGCAGGGCTCTGCAAGGAAGAAGAGCCAGGTGTGTAAGCAGATCTCCACCGGGCAAAGTGGCAGGGACCACTTGTGCTGCCAGTTGGCGACCCATTAATCACCCTGCGCGGGGTGAACCGGCAGCAGCCGCGCGGCCTCACGCGCAGCTGCGGCAGCGACACATGGCCAGCCTGGGCCCTGCCAGCCCAGGGAAGAGGGACAGTATTGCAGCCTTTGACGTCATTCCAGAGGGATCAAGCTCAGACATCTGTCCCAGTCAGAGATTGCGCATGGCCCCCCCAGAGATCAGACACGTTGTGCAATGCCAAAACAGACTTTACGGAGGAATCGGGCACATCCATGCCTGACAGCAACGCAGCTCAGTGCTGTCAGGATCAGCCTTGAGTGGGTAGAAATGGTAAGAGTTTGGCAAACAAATTGATGAAAGTCTGCTCAAAAAGCTGTTTAATAATTTGCCTTCAGGCAAAACCATTTTAAAATAGAGGGGATGTCACTGTGCAGCAGCAAAATGATGGAAAAAAACCCTGTTTCCCTTCACAAGCAGAGCTGTTTGCATGGGGTACAGAAGAGAGTTTCTTGGATTTTTCATTTTTTTTGGGGGGGCATTGCCTAGTACAAATTGAAAGAGGAATAAAGGATACAAATATCCCAATATCAAATATCAATTAGCATGAGGGTGTGGGGATGTTTAGGTCTTCTCTGCGTGAAAGAGTCAATGAAGATTCATGGGAAAGCCAGAAGATGGTGATGCTTTTGGAGATAGTGGGAGGGAGAGAAATCAGAGCACACAAAAAGGCTCCAAGGAAGCCAGAGGAATTTGACACAGGCAGGAACACAGAAAACCCCAGGCCACTTGACTGGATGCTTGGGCAAATGTTTCCATGTTGAACTCATGTGTGGGATGTCACCTCCAAGGAGAACACGAAGGGCCAACATTTCTGTCCAGGCAATAGAAGATGAGCAACAAAGGGACCACTGGGCTCAAAGGTGGGCCAAAGGATCAAGAGCTGGATGTTTTTCAGAAAAGGAATGAGTTCTGCTTTTCCCATAAAGGGCTGAACAGAGCTGCTGGTGGAGCTGCAGCCTGTCGGGGCAGAGCCGGACCAAGTCCAGGCATCCCAGGGGAGGCTCAGCTGTGCCATAGCTTTGCTGCAAACCAGCAATGGGAAGGTGGCCCAGTCATCAGAGCCCAATGGGTGAGATGAATCCTCATAAAAATACAAGCCAGCAGGAAAGCTTCAGCAACCCAGAACAAGAGGTGCAGAAAGGAATAAAAATGCTGAAAAAAATAATCTTGAGCAGAGGCTCCTGAGCCACACTGGAAGGCAGCCTTTGTGTGGGACGGGGCCAGCCTAAGGAGTTGGCACTTCTCGACCCTCTATTGGAGCCCACTGAGACCCAGACAGGAGACAAAAAAAATTTTGTCAGCTCAATTACTGCCGCCTCCTCCTCCCTCACACCCACTTTCGAGAGGAAAATGTGCCAGGAGCCTTCTTTGGCTGCCTTCAAGCCCACAGACCTGCTGAGGAGACACGTGGGCTGCTTTCAGGGGCCGTCTTGAACAGCCACACCTTAATGGAGCTGCAGGATTTACCTCCTGAAAAGAGATCAAGCCATGACCCAGGATGAGCACAACCCAAAGTCCCAGGTCTAACACAGTATATGGGGAGTGGAAGGTACATCAGGCAAACTGCTGGAGGTTTCTTTGGGCTTAGCTCATTGCAATGCTATATACTCAAACAGAGAAACTTAAAACAGCTTAGATGTATTGCAGTGGTAGAACTCCTTGCTTCACCATTTAACAGTGTCAAAGGCAGAAAATTATTTACACTATGCCAGAAAAAGTATCAAGAAAATAAACAAGAGTCTTTTAACTAGTCCCTTGAGATTGTTTTAGCCATAGGCCAGGCTAAGGAAGCACTGAAAGGTCTACAGGAAACTAAATATGTGGATAACAAATTTAAACACCCTTATTTTACAAGACCCTTTCCCACAGCCACCACTGATCTGAATAGCCTGAACAAGCTCCATTAGATTTTTATCTGGGAAGCTTTAAAAGTGGGAATTGGCAAAAGGGGCTGGATCTGAAAGACAGGAACCAGATGCTTTCCCTTCAGGGTACAGTCTAGGGAAATTTGGATCAGTAAATTTTAGCTCATGTAACACACATGTGGCAGACTATTGGAGAGGGTACAGCATGGCAAGCATTTTCAGCCTGTTTTCCATACCTGGATGGTGTCCTGCTGCTATACCTAAAAGGTTCATAGTAAGACAGAGGCTGCCAATCTCAACTGGAACCAAAGCTGTCCCAAAACCAGACAATTTGCCTTGGACACACTGCTGCTGACAGGGGGAAAAGCCATGAGCAGGCAGGGAGCAGAGTCCCTGCTGAGTCAGCCAGTGCCCAGGGCCCCCCTGAGCTGCTCCTACAAGACTGGGCTGACCAGGTTTGCCAATATTGCACAACCCCTGGGGAGATGGGATGAGGAGAGAAAACCATTGCAGTGGGCACCTGAATGCATCTGAGCCTTACAGCAGCCTCCCAGTATTACAAAATCCACTCTCATATCATATGCAGGTGACAGGGTTTCTAATTTAGAATCTGCATTGGAACAAGAACAGAGAAGACATTCAAGGGTAGTGGTTTAACCTGGCACAAGTCTGCATTCAGCCAAGTGAGGCTGTTTTCATGCCCAAAAGAAAGTCCCATCAGAGCCTCTGAGCACCCTTTCGCCCATTTTCCACAGGAAAAAGTCTGGGGGTCAGGATACCCCTTGCATCTCTGGGACATAAAGGCAGAGTCAGCAGCCACATAAAACAGCTCCAGGAGCAATCATAAACCTACCCCCAGCCCAAATGCAACAATGTTGATGCTTTCTCCAGACAGCTCAGCTGCAAACGGCTCCAGGGGACCGCAAGGGAATGGCTGCTCCAGTGGGGAGCTGTACCCAACACAGAGGAGAGCCCTGCAAAAGTGGGGATGAGCTGCAGGGACACAGGTTGTGGACTCTGTAGTGGGAGTTTGTCTCCTGTTAGAAGAAAGTGGGCAGAGTCTGGACAAGAACCTGCCTGAGAGGGAAAACAGGATGGGCAGCAGAGCATAGCAGAGGCTTGGAGGGCAGCAAAATTGGGGTGGGTGCTGAGAGAGGGAGATGCTGCAAGAACGTGGGAGGGAAACACTAGGAAACAAGTTTCCATTAACTTCATCTCCGAACCTCTAAATGTCTAAAAATCAGCCATCAGTCAGTGTGTGAGCCATTCAGTTGTGGCTGTCAGTAGTCAGCAAGACAAATCCAGAAGGAAGATAGGCACTGAGAGTTCAGCACAACAAGAACTGAGTCAGAGAAGCTACTTACCTGAGCCACCAGTCCCAGGAGATGCCTGCCTGCAGCTGAGCTAGGGGAAAAGAACGATTTTCCTACAGGCTAAAGGGACCCATGGGAAACGGATGTCGTTTAGTAATGACAGCATTCCTACCTAGGAAGAGAAAGCAGCCAAAAAAAGCAAAGTTACATTAGATCAGTATTGGCAGCACTGCTGAGAGAAACAACCCAGGGGAGGGAGAGCATTTTTTGGGCAGGGTCCTGGCTGCTCAAAAAGGGGCTGGGGACTGTGAATATTTCAAGTGTAATGAATTCAGTATCAGAGGAAAATGACCTTTACCCTGCCTTGGGAAAGGGGGCTGCCTGTCAGAAATACCCACCTCCTCCACTGATGGCAGCACTCTCAGGAGCTATTTCCACCTGCGAGTGGTGATGGGGTAAGTGATCTGCAGGTTTTTGCAGATGAGAGGCCTTTGAGTTAACAGCAAATACAAGCCTGCTGTGTTAAATGAACTTTATTCCATTTACAAAACAGTATGAGCTCCTCACACTGCCACTGAGCAGCTGCATCTGTCAGGTCAAACTGTGTCAAAGGGACTCTGACTCACTTCTTGCATCAGAACATGAGTCAAGCATAATCTTTAATATCTCAATCAGCCCCATAATGCTCAACAGATCTTCTGACTAAATTCATCTCTCTCTGGCAATCTCTTTGGGAGCCAAATTTGAGGGTCATTATGTGCCTTGTTCAGTGCAAGTAGGGTGTGGGAAATGACAATAGTTATCACTCAAGGAGGTCAGCAAAAGAAAAAGGGGTTAAGGGATACACTCTTGATAAACTGGAAGCCAGAGCATGTCATGTATAGATGGGAGTGCTGGTGCTCAGGAAAGTGTCACAGGACACATCTCAACAAGGATTGCCAGACCTGTGATGGACTTGGTGAGCCCATCAAGGAAACAGGATCCAGCCCTGATGGAGAGGGAGGAAACTGGGGGTGTGGGAATGAAGGGAGTAACAGGAGCCTGGGGGTAGAGTGTGAGCAAAGTGGTAGGAAACGTCCAGTGCTTGTAGTTGCCTGTGGCAGGAGATTGGAGCAGGGAAGGCAGGGAACAGTGGAAGAGCCTCATTGCTTGAGCAATGCCTTTACCTGATGTCTCAAGAATTGGAGACTAGGATGAGACCAAGGAACTGCCAATCTGGAACAGACCAGAGGTGCCTGCAGTCAAGTATTCATCTTCCAGCAGAGTCCAGATCTGGATGCTTTAGATGAAAATCTTTAATATCACCCCAGTTCCAGGAGGAGTGCAATACACTGAGTGTTTGCTCCCTTTGGGGTAGTCACAGAACCGTAGCAGGGCAGACAGGCTATTCATAAGCATATCAGGTGTCAGCTGAGCTCTTTGCACTTGCTACAGATCATACATCAAGTCTAATGAGAAGGAATACAGGCTGAGGGGAACAAATGAGCACAGGTTAACAAAGAGATGTCCTCTTAATACAATACATATGGGGAAGAACAGCAGCTGGCCCTGTGCCCAACACTGCTACATGGCATTTGAATGCTGAGCAAAATCACTTTACTGGCAACATGTTGAGAAGGAAGGGTTGAGAATAATGTTTGTGATGATGGTTCTGCATTATTAGACAGAATTGTTTTTACCTAAAAAACCCCCTTCATCCAAATCTATTCATAGCATTTTCATTATGCTATCTTCTAAGGACATGCTGTGCCTAACAAAACAATAGGGGTTAACTCTTTCTCTCTCCAAACCTGCTATGAGACAGCTAGAACACAGATTTAAGAACAGACAGGAGAAATAGTTGTTCCAATTAATGTTTCAGCTAGCATCTGCTCTTTTTAATTAGTTGAAGTCTGGTGTTGTCTGGAGACAGAACTGCTGAGTAGAGCTGTGCTGGCTTCCTTTCTGCTGAGCCAGCTATTCTGGTCCCTCTTGGTCCCTCTTGGTCTTTGGAAGCTTCTCCTCCATTTCACAGAGGCCAGAGTCTGTTGTGCACTGACACTCTGTGCCCACAGACCTTGTATACATTTCACTGCAACAGGTTTCAAATCTGTGTTTCCCACTGGAGGGAAGACTGACAGGGGAAGGTACCTTACACATGTCCTCTCCCCCTCCCAGACATGTGTCTGTGCATTACTTCACTTATTGAAAACTCAGTTTTCTTCCACAAACGGGCATTGTCATAGAGCAGATGCAGGTGGATGGAGAAGGGTTCCCCAGGACCTGTTAACCTTCCTGTTTTGCTGGAAGCTCGCTGATCCTTCACCTCACTCTTTGTAACATGACCTTTGAGGATCTGAGCGTTTCAATTACACACAGATGAATAATTTACAAGTCATGGTTGATGCAATAAACAAGTTCTTCTACTCTGTTCAAACATTCAACATCTAATATTAAATTTCCCTCAATTTGCAAAAACCTCCAGGACTTAAACAACACTCAAAAATCTTTGGAGGAGAAGCTAATGAGGGAAGAGCAGGGTGGCATTTCACAGCAGCAAACAGCACTGACAGCAAGTACTCCTCTTATCTCCAAGCAGGGCATTGACCTGTTGTACAAACTCCAGGTAGGAAAGCCACTGGTAAAGCAACCCCAGATGTAATATTTACCCAAGAGGAGACATTTCAATGGAAAACAAGCTACAGGATCTGCTGACATCCTGGTGGGGAGAACAGCGGTCATTCACACAGGTGCAGCCAAAGGAATAGGAACTGGATGTAGAATTTCCAAGCATTTCTAAGTAACACAGTTGTTGTTTCATAAGGAACATGTTTGTGCTGTCCATGATTCCACCTAAAGAGATGTAAAATGTGGATTTGGTGCTTGTCCCACCAGAGATTCATCAGCAGAGTCACTTTGTTTCTTTGTTCCCTGGTATTCCATACTTCAAATAAAGATGCAAATAGGCAAATCCTGCAAGAAAGCAGCCAGGCTGGCACTAAACATTCCTGAACCACTGCACCTGGTACCCAGTGATGCCTCATTCTCTGGCAAGGGGAAGTGGATCTCCCATGAGCTACCCAGGGAATATGAGCCACAGTTTTGAATTACAGATAATAGTTCCTGTACAAGCTACTCTGAAGAAGAAGATAGACAGGATCGAAACAGCTCAGGAGCAAAGCACATAACAGGGCTGTTTTTATCTTTAATCCATTCCACATGAGCAGAAAGAGTTTGGAGCCATGAAGCATGTGCTTCCTTTTGCAGCTCAACCCATAACTTTACTAATCCTTTTTGCTCTGCTCCATAAGCCCTTGTTGAAGGAAATTTGTGTGCAGGACTTGCAGGATCAGCCTGTTTTACCAGCTGCAGTTTCATTATCTTCCTAAGGTGATCAAAGCATAGGCTGTCATTGAAAGGGGCAATTCCAAGTGCCCCAAGCCCACATGCCCCTTTTCCTCAAGCCACCACAGCGATCATAATAAAAAGGGGTCTTTTCCTCAGGCAGGGTATTTTCCAGCTGGATCAGTTCCCATGCAGTCATAGCAGCTGAAATTTTGCCACAAAGCAAGGGCCAGAAAAAAGGCTGGAACTGTGCCTCAAGAGCTTAATGCAAAATCATGAAGTTAAAGCCTCAGGTTCCTGGGTCATTTGTCCCTGCAAATAGCCTGGATTTATAGTCCAGCTTAGGAAAGTCTCCTTGGCTGCAGCTTTGTGGCTTTCTTTACAATGGGCCAAATGCAAATCCCTAGGTCCCAAAAGTATGGAGCTCTGAGGGAAGTCTGAAACTAGTTACAATTTTTAGTTGCTGGTCAGGTCTAAGTGGTTATTCAGAACTGGCCTTGAAATTGCAGCCATATAATTTATTTGTATTCTTATCAGAGCAAACAGTGGGGCCACCCCACTTGAGCCCAGGCTCAACCTCCCAAATTTCACCCTCCATTGTCTGGAGACTTTGTGAAATCTCCATCCTTAGAAGTTTTCAAATGAGTTGGACAAGGCCTTGAGCAGCCTGACATGACTTTGAAGTTATCCCTGCTTTGAGCAGGAGGCTGGACTAGAGACCTCCAGAGATTCCTCCACAATGCCATTATTCTGAGATTCTTCCATCTTCCACTGCATCTGCATCAGGCTCTGCCACACCACCACCACCAAGCAGCCTCCACATTGACTGAGCCACACGTCAGGGAGCCCAACTCAGCTGGCTCTTCATAGCCTTGGCTGCATTAGCCCAGGAGCTGGAGCAAAGCACAGACCTTATCTGTGTGCAGTTATCTCAGCACACACTAGAATAAGCTTTGCATTGCAAAAGAAACTGCCCCAGACCTGGTTGGGATCCCAAGCTGAAGAGTGTAGAATGTTTTCTCTTCTTCCCAGCAGGAAGGAGTCTGGATCCTCAGCAAGAACAAGTGTGAAATACAAATCACTGAGCACTTGCTGCTTGTTGTCCAAGTCATTACACAGCACAGGAGTAACCACAGTGAAAGGACAGATGAAAGGAGCTGTCTTGTCACCTCTGTGTGGCCCTTCAGAGATTTTAGCAGTTTTCATCCACCAGATTGAAATCTAAGCAGTTGAAAGAATAGCACACATTAATTTCAGATGAGGCACCCCAGGAACACACTGGGGCTGAGCATCAGTGATAGGACACAAAGACCTGAGTGGGTTTTGCTCCATCAGCTTGTTTGCAGAGGTGGGAGCTGAGCTCACAGGTCTTCTTTCAGAGCCCCGCTCTGGAGACACTTCTTCAGCCCAGAGGAATGGCCAGGGTTTCTTGGTGCTCGTCAAGCGTGGAGACCTCATCCATAAGGTGAAAGGGGCACAGAGAAACAAGAGTGGGAAACGTGGGGCAGAGCCAAATCCCCAGCCCCGGCAGTACAAGGCTGCTGCCATCTCGTGGCTGCCTCTGGACATGCAAAGATTACCGGGGACAATTTCCCAGCTGGAAAATTTTCCGTTGAGATAAAATCCTTCCTGGAAGTAAGCTTCACCTGGAGAGCAGGAGGTAAACAACAGTCCCAGTGGTTAGATCCCGTGGGGCCATAGCACTTGGGTACCACAGCTTTCCTGTTCCTGGGAGGTCTCCTGCTCACCTTCCTCAATAGCTGCTTGCCTGGTTTGGAATGGCTCCACCCCAAGCTGTAGTAATGCTTTTTACATCAGGCCAGCACTTCCCCGTGCCCTATGACCTAAGGAGACAGGAGACATCCCTGTTGCTGTTGAGAGGCCCTGGATTGCTGTGCTAATGCAGCAGTCAATTTGTGTGGCCATTCAGCCTGGCCTTCACGAGGGTTTGGTGCTGCTGGGAAGGGAGATGATCTGCAGGGAGACATGCTGGGATCAGATGGGGTGGATAAGGTCTCCAGTACTGTTTTGGCATCTTTTCTTTGACCTGTGGTGCCAATGGAGGGATTTATAATGTGAGTGAGGTACAAATGAAGGAGGACTACATGGTCACTCTTTCTTCCCCTTTCAGCTTCCCTACAGAGCTCAGCAACAGGCACAGAACTCGAGATAAGTGTGAGAGCAGCCACACATGGGATCTCCAAAACTGTCTACTTCCCCCCAGGCAGGAGAAAGGCCGGACAATAGTGTCCCAGAGAGATCCAGCAGCAGAACAGCTTCTCCTGACAGCTCACCAGAGACCATACTGAAGCAGAGAGCTGGCTGCACTGCCTTCAGCAGAGCTCTTGTAGGTGTTGTCTTGTGGACACTCACTCGAGGATACCTCGTTCTTCCTTGTCTCTAATCACAGGAATAGGCTCCAACTTCCTCTTCTCCCTCCTGGGGTTTTCCAGGTTCTGCAGTTGCACAATTCACCAGGAAAGAGCAGAACAAGAGTTCCAGGAAAAGAAAAATCTGCCAATCCCTTTGGTATTTCCATGGTGGTTTTTGGTGGCTTTTCTCTCTGGCACATATTGTGGCTCACATCATAGAAACTAAAGTGAAATACTGAAATAAATGAGTCCCCTTGAGAACACGCTGGGCAATGGGGAGATGATTGCTCAGTGACCTATGCAGCATCCTGGGTACACAGGGAGTTTCCCGTAATGATAAGACTACAAAGGAATATTTATTTATCTAGATACTTATTCAGCTTTCATCTCTGTCAGTATTTCTCAATCAGCCATTTCAAAACATTTTGCCATCACTAATTAACCCTCACAGCACCTCTGCAGTAAGATCAGCATCCCTGCATGCCCTCAAGGTGACCGAATGGAGAAGTAACCGTTTCATGAAAAAATTGAGCAAAGAAATTATGATATCTTGAAATACTAATCCTGTGTCCTAACCAAATCACCCCCTAAAAGTCCCAGGATCTCAGACATCCTGTTGGAAACATAAGCAGTCACCTGCCATTCTTACCGTGCCGACTGCCTGGCTTTCTGCTGGGCACCAAGGAAGCACTGTCCAAATATTTAATAATCCCAAAAACTGGGGTGTCCCAAAGTGCCACTACAGAATCCAGAAACCCTTAAGGACCTGCAGGACTGGTCAGCTGCACAGCCTGTGCCAGCAGGCAGATTTTTCCCATGATGTTGCACATGCTATTTATTCCATTCATTAACCAAGTTAATGGTGGCTAAGAATAGACCCCAGATGTCCTTCTGGCCTTAAAAACTTCTTTGCCCTCAAGGAAATACAAAGCCTAAGTGGCTCATGGAATGTGTAGGACACAAATAATGAACCCAAGCTATGAAGAGCTTGCACATTTCCAAGAATTCACAAAATACATCTCAGCTTTTAAATAACCTGTGTTCCACTTCTGGGAAATTAGTGGTTAGCAAGGATAGTTCAGAACAGAGCAATGGATATATAAATGTATGATTCATTGATATAGAGATTATGCCAGACAGAGCCAGAGCTGTTCAAATGTCTTCAGTTTCTGTTATCTATTTCTGTGATGTTACCACTGCAGCAAATTCTCAATTCTGTAATAAACTGATATTTCTGAACAAAGACCATTTCATATTATGCCTTTAGAAAAATGTGTCTTTAGTACAATTTACTCCTGATTTTTATTTTGGTAACAGAAATTATTCTATAGTGTCATTTTTTATACGTACTCCCCGATACATTTGGGAAATTTCCCAAAACACACTAAAGATAGCACTATGGTTTTCTGCATCACTGCTCAAAATCAAAGCATTCATGGGCAGAATAAAGAAAAATTTCTTTCTGTATAAGCATTTTTCTTCTGTTGCCTGAATCCAGCCTCTTGATAATCAGTAATTAGAGAAAAGAACTATAACAATCAAATGGGAGTTTGCACTTACAGAAATTCAAGCTATTTATTGCACAAGTTATTCAGACAGAGAAAGCTGTTTGAAAACCTCTCAGTAAATGAAAGAACCTGCTATTTCTGAAAGCTGAAATTGTATTAATAGAGATTCTAAAGAGTCTAAGGAAGAACACAATCCATTTGGAACTGATTTGGTCTTCTCAGAAACTGAAAAGAGTAAATAGAGGGATTTAAGAGTCTTTCCCTCTGTGAAAATGTATTACTTCTTTTCAATTGATATCCAGTCTCCAAATTGTGACTGTTCACACCTTACAAACAGAAAGACCAAAGCAGAGGCTGGGAAATGATAGATTATGGTTATTTCCACAACCAGGGGCTCCAGCTCCCATTTCCTCACCCCTTTGCTTGCAGACATGGAGATAAAAACTCAATTCCTGGGCCTCAGGGACTGAAATAATCATAGAATAGAATCACAGGATCATCAAGGTTGGAAAAGTTCAAGATTATCGAGTTCAAACTTTGACCAAACATCACCATGCCAACTGAACCATAGCACTGAGTGCCATGTTGAACACTTTCAGGGACGGTGACTCCACCACTCCCCTGGGCAGCCCGTTCCAATGCCTGACCACCCTTTCAGTGAAGAAATCCTTCCTGAGAAGATGAATAATGGATAGAAAACCCAGCAAGCCAGAGGGACCTCTCACACCACAGCATTTCCCTTCATTTTCCGAGGAAGTTCAAACCAATATCTCATTTGAACTCCAGCAAGCTGCCTGCTCAGGACACCTGCCCATGTGCCTGCGCTGCAGCCAGACATCCTGGGAGTGTCCAAGGACAGGTTGGACGGGGCTTGGAGCAATCTGCTCTAATGGAAGTTGTCCCTGCCCGTGGCAGGGGGTTGGAACCAGAGATCTTCAAGGTCCGTTCCAACCCAAACCGTTCAACGATTCCACGATCCCTGCCGTGCCTGTGTGCTGTCGGCAGCTGCCTGGCAACGGGAGCGCGGGTTTCCATGGAACCGCAAACAGAGCCGGCGGCGCCTCTGCCCGTCCCGCGTCCCGACCACGGCTTCCCGGGGAGAGGAGCCCGCAGGACCTCTCCTTCGGGTGAGAAACCAAAAAACACAGGGGAGAGGGCAACCGCAGCAACTTCTTTGCAGTTTGTGACATCAGATACCGTGTCTCGCTCGGACGAGCGGGGGTGCTGGCCCGTGTCCCCGGGACACCACACGGACTCACCGCCTGCTCCTCCACGGATGGTGGGAGGGTGTGCAGAGAACTCCGCCAGGGACAGATGTGTCCCATCCACACACCTACCTGTGTGACACGACCTGCTCTGCAGGCGATGGTGTACTCTAAATCATCTGAGTGTATAAAAACACACCAGTGCTCTGGGAACATGGTGGATGGATTTACTGCATTATTTTTTAGAACTGGCTACATGTTTACTCTGACATTTTAATTTGTGGGGGTTTTCTGTTCTGAATAAAAGTTTTGGTAAATTAAAACCATGAATGCTTTATCTATTGATTCCCATGCTACTGGCCACTGGTATGTAGCTACTGGAACATAAAAATGTCAGAGGGACTAATATATGCCAAATGATTCTAGCAATAAAGCATTTTTATTTGCATTATTGAGCTTAATAATTATAATTAGCACAGCTAGTGCTTCTGTAGCTTTTGGCATTATTTCCAAAGTGATGTGCAAAAAAACTATTAAAAACACAACAATCTCAGACAAAAAGTACCTTAATAAAATTAATATTTATAAGTTAATCATAGAAACAGTTTCCTATATTTAGCTTAAATTATATTATAAAGCACTTTTTATCTCTTGAGGGTTGCACTGACAATTATTGTTCATATGCCAGTATCCTCTGTCTAGTCCTGGTTTTCAGTCTGATTCCCTGCAGCAGGAATTTTAATCAACCACTTAAACCAGAAAATTTTTATGAGAAGGGTTTTAGATTTCAGAAATCAAGGTGTGCACTGAGGGCTGAGCCTCCAGGTGTTTGCTGCAACTGCTCTGCAGGTTTTACAAGCCCTATTCAACCGAATGCCTCAGGTGTTTGACTGCCTTCCCAGCCCTGCCCTGGTGGGGCTTTCTCCAAAACTCACATCATCAGCAGGGGTGATGTTGTTCCAGGATGTAGATGAGAGACCCCTAGAGAAAAATATCCCCTTATGATAAGCAAAGTTCAGAGAGACTTGAAATCTAAGTAACCAGTCAAGGAGGCTTTTGGAAAATGTGCTTCAAGAACTGAAAAGAAGAGAGAAAATATTTGGGATATATTCAAACAGCCTAAATTCTATCTCAGCCTCTATCTCATCAGCAGTGAAAGTTTCACACCTCCAAAGAATTGGATACTAATTGGGCAGCTACAGAAACACAGCCAATAGGAAACACAAAGCACCAAGGACATACATGGAAATTAGGCCAGATGAGTTTAGCTCAATATACATAAAAACTGGAAGCTGTTCAGAGCAAAAACTGATGCTCTAAAATAGCCTTAAAAATAGTGCAAGAGGAAGAGGATATTTTCTACAGTGTCTTATACCAGTGCAGATCAGGAATGGTGCCAGCAGCAGAATTGCATCAATTGAACTAATACCTCACTGGGCCCAGCTCACTGCCTTTGGTGATTAAAGGATAACTTTAACAATAGTCTCTCTGTTCTTTGCAAATGAGATCATTCCAATTATGCCTTTTCCCTTAGGATCCATAGCAAAAACTACAAAAAGAGATTGGAGTCAGAGAACAAAAAACTAACCTTCACCAGTTTTCCAACCTGAAAGGAAACACAACAGAGTTCCATACAACATGTCTGTGCTGTCCAACAATCCTTCCGCCTCATCACAAGAAATGCATGGTGCTGAAACAATTACTGGTAAGAGCTTTAGGGAGTCAAAAATGTAGTTTGTGAACTAGTGACAAGAGGATGAAAAAGCATGGGTGTGGGTTTGAACTGGTGACTGGGTGAAAAAGAGGCAAGATATTTGGGTTTCTTGTTACCTCCAAAGTGTTTTGTCATTCCTTTCCCATCAGTGTGTGTGTAAGGAAGACTGTGTTTTACACAACTTTCACAGAAGCCAGGGATGAACATCTCCTTTTGGGGGTCAGAACACAAATGTCTTCCAGTTTAATGAAGCTTTTAGTTAATTCCTACAGACATTAAAGGCTCAGTGGCTAAGATCCAGAAAGCCCCTAGGCCTACTACTGCTGTAAAACCACATCAGTTACTGGCAGGTGCCAACAGGTTGACTTGTTTGTGGTTTTCTTTGGGCCAGGGTCAAGGACACCATCTCAACATACAGCATCAACATCTAAAAGTCTCTGTTCCAGCCCTGCAGTGGAAACCCACCTTGTGCTGTCAGGTAAGGACACAATGCTCTGGCAGCTTTCCCTTGTTTGATCAAAGGAGAGCCCTGTAGTCAAATTCTTCTGCCTACACATAGATGAGGTGGGTAAAACAGCTCCAGACTTACAAAAATCCCTGTCTGAAATCCTGAGCTGATCATCAGATATGGTCAAGTAACAAACCATGCAGAGGTGTCAGTTATATCCTTGAATTCTTGTAAGACCCATCCAGCTCCCTGCTCCAGCATTGTTAGACACCTGCAGCTGGGAGCATAGTCGCCCACCCTCCAGGAGTGATGCAGCAGATCACAATCCCCTTGCACTGGCTCCTGATATTCTGCTTCACATCTTCTACATCCTCATCCATTTGTTTTTTGCAGAAAGCTCTGAAGAGGATGAAGAAAACCCAAAGAAAAACCCATTTACAATCCCATCAGATGCTGATATTTTTGCACTAAGGGACAAGGAAATCAAAAAGGCAAAGGCGGTACGTATACATGCTCTAGGCCAATGTATTTAACAAGCACTTACTAGGGCAGGCAACCAACCAATGGATACCAGAATTTAGTGCATGAAAGATCAAAAGATCACTTCATGAGAAACCTGGGGATGTTCAGCCCAGAGAGGAAAAGGATATGGGAGACATGATTGCAGCCTTTCAGTACTTAGAGAGTGCTTATAAAAAAAAAAGAACAGCAACTTTTTACACAAACAGATAGTGATAGAACAAGGGGGAATCATTTTAAACCTAAAGAGAAGAGATATAGATTAGATGTGAGGAAGTAATTCTTTACTCAGAGGGTAGAGAGCAACTGGAACAGGTTGCTCAAAGAAGTTGTGGCTGTCCCATCCCTGGAAGTGTCCAAGGCCAGGTTGGATGGGGCTTTGAGCATCCTGGTCTAGTGGAAGGTGTCCCTGCCCATGGCAGAGGGGTTGGAACTAGTTTAAGGTCCCTTCCAAGACAAGCCATTCAGTGATTCTCTGGTATCTGAGAGGTCTGACTGTTGTACATGGTCACACAGCCTGGCAGTAGTGTGGAAAGAAGCAAGAGGCCTTTGTTTCTAAAGCACAATGGGAGGAATCCAAACAAGCTTAAGCAAGGCCTCCTCACCTCACACTGATGACTGATACAGTCTGGATCTTGCTTGGGTTGAAGGTCACTATATAAGTATGGGGAAGAGCTTAGAAAGAAGTGCACTAAGGATGTTTGCTGAGAGATGTCCTCAGCATAACCCATGACCAAACTGTGCAGACAGCAATGATTTACACTTCAGTCCATAAGAAAGCACTGAGCAGGAACAACTTTTTATCCTCAGGAAAGGTCTGGAGTGGGTTTGAATAGATCCTGTCAATCTGAACTTGATGGTTTACGTGCCATCGTGAAAGTTGGACTGAGTCGGTTAAGTGTGGGCTGTCCTGTTGTTCCCTTTAACTCGGGACTTATAGGATGAATCTCAAAATTTCTGTTCACTCAGAGGAATAATCCAGGAAGGAAAAATGAGGACATGGAGTAGGTACAAATTAGCACAGCTGGCGGATGGGTGCAGAATACAAATCAACATACTAATGAGAACAAGAGCTAAGAAATTTAGTGTTTCAGTTGCCTCAAGAGAGAATATCACTAGGATTAGTCAGGAAACACCAGGCAAACATGCATCAGCAGGATATCAGCGGTCTGTAAATTTCTAGACTGTGAATAGCTACTCATGTCTTTAAAAACCACAGCAAACCAAGCACACAATCAAACTGTCCACATATCTGACTTCTCACAGAAACATGAAAGGATGAAGACCTTGAAAGTCCATGAGAAAACTACTTACTCCACTAAAATAAAAGAAAAAACTGGGTTGAGGAAAGCTCTGAAGAAGGAGGAAGAAGAGGAGAGCAGAAAAGAGGCAACAAGTGAAGAGAGATTGAAAGCTCTTCAGGAGATTCTCTCAAGGAAGTTAGCCATGCAAAAAGGTGGAGAACAGTCACAGTCTGTGCAGTGGTGCTGCTCAGCTGGGTAACAGCCTAAGGCAAAGAGGGGTTGGGAGGAGCAGTTGGCTCTGGCTGACTTTGGTGAGGTCTTGCAGACACGATAGCTGGCTGTACCTTGCCAACATCTGCGTGGCTGGGCCATCTCCATCTCATGCATTTACATACAGAACATGTGGCACCCCCTCCACAGCAGCCTGGGTTCCACTGTCCTTCACAGTAGCTGGGAGCTCTCAGAATCAGCTGGGAGCCAGCTGAGGTTGCAGGACCTTGTGTCATAGAAACATTGCTACCAAGCTAACCTAAAGTTGGATTTTAGTGGATACAGGCCTAAATTTTCTACCTCTGACATGAGCAGTAACTTTTCCATTAAAGTCTAGAGGGCAAGGACTAGATTCTCGACTCCATTCTACCTGGGTTTACTCCATGAAACTGATCCTAAACAAGGATTTCATACTCCATACAAAACTGATCCTAAACAAGGTAAAAACTGTAACACAATAACCAGTATTGCTGACTCCAATGCCAGCCAGATCCATGCTCATGGCAGCCCACATATTCACTGTGTTTTGCCTTGGCCATATTTTCCCCTCTAGTCTAAGCAACTTTACATTCTAATTTCAGATTACACATCAGAAAGGGAGACCTTCCATGGCTACATAAATGACAGAAGAGAGATCTTTTTTCTTGAGGTATGTGGCTTTTAGAATTGTTACTTTCTGTTTGTTTAATTACTCTTCTCTGTGTTGCTTTGTTTTGGTGTTTTTTCCCCCTGAGATGCACTGCCTATAGATCTTTCCAAGGAGGCACACATCAAACCTCATGGATTGACTGTCCAAGTCCTGTGTTACAGTCACTTATAGTCTGTAGCCCAGCAATACCCAACCAAGAAATAAAGGAACATACATCATTTGCATCATTCCTTGCAACTATTTCAGTTGTGAGATGCACAGATACACTGACCTTTTGACTCCTGCTGTTCTATACATAAATTGTAGCTGGGAGCCATTCTGAACTCAAAATAAGGGGATGGAGTAACTGTGCTGGAATATCCCCATTATTCACCTTTATTTTTGTGCTGTAACAGAACTGAATGAATCAATCTTTGTCAGCCAGGAGTTAACACAGTGCTGGGACTTCTGTCTTTAGTTTCACTGCTTCTTTGTTATGCTCCTTCTGAAATAACCCCAGGCCTCTATATACCTCTATGTGTTAAGACGCACACCTTGGTTTTAAGTCCTTACCCTCTCTGCCAACAACTATCAGGTAATACAGTAACTGAGAACAAAGCTTAACCGGTGTACCTTTAAAATCAACCAACCAACGTGACCGTGTTGCCTTTGGGGTTCATTTCAGTATGCCATGGCAGTGAAGCGAGATGAGATTAAAAAGATGGAGGACATAGCAAAGAATGAGGAAAAAAAACTGGAAAAGGCTGAGAAAAGGATGGAGAAGGATGCGGCCATGTTTGAGGACTTCCTGAAGGAGAACCAAAATAACTCTGTCCAAGCCCTGAAAATGTAAGAAACATTGAAGGAAACACCCATGTGCTCTTTCATGCTGGACACAGGAGATTTTCTGCTTGACCTCCCTGCGGAGTTTTTGGCTATGAAACACTTGATTTTCCCAGAGTTACAGTCCTGGTGGCACTTTCTCCCCACACAATCAATAAAAGAGAGGAAGGAGAACAACAGTCAGGGAATACTCTCATTGCAAAAGCCCTTGATCTGGTGGCAGCAAGGAACCTGCTGCTGGCCCCACCACTTCCATTCTTCCCACAACACCCTTACTAGGGGGAGATGCCTCTGCCCAACCCCTCAAAGCAGGAACAGTCCCCTCAATGAAGCAAGCTGAGCACTTTGGCCCATTACAGGTATCACAAGGGCAGAGCAGCAACTGATGCTCAGCAGCAGCCAGATCAGGGAGATCTTAACACTGGAATGCCACACTCCCTGCCAAAAGAAGCAGGGCCTTGAGGCAGGAGGCAAACATCACCTGGGATACATCTGTAACACAGATTTCTAGTGCTTGTATCACATCTTTTTCACTGTTTCATATGCACCTCAGTTTACTACTCACTACCAAAATGTTTAATGTCTTATGTTTATGCATTCTTTTCTAGGGCCAAAGAAGAAACCTCAGCAAAGAGAAAGAAAATAATGGAGCTCCAGGCAATCACTTCCCAAATAAAGAAGGTTCAAGGGTAATAGTTGCTCATTATTCCTGCCTGGCCTTTAACACTGGTATACTTTCACAGTCCTTGGGGGTGAGACATTTCCAAAAATGTTCCATTTTAAGAGTCAAAATGTTTTGGCTTTTGTTTCCCAGATGCTGGCTTTGTTTCTAAATGAACTCAACCAGTTTTTAATCATATTTCTAGGAAGTGTAAATGTTCCAAAACCAAAATCAAATGCTTAGTATCAGATTAAAAACCAAACAAAACTAAGTAATGCATTTTAATGGGCACCTGTAGAAAGACAAAAGAAATAGCTATAATAACCACTATGAGTTGAGCTGGAAAAATTTCTCATTCCTTTTCAAGTAAAAATTCCAAAATTAGCAAGCCCAGTGGCATATCAAGGCTCTGGCCACAGAGATATGACCAGGCAGCTTCCACATGAGGAACAACAAGGAACATTCAGGGCAGGTTCCCATTTGTTTTTGCATGTCCATGAAAACATGTGCCCTCTTGTCCCTTCTCTGGGTGAACCTGAATATCAAAAGCAAGAAAAAATGTGTTCAAGCAGGGGCTTTCCTCCCTGCTAACAAACTTTTTCCACTTCTCTCAACCCAGTGATATAGCCAGAATTGAGGATACTCTGCAGGAGTACAAGATGTACAGGGACATCCTCTATCAGCTGTCTCCAAAGGAGTGGCAAAAGGAACATGGAAAAAAGCACACAAAGGATAAGGACTTGAAAACAGAATCCAGAACTAATGAAGGAAGTGCCTCATCTGCCCCTGGGGCAGAGCAGGGTGAGTGCCAGGGAAGTGCTGCCTGCTCCTCTTTGGGACAGCCCCAAGTTTTGAGTACATCTCTTCTTGTCTCCAGACCAGGGTCTGACAGCCAGGACAGCCCATACCACCAGTTTTACAGATATGCCAAGTTCCCTGCTGTATTCAGAAAGTTTGGATTTCAGATCACGTGACGTCAGACCACAGCTCAAACATTTCCTGAAGCCTCTTTTAACAAGAGAACTGTAAGTACAAGACAATGCAAACAACAGACTCAAGTACTGTAGAGAGCACTCAGCTGTCTGGGAGTCAGCTGAGGGGAATCCTATTCCTCACCTTTGCTATGGGCATACTGAGAGCTGTGGCTTATTGGAACAAATCCAAATACCAGTAGAAAGCCACCAGGTGTGCCAGTCAGTACCTATGTGCCTACTCCAACAGAGCTCTGTCCTAAAATCCTCTGCTGAGAGCCCTGCCCCAAGTGGGGCTGGCACTAAGCTGATGCATACAAAGGTTTTTAACCCCTCCATGGCACAGGGTGACAGGTGCAAGTGAAGGAGATGAGCAGACTGTGCTGCCAACAGCAGCCAGGCACCTCTTGCCCCCTCTTCCATCTCTTGTGCAGAGGAAGAAGCACTCAATAAGCTTCTCCCGTGGCAAGTAAAAAATGCAGACACCTCATGGTGGCTACACCATGTCGTTTAGGAGCAGTACCATGTCTCACAAAGAGCACAAGGCTTTTCCTACATTTGTGCTGCTGCTGCTGCCTGAGCCTTTCTAGTAAGGCTTTTGCCTTTGCCTTCTCTTTGCCCAACAGTCAAAACCTCCAAGTGAGTTTAAAGGCATTTGGATCAACACCATCAGTTCAGGCTCACATGTCATGTCCCAATCTCACTGGCCAGCACAGCCTGGAGCAGCACAAAAGGCAGCTTGCTCGTGGCCTGTTTGTGTGACCCCTAGATCCTACTGACCGTCAAACAGCCCACAGCTATGGGGGGGCAAACGTGGGAATGTGCAAAAGACTGTTCAGGAGCAAACAGCAATAGCAAAAAAAAAAACAAACCAAAAACAAACAAACAAAAAACCCCACCGAAGTTCATAAGTCACTAACAAGGTCTTCTGTGAGCCAGCATTTCTCTAAGGGCCTAATACACCAAATGCTTTTTCAGAAGTTCATTGGAGGATGCAGAAAACGAAATCAGCTCGGATGAAGATGAGGTCAGAAGTCCTATGTTGAAATATTTACATTTTCTGTTTGTTCTGTGTCATTTATTGATGTTACTAATTTCCCTCACCTTATAACCATTAGTTATGGTACTGAGGAGTTACTGTAGCCACAAATTATAAACGTATGTTTATACATTCATAAATGTTCATGTTTTGGCAACACATATTATAAATAGTTTAGTTTAACTCTCCTCCTCCAGTTTCCAAAAACCTGCCTCTAAGCTTGTCTCTAAGCTTGTCATCCCCCAACCAGATATGACATCATAAAATGGAAGATTTTTAAATTAGTGCAGTTACTGGTTTATGTCTGAAATTGAAGTTTTCCCCTCACAGATGTTTGAATCACTTTTTACCCCTCAAAACACAAATTGTTTTGGGGGTGAGCTGCAAAGGCAGAGTAAAGCTGCATACATGGCAGGAAGGTGGGAGATATTTGTACATGGACAGTCACAGACCTCTCTAGATGGAAGAGTGTTTGAACAGCCAGGGCTGGTGCAGACCAACCTTCCTGTAGTTCAAGAGGCTGGAGGAGGAAAAACACTCATCACATGTGTTTTCCACTCCAGGAGCCCGAGCTGTATTTTACTCATCCCGAACAACTGCTGACAACTCTCATGAAGATGCAGGATGAGAACATATCCTTCATCCAGAATTCCCAGGATATTGAGGAAAGATGGAACAAGATCCATCACACTTTCATCACCACACACGAGAGCACGTAAGTGAGATCCTAGAAGAGATGGGACGGGACCCCTCTGCCCACCACTGACACCTCACCATCTGCACACTGCAGATCACAGGTAATGCTGTTCACACAGCACACAACAGAGAGTCTCTCTTATGAGCTCCCAGGAAAGTGTCCCATCTATGTTTAATTTAGAAGTTTAGGCTTGAGCTTGGGACTAGTTCCTTAGTCCTCAAGGTGGAGACTAGGGAACTGATGCATTTAGCATCCTGGAGCGGATATGAGACAGAAGCATTGTGTAATTCTCATAAAGGAAGACCAAAGGGAAGTCCTGGAGTGACCCAGATCAGCACCTACAATGACTCAGTGCAAAACCTTCCAAGAGGTAGACAGAAGGGAACTCAAGTGTCATTGTAATATACTATTTCAATGGCAGCTAGACACATATTCCCATTTAAAGTGTAACTTACCCCCTCGTGAAGTTTTTAAAGGCAATCTGGATCCCCCACTATTAAAAAATCTTAGTTTAGCTAGGCTACTTTTTCCTTCCCCACACCAGCACAAAAACTGTTTTTCCAGAAAAAAACAGAAGTTCCCTCAGCTCTCAGGGCTGTGGGTGCAAGTTCCCAGAAAAGGCTGAAGTGTTACCTCCATCTGCTGGCAGCAGAAGGGATGGGCCGGCCCAGGCTGGGGAGAGCAGAAGAGCCCCGTGTTTCAGACACCCTTTCCAAAAACCTCCTCTCTCTTCTGGCCTAGGGAGAAGGAGTTAGCAGAGCTGAAACAGCAGGTAAACACCCTACAGTCCTCTGTCACCAAGGAAGAAGAGAGAATAGCAGATCTGAAGCTCAGAGTTCAGCTCTTTACCTCCGGAGAACATGAAGCTGATGACCAGGTACACGCTGAGATCAAGGCAAGGGGGGTTCACATGGGCATAAGTGGTTCCTCTCCACCAGCCATATCCATCCTGGGAACAGAGCTGGCAGTGAGTTGCACTGGGCAGGGATCAGCACTATTTCCCAGCAATGGACCTATATAGCAAGGGTAGGTTTGGGGCACTGCAGAGGCAGCAAACGTGTCTGCTACATGCAGCTGCTCTGAGGCGAGAGCAGGGGCCATAAAGATACCTGGGCAGCCACAACCTGCCCCAAGTCACAGCAAAGCTGGGAAAATGAGACCAACAGGAGAAAGGCTGAATAAAGCCATCTGTCCCAACCACTGCTGCTAAGCCAACCGGGAAACAAGCAACTGAGTCTTGTTGAGGAAGTTAAAGTATTTAATCCTTTACTTGTTTCCTTTGGTTTTGGAGGGATATTATGGTTCTACTGGGCAGGACCCAGATGTGCCTCTTAAATATCTCCTCTCACCTCTAGGACAAAATGCTTGCAAGCCTGAACAAGAAGGTGCTGGAAGTCTATACCCACTGCACTGGAGACAATGAGACAAACCTGAAGACAATAGAGATGCTAAAAGTAATAGAAAAACAGCTCAATGATTTACTGGACAACCTGGAGAGAATTCCACCATCACAGATAGAAAAGGCTGAGAAAGCCATAAAAAAGGAAAAGAGGGCAAGGTAAGGCAAGACCCTCTTCTGGAAAATACCTCTATTTTTAAATGTTGACAGCCAAAAGAGTCAAATCAACCCCAGAAACTTTAGCAGCAATCTGCAATCCCATGTGACCAATCCATACCATTCTTCTTCTGTAAGGGTTCCACATTCATAGAACTTGAGTCTCCTCAATGTAGCAGCAGCTCACAGCTACATTAGAAAAGACCTGCAAGCTACATTAGAGAAGGGAAAAATACAGAAGAATAAACATCAAACTCACAAACAAAACCAGACTCAATGATGAGAATCATAATTTTAAGAAGACTATTTACAGTTAACAATATTTAAACTGATTAAATAGCAAATTACTCCTCTAGTTAACATACTCAAAGTCTGCCATGCCCTGATATTTTGTCAGGCTTCAATAGGCACAAAAGGGAATTTCTCAGCAATGACAGCTTTCAAACGTTTCTTCTACAAAACTCTTAAATTTGACTTGTTTTATTAGATTAAATAACACAATCAATTCAGGTTCCAAGATAAGACACATTCCTTTTGGCCCAGTCATTCACATGAAATTTCCCCTCACAAATTCCAAAGATAGATGAACTGCTGACTGTACCAGGCTATCTTCAGGTAAATGAGAACAGTGTGAGGATTTAAAGCCAGAGCAGTGATATTTCCCTCCTGCTTACTCTTTCTCTGTATCTTTATTCAGTTTTGGAGTAGAAAGGGTGGGGTGCTTCTTCCTGATGTTCTGTGAATGGGTTTGCACTCTTAAATTACAAAATAAGACACACATTTATTCTACGCTGGTGATGGAGGAGAACAATTCAGGGAAGAACCTGACACCACATACCCCCCCCTCCAAATAAAAACCAAAAGCAGTCAAATTAAAAAAAAAACTTCAAAAAGCATCTAAAGTTTTCCTCAGGATCATAAGTTCCTCTGGGCCTCAGCTTTCCACAACTTGATCCCATTTCTGTTCCAGCACTTCATTTGCATAGGGAATTGGAACCACTTGCCAGTATTGGCCTTCACTGTGCCCATTTGGGCAAAGTGTATCTCCATGGGTGTAAAACCCTCCTATAAGCATCTCTCAGCCACAAAGCTGATGAGCATCCTGGTCAACTGCAGAGCGTAAGTCACCTGCTGAAGGTGGCACAGACACGTCTGCAACAGAAAACAACTGTCCAATATCTCCATTTCAAAGCCTGACATGCTTTTTTAACTCATCACTCCAGAAAGAGCAGGATCAACTGCAGTCAGTGCTTCTCCTTATTATCACCTTCCCTGTAACAAACTCCAGCAGAGGCTGCACCCAAACCCCTGTGCACTGGTGGTCCTGCATGGTTACATGTAAGGTGTGACATAAAATACAATGTTAGATGTTGATGCTGTGTTTCAAAAGCACATCTGGTGTAGCTGCATGCTGCATTTAACCCATCCTTTATTTCCGCCCTTCAAAAGGCTCAGAGAGGAAAAGCTGAAACAGAAGCAGCAGCAGGAGGAAGGATTAAAAAGAGACATGGAAAGATTGCAGGCAACTGTAGAAAAAAAGGTAAGTGCAGTGATCCTCACCTCAATAGCCCACTTCGGAGAAGTTGGAGGTACCTGAACATCAAGTGTTTAAGGGAATAGTGTTACTAGGGGCCTTCACAGCTGTGTGGGGATGGCACCTATAGCCAGGTATAGCCCTATTTATAGGAGTGATGTAACTTAAGCCACTGCTGGGAAGTCAGTCACAGTGCACAGTCTCCCAGCTCAGTATCCTTCCATTGTCCTTCTCCTATCCTTCTCTTGACCACGTGGCTCCCTCCGTTACTTGCCAATTCTCAGTAAGCTCATTTCAACTCATTAACTTGGCTGTATTAAACAAAGCATGAAAATTGGCAAATGAGGAATCGGGAATGAGCAAGACACTCCTGACAGTAGCAGCAAGGCCCTCAGTCAGCTCTGCCATCCCATCAAACCACACCTTTTCTGACCCGTTCCATATTATGCCAAACTGAGCTTCAGCCACGGCTCCCACTTGTACCTTCCACAGGCCAACAGGGCAGCGAGGACATCCCACCTCTGTCACACACCAAAGCAGTGACAGCATGGGTGACAGAGAACAGGTGCCATGAGTCCCTGCCCTTTAGCCAAGAGAAAACAGAGGGTTCTGTAGGCTCCCTCTGATACTTCTTTGGACTTCCAACTTCCCCTCCTCTTCCCAAGACAGTACAAATGAGGCTTCAGTCAGAAACAAGTCGTAGGAACAACAGTACGTTGTAGCAGCTGAAGCACGAGCACACACATGGCCTTCAGGTGCTTCACACACACTTTCTAACAGAAAAAACACTTAATAGACACACGGCAGCCTGCCTAGAAATCAGAGAGCAAGGGGCCACGGCCCCTCATGAAGCAGCTTTAGCCACATGGTTCAGACATGCTAAGACAGCACTGATAAATGCACCCCTTCTGTCTCTGCAGAATGGCAGGAAGCTGGCATTTCATTACAACCCACCTGCCAGGAAGGAGAAGAAGACAACCACCCCAGAACAAATAGATAAGGAGAAGGAAGAACAAATGTATTATTTCCTTTGACAGCACAGCCTCAACCGCAGCACGTAGGGCAGAAGCTGCTCTAGAACTAGTCTTGTAGATCTATATTCTGTCTTTGCTCAGTTGAACAACTTTCAGTCCCATGAAACTTCCTCTTCTCCTACTCTAAGATTCCAGGGAAAATTTGCAACCTCTTTTTTCACCCATTGACATTTTGCCTAAGAAAATAAAAATTCTCTCATTTTGCTTCTCTGCTAAGCACCAATGCTTTTCTCATTCAGTGCTTGATGCCAATAGCTCTATGCCTACAAACTCAAGCAGTGAGATCTATCACAGTCCTGGGTGACAACCTTTGTTGTCACCTAACCCTAATTCTAAGTCAGGCACCTGCCAGACATTTAAGCTACTCACAAGTTTGTTGAAGGACTATAAAAAACAATGGCTGTGCTTTAATCCAAAGGATGGGTTTCATTACAGACTCCACCCCAGTACTGTGGAAAAGACGCATCCAAAGGAAAAACACAAGCTCTGCAGAAATCAATCTGCTAGTAATTAGCTTTTTGTCAGATGCATCCATGCAAAGAACAACACCCAGTGACAAACTGACCATAAAAAAAAAGCTTTATTAACCCTTTTGCACCAGCAGTTCTTCAGGTATCCATTGCCAGCAATGGACTCCAAGCCAAGTGATCCAATTTTCCACCTCAAGAGGTTAGCACTTTACATTCACTTACAAAGCTGAGTGAGGTACATTTTCAGAAGTAGAAAGATTTGGTTGCAAGTCCCATAAAAAGATGGAGTGTTCCTTGGCCATTTTAATAGAGTAAGAACTGGTATGGTCCTTGAGAACAGAATAATGCAGGCATTGGCAGCTCCAGGTGTCTCAGCTTCCAGGGTGAGCAAGGTGACCACTAGAGCAAGACCAAGTAGTCCCTGGAGCACAATTCCTTCTCAATCTTTCTATCTCTCAGGAGAGGACTCCATGCTGCAGTCACAGCCACTGGGAAGATCTCATCTACCAACAGTTTGGTTTGGAAACCCAGCCTGAGAAGGTTAAGACTATGTTGTAAACTCAGAGTGAGAGGAATAGAGAGACCTCAATGCTGTTAGGCTAAAGATAGAAAAATAAAACTGGTTCAACCAGAGGATATAATACTGCCTACAAATCAGGAGCTGAAGTTCAGTGTAATCTGTATGCTTTTTTCCTCCCCAAGTCTTCAATCAAAAAAAGCATTTATATGGACACATACATAGTTCAAAAGGCACAGGAAGTAAAAGTATTTCTGAACAACCTCATGTGAATTTAACATCAGTATAACTGTAAAATAAATAAATATGTGCAAGATTAGAAAGATCACAACGTTCTCCTCCGTGACATATCTTATTTTGTAAAAAAAAAAAAAAATACACATACGTGCATACACACACCTCACTGAGAATAAAAAAACGAGTACATACAGCCTTTTATCAAACTCCTATACATACTTTTATAGGCATTCAGAACATCACCATAAGAAACATTTAAATTACTACCTTAAAATGTAACCAAAGGTGTTTTTTTTCCCCCTATACAACCCTATATTTATTTAGGTGTTTGCAAACCAGATAAGTAGAGTACATACAACCTCTCCCCCCGGCCCCAAGAGAAACTGCAGTTTTTCAGTGGGACAAATCTCTCTGGGTAACAATTCTTTTCCCCTCACAAAATACTCTGACAACTGCATATTCTGTAAACCAGCCGTAAGCTCCACGTGCATGTGGCACTCTGGGATAGCAACAAAGAACATGTGTTAACAGTGTTCAATTAAAAAAAAAACAAAAACACCAAAAACCCCAAAATAAAAAGGTAGTGGCCAGTTTACAGGTAACTTGGCAGCGGTTTATAGATGAGATAAAAATCAAGGTGCTTAAATTTACAGGACAGTCAACATTCCTCCCAAAAAAGGGAACACAAAGATAAAAACAAACCTCTCTCAGATGCTGTTGGACTCTCAGCTAATCACTTACAGTGAGTACAGTTCTATTGCAGTTTTCAAGTTTTGCTGGAAGAATTCAGCAAAGTATTTGGGACGTGGGAGCAAGGAAAGGGAGAAACTCAACATGAGCTACAAACTGATTCACAGCTAAGTTAACATTTAGAATCTAGCTTTCTAAAACAAAGATTTTAGAGCATCTCATTTTCATGGCATAGAATGTTAATTCTGTTATATGTGACACTTTATTCCAGTTTTCTGCCAAAACACGGGCCAAAACAATTATGGTTTTTGTGTGTGGAAAACACTTGCAAATTTTAGCTCTTAATTCCTTGATGCCACTGGCTCCAGCAGGAAACCAATGGAAAGAAAGTTTTAACTGTCATAGGCAGGATTATAAATTTGCACTTGTTAGCTGTAGAATACTTGGTTTCCTGTGAAAACAGTAAATATTACCTCAGTTTGAAGTGTAATACAGTACTTCTCCCTGAAACAACACTGTACAGCAATCTGCCTCAGCCTCCCCGACCACCAGGCAGACAGGGTATCTTACACAGGCACATCAAGTGGGATTTACATTTTTTAAGAAAATCTTTCAGCTGCAACTGTCTTTAGCAAATCACAAAGAGTGCAACCATACTTCAGTTCTCCTACTTTTCATATTTTCCTTGGAAAAAGACCCACATAGTTATCTCACTCTGTCACGATTTCCCAATTTGTTTTCAAGTAACTGTTCTTAATAATGGTCATTCCAGATCCTGTAAGTTTATTGTGCTTCCAGTGAACTGAGAGTTATCAGAACCTGCATCATCTTCAGTGGAATTGTGAGGTTCCTGTTAAAGCAAACAGACAGCATGAAGAGTTCAGTACTTTCACCTCTAGATGCTTTTAGTGCTTATCAGCAAGATTACCTTGACATTTATCCAACACCACAGCAATGTTCTGAATGGCTCAGAAGAATCCCAAAGCTTTTCTACTTTGGGGATCCACTCAAACAACGTTGCCACAGTTTTTCTATGGAACACTTCAGATGAGCATTTAAATTTAAAATTGCTGACTATTTGTTTTTCCTCCATTAACTCTCTACCATGGCCAACAACTCTACTCTTCTTGTATTTCTAGGTTTAGCATAGCAAGGTACCCCTCCTCAATAAAAAAAGCTTTATTTTCTACCCAGGAGAAGCCCACTTGGCAAGAATAGGTGCACTGCAGAGTTTATCAAAACTGAGGGCCCCCAAGCAGGCTTTTTAATCTGCCATTCCCATACGGACACCTCCCTGAAATCTAGGCTGAAGATTTTACTTCTCAATTCCTATCCTTTCTGTAGCCTGTTACATTCCAAGTCTAATTCTTTCTTGACCCACCTACTATCTGCAGGCCGGGATCAGGAAAACAAGGGTGGGGGCACTTTAGAATAAATGAGTAACATTTAGTTATTCATTACTCAGTAACACTGAAATAACCACCTAAGGTGTGTCAAAGGTTGGTAACAGACACAAGATAAATTGTGCAGTGCAGCTCTCTGCTTACTACCTCGTGTGAGCGAAATTAAACTCCCAATGGAAAACAAGGTATTTTCATTAGGCAGAAAGTGAGTGATCACAGTAAACTGCCTTCACTTTCAAGTGAGAAAATAAAAACCAATGGCTTGATGTGCTGTACCTGAAGTATGTGAACAGGTAAATCCACTGTAAGCTGAGAATGTGACGAGGAGGACTGGGAACTCAGTTGAAAAGGCAAATCTCCCTCTCCTGGGGAATCATCCTGTGAACACAGAAACCTGATGAAGTTACACAACCCCCAAGCATCTCAGCACAACATGGCAAATTTCACTCAGCCTCATGATCTTAAAAAATCCGCTAAAGCCACTGCACTGTACTAGCAAGGCCTAGATCTACAAAGATATAGAAGCTAACTATCACTTAAATCTGAACCTAGCCCTGAGTACAACCTATTATCCTGTCTTCATCGGGACCACTGGCAAGATCTGAAAAGGAAGGAACAGTTCATCTTCCAGAAAACATAACACTCAGAAATACGCAACAAGTTTCACCATGTTTGCATGAAGCTGATACTTAACATAAAAGTTACGAACTTTCCTGTTAGTTACGTTACAAAAAATGTGGCCAGTCTTCCCTAACGAAGATCTGGGAAAGGTATTTTTACCTTTCAAGCCTGCGCAATGGATTTTTTAGGTGAGACACAGCCTGCGCTGAACTGAGCCCACCCTTTAATC
>JAWWLV010000024.1:10235925-10264808 GCA_035041135.1 Platyrinchus mystaceus | reverse complement strand
GCAACATATTTTTAAGGGTACACTACACTTTTTCAGTCTTGTATATAACATGGGTAGCACTCTCAGATTGCTCTTTTTCAACATGTGCATAGAAGAGTGGGATTTTTGCTTGTAGTAAATCAGAGCAGCAAAAGGTGTATTGGGTTTTTAATAGACTATCTCTGATACACAGTTCTTGTTAAGAGTTTGTCTCCATTAACCTACAAATTAATATCATTATCATCCTCCTTTTTCCTTAATGGTTTATTAGTGTGTTATTTCAGATCTGGGACAGGGAATACGTGCAAATTGTTCCTACTCTTCTACCCCAAGTCATGCCAGGTCTGATGGGGATTGAAATATGTTTAGCACTGGAATAAAAGTGCCTAAATAAACATAGTCTTGAGGCAGAAAAATATTAAAGGGAACATATACAATGAGCTTTGCTTACGCCATTGGAAACATCCCAGCTGAGCATCATCTTAGCTCGTTCTTCAGCCTCCTTGGACCCATCCAACACTAGGCCAAATCCCCCATTGATCACTTCACCCCTAAAAAAATATAAATGTAAGAGGATGAAATGAAAGTAACCCAGTCAAACCAATCCCACAAAATTCACAGGAGTTAATTTATTCAGTTGCAGCGCAAGAAGAAGGATGGAACAGAAATGGTGCTGAATAAGAGAGTATCGGTGACCTTTTATACTAAAAAAAAAAAAACCTACACACTGTACTGGCTCTAAAAATAAGTGAAGAAAGGTTAACACCTCTGATGGGCCAGGGTATTTTTAAAGGTTAAGATCTTCATGTTTGCTACACTACATCCTGCCATATAGACAGGATCATGAGGAGGACAGTGTACTTTATTGAAGCAGACAGATGGATCTATTTATATTCTCTTGGGAGAAATGGGAGAGCATAAGTATTTTATTAAAAAAGCGTTAACCACCACTTAATGCACATCTGCCTCAATCATTTCCAAAACAGTAATTCGTTTTGTATGAGATACATAGATGTTTAAAGACATCAGTGCCAACTTTTCAGGAAGCAGACTTACTGGCAGAAGAAGAACAGAAGTATGTTAAAACTAACAGATTATTCTTGGGAGAAATAACAGTCTGGTTTTAAAGGACAGGGAAAACACGTAGAGCAAAACATCTTGTCTGACTTCAGCATCTGGCCTGCTCAAGTTCCACTTTCATGGCATATGGTGAATAGTGGTGGATACAGCTGGTTGCTGTAAATCTGTGTGAGTTCTGGCATTATAGCTCAGCATCAGCAATACCTGAGGGACAGGGCATATCATATGACAATACGTGGTATGAGAGACTAATGGAAATCCCTGGAGGCAGGATTTTGTCCTCTGAGTTTCATAGTTAATATAAGTTTACAAAATTTACATAGAGCAACATCAGACACATCCATTAATCAGATAGGAGTTGCATGTCTTCCAGTCCAGGAAGGAATTGTTTCTAACTGTATTTTTTCCAGCAGTAACTTGATCTTCTGAGAAAATGGTGAAATGAGGCTAAACTAGAGCCTCACAGACCTGAGATCTACTTCCTGAAACTAAAACTCACATTTTCAATATAATGTTGTTACTCATGTGATGTTAATTCCCTTTCTCTACTTATATACACTACCCTATCACATAGCTCAGGAACTTGGAGCTCCAGATCTCACCATCATGGCACTTTTCTGTAAATTCCCTCCACTTTTCCATTATTAGACATGTTATTACTGAGAAAACATTTTCTGTTTAAAGGCACAGTTTTCTTGAAAGTGACAGTTCTCACAGCAGAACATCAGCAAGTGAATCAGGTTTTTTAACAATAAAATTTGAATCAAAGTCATGTTTCTAACTGAGATGTTTTAATATTGTAAGATCTGACTCTTCAAAATAAAACTGTTCTTTTTGATTGACAATGTCAGTGCTTTTCAGCCTGGAATTTAATTCCCAGGATGAAATTTTTCACTATATCTTCTCTTAGTCTCATCTGGGGATGAATACAAAGATTCTATTTTTTGAATAGCTCATTTTGTTACCATCATCTCCAAAAGAGTGGGTCAGACTGGATGACAATGTTACAAATGTAATTATACCAGGGCCAGTTACCTCACCATACTCTGCTGCTCCTGTGTACACAGACCAAATTATCGTTCTTTACTGTCAAAGTACCAAGCCAGAGTACACTTAGGAACACCAATGATGCCACTGCAATGTATTTGAGGTCACAGAATGAGCACCCCTCAAGACAGCCTATGGGAATTATCAGAAAATAAGAAAATCACACCTCTGGACCAGTGGCTTATAAAGATATTCCATATGGGAAGATGATGATGCTCTTTCAGTGGCAAAGATTCCCTCTGTCCACAGCATCCCAAAGAGCATCCTTTGAAGCTTAGGTATGAACAGTGAGCATTTGATCTCACTGGAACTCCATAAATTTAGAGCCTCTCCATTGATTCTCAGGGAGTTACTCTAGTGTAAATCAGAATCACTCATCAGAATCTGTTCTACTGTCTAAAAATCTCTCCTGCATTTAAGGCCAATGTTTGTTATGATGGATTTTCTATCAAAACTTCTCACTTTTAAAGGGGAGTTCTCTGCCTTCATTAGCACTGGGTCACATTTTCGAGTAATTAAAGAAACATGTGGCATCCTGACCTAAGCTACCTCCTATAATTTCCAGATGTCTCCTCGTAAGGTGATCAAAGAAAACAAGGCCTCTCTCACAATCACAATGTCACACTGTCAACAGAGCAGTTCAATTCTTAAATTGCTTCTGCCTTTTTGCTACTGCAGGTTATTCGGCCTCTGTGCTTAATATACATTCTCCAGGCTGCCAAAAATCAATAACAATAATTTGCTGTAATTATAGTCAAGGTTAATCTTAAGTCTCTCCAACAGCACATGTGATGCAGATTCCAGCTAAATAAATATTAATCCTGCTTTTTCTGTTTGTCCCACAAGGCTGTAAAACAGAAAAACTAAAGCAGGTAAAAAGGCACTTCTGTAGTCTCTTAGGAAAGGCACAGGAGATCTCAGTAGTTCCAGGCAAGCCTCTGCAGGGAGAACTCTGCAGCTGAACACAGTGCAATTGCCAGGTTTTAACTCTCTGGACAGAAACTTTCCAACAGCTTGATTTCTCTTGAATTGCGTGTATCTTTGTTTATAAATATACATAAGCTTCCACTTGCACTTTCACATTTCGAAATCAGCTGATGACAAGAAGAATTTAACAAGCATGTGGAGATTTCGTTGTGGCAAGGTCAGCTGGATTTTTAGAGCTCCAGAGAAAAAGAAAAACAGGGTCCAAAAACCTAAAGGCATCTATCTCTTCCAGACAGAGAAAACAATTGCTGTGACTGGAGGTTCTTTCACTTCTTTTACCACCTTTAAGTTATTCCTCTCTCTCCTTAGAAGGCCAAGGGGTGCACCTCTTTAACTGGCCAGGGTGGTGCCAGGATTAGTTAAGACAAGCAGAACCACCTGTCGTGCCCTGGCTTTGGGGGCTCTGCAGACCACGGCAGCTAATGACACAGCATTGTTACCACGTCTGAGTCTCAGCATGGTGGCTTTTTAAGGCTTGTACAGAGACAGGCCTAATTTTCAGGCCCTGCATTCTTCACTGAAGCACAGTAATTTAATCACAGAGGGCTGTGACTGCTCCCAAGAACAAGGTGAGCAGATACTGTTCTGCGAAGACAAGCCCACAAGCAGCCATAGGAAATGACTAAAAGGATAAGCGAAACCTCTTTTTCCAGAGATATTTTGATTTCAGTAAATAGTCAGACACTAATTTTCTGATTCATTACATAAATTATAGCACCTCTGCTCTGCCTTGGGGTTAAGCTTCTTTTATGATGCAATTCCACTTAAGAAATAATTAAAACAGTATATAATTAAAATTGCAGAGTGGTCAGTGCCAGTTTTCCAGAAGTAAGGGCAGTCTCCCCATTTAGCCAAGCTCTCTTTGAATTGCCCAAAGGACTAGAAATGTGCAGGAGGGATTGGCCTTAGAGAGGCCAGAAAGAAATAGAATCATTTATATCCTTTGAATTAAGCATCATAGGTGCAAAGAACATTCATGGCATAAGCAATTATTTTAGCAATACCAATAATGATAATTAGCATAAAAATATCCTGAATACTTTGGACAGTGTGTTGTGATTTTCTTTGCTTGTATTTCATAAGCAGATGTTTTAAAAGGTTGAACTCAGTTAAGGCAATTCAGACAGAGTTAGTCTGCTGCTATCTCTGGAGTCTGAGACTGAGGTGACCAGAGTAGGGAGACATTCTGGCATATATTTTCCATTCAGAGTTATGGAAATTGTGAATGAAAGCCTGGCTATGCAGTCTTATCACTGAAATAAATAAAAGCAAACTTTCATTCCATGTGCCCAAGCCCTCAGAGCTTTCTCATCCTATTGTTTAATTTTGCTCTCATGTACCTTCCATACAGTAGTTACTTCATTGAAATCAAAGGAATTAAGAGTACAGAGAGGGAATTCTTCAGCTGACCTCAAGGGATATTTTCTCGTTTCAGCTCATTTGGATGAACAATAATTAAGTATCATCAAATGTCTCTGAGGATAACATCTCCTACAAGTTCTTTGGATTGCTGTTGTTGGCATATTCCAGCACTGGTTGAAACAGGGAAGTGGGAGGGTTCACTACAGTATTTAATAGAGGGTTGTGCCCCCTTCAACTCCTGACACTACCAAATGAAGACGTGACTGTAAATAGGAGAGGCTTTGCTGGAATATGCTGGAAAGAACAAACCATAACTAAAGACTCTGCAGTGTGGCCAAGCTATTCTTTTCCCTACTGCCAATCCAGAGTAACCTTTTAGTGTCACATAGAGGAGGTCAGTTCCCCTCTCCATATATAATATTTCTTTCATTCTGCTTCTCACTTCAGGCATTTTGCTTAGTTCTGCATCTCATGCGAAGGAGATGTTTAGTTCAGTCCTTAGCTGTGGTCTTTTATCCTACCAGGCACGAGCAGGCAGTGAAAGATTGTGGGGTTTGCTGGCACCTGAGCTGTTTTGTATCAACAACCCCTCATTGCACTTCAGCACATGAGCATTTATATTGGGGTCCTAAGGTCACACATTTAAATACAGCTTAAGGGGAAACCTAAACATAATCCATCCACTAACACTCTGGCTATGCATGTGTGAAGACAACTCTGAAAGTAGGATCTGTTCAAAAAGACCACAGCAGACTGCCCTTGTTTGGCAAATTAAGTTCTTCAAACTGTGCTGTGGCCAGTGTTTAAAACACTTTTTCTGGACATATGGGCATTAATTAGAAAAGCCTCTACAACACCACACTGCCTTATAATTTATCCTCCCAGTCCTTGTTTCCAAACCCATCCTTCCATCATTGCGACATTGTACTACTCCAGTACTACACACATCATTTCAGCAGTTCCCCTCCTGTTTCTCCTTTGCACCCACATGCACAGCAGGGAAATGGGATTCAGATTCCAGCTTTAGAAACATAAACAAGCTCTTACCAGCCAACTCCACCACCGTTGTGCAGTGCGACCCAGGTTGCTCCTCTGAACGAATCTCCCACAAAGTTCTGCACTGCCATGTCTAGGAGGAGAGGAAAGCTGTTATGGATCTCACATGCTGCACTCATTTTCCTGTTGTGCTGCTCACTCCTTCCATTGACACCTTCATTGTGGCTGTGTGAAGGCAGAGTTTACTCACAGCTTCTCTCACAAATTTACACTGAACATCTCATTCTTGGGAAGAATAGGCAAGAGAGATTGTCCTCCCACTCACTGCCCATTCATTGGAGGAAGCAAATTCCAGTCTCACCCTGTGGTTTGTGAGGACTCTGATGCTTTCTGCATTTGTGCTCCAATTCAAGCAGATGACAGACCTACCACTCCTCAGATGGGAGATACCTCCTCAGGATGGAGAGAGATGCAACCCCCTCCTTTTGGGTGCCTCAGCCACGGAAGAGCAGACTGGACACATCTGTGTGGATGAATTCAAAATGGGGAGGACACCTGGAACGCTACACACCTTGCAGTTCTCAGAAGTCTGAAGTATTTTCAGATCTGAGTGCAGAGTTATTTCAGCCCTGTGCAGAAAATCAGCCTAAAGCTAAGGAGTTGCATTTTGGGAACAAAATTGGGATGAAAGTCCACCTCAGTTCTCTGAAGATGGGGGAATTTTACCCTGAACAGGAACTGCTGAAACCACAAAAAAGGTTTCTTTTCTTAAAAAAAAACAAACAAACAAAAAACCCCAAAAACAAAAACAAAACAAAAAACCCCCAATAAACTAACAAACAAAAAAAACCACCCCAGAAAAAAAAATTAACCAAAAAAACCTCAAAGAACATAATTTAGCAAACAAATGTAATTTGGCTAATATCAAATGCATGACTTCCACCAAATTGTTTACTAGAATTTTGGATATTTACTACAATATGTGCTAAAGCATATACCCAGAGAGATGGAAAGAGATACACAGAGATGATAAAAGAGTAAAAATTACTGAAAACATTTGTCCAGATTTAATTCAGGGAAAATTCAATACACAATTTGCCTTGCTTTTAACAGGAGAAATAAGAGAAAAACAACAATATCCCTACCAGCCAGATTTGCAGACCCAGTTATGTGTCTGATGGAAAAATGAGTTTATTTGAGCGCTAATCTATGTTAAACCCTGTCAAAAGCCCCATTATGGCATCTTTTATCTGACATTATGTCACTTTAATAATGCAATTATCATAATTACAGTGCTGTCAAGATGGAATGGGAGAGATCTAAATCACCATATTCTAAAATGTACAGATTTCCTCCTCAGCCACTAGCATGATAAGAGTGGAGGTTGGACAAGGAGTACGGCAAGTGAAGTAACAATGCAATAACCTGCTGCTCTTGGCTTTGATAAGAGTCATCAATTGCAAATGTCTGAGCTGAAATACCCTATGCAAAGCGGTGATAACCTGTCAGTCTGAGGTACTTTAAAACAAAATGAGACAGACAAACATTCTGAAAAAGTCCTGTGTGCCAGAGAGGAGACAATTTCACTTGAATCAGTTGAAATGGTGGTGTTAAAACAACAGGAAAGAAGGGAGAGGAAGACCTAAGGTGTTATTTTATTACCTCCAGAGGCTCATCTGCTAAAACAGAGTTAGGCCTGGTTTCAAAGATCAGTGATATCAGTGGTCAACCGGCTTTAGATAAGCCCTTGGAGAAGGCAAATGTTTCATGTAAATCACAAAATGCAAAGAAACCCACAAAGGATGATGAACAAGCCTTGTTTCTATTGCCCTCTTCTGAGGGCATTGGCTCACATTTACTTATGTTGCTAAGCCCTTTGATGGAGACATTACTTTGAATTGTGCTCTCAGTGCAGCTGCACCATTTTCTCACAGCTTGGCAGAAACCAACATTATTCAAGACCTCCATTCATTTGGCCCATTAGAACTAGCCAACACTCTCAAAATGTGGGAAATAGGACTGATAGATACAGCTAAAAGCCTAATTTCACCAGGAAATCCAGTTAAGATAGCAGGGAACTTTTATCCTTAAAATTGAGCCATAATCTGGTTCCATTATGAATTCTCATAATGGAAGTAATTCAATATGCTCAGCTACCTCTATCATAATTTCTTCTTCTACAGCAACAGATCCTCCAATTTCACACCTCTTTGTGATTGTCAGTTCATGACATATGGAAACACTACCAGGCTAAAGCTATTATCATAATTTCCACTTTATGGATGGGAAAGTGAGGAAGATTTTTGTTAGAAATTGCTTCGTGCTTCATTTTTTTGTGGGTTTCCAGTCTGGTGTTTCTTGCGTTTATTTCTCTAAAGCATCATTTCAAAAACATTTCAAAAGCAGTCTGGTTAGCTCAGGTCAGGTGTGTAGCATTATAGGCTGCTTTTGTATAACAAATCCACATTATTTGCCCACAGTCACACCATAAGGGAATAACAAGGCTTGTAATCTAATCCAGAATGCCTGACTTCCATTCTTATGCCTTTACTATCAGAGTATGTTCTCTTATGAGCAGAAAAGTTCCTTTCAGAAACTCCAGATTGTTTTCTTGAGTCCTCAGGCAATGGAATGAAAGCAGCTGTGAACCTTTTTTGCTTTAAGTAAAATACTGTTACAGCCCTAATTTTGATCCTGTGGATTCCAAGGAAATATGGATGTAACTCTGCTTGGATCACCTGTTTGAAACAGTGAGGTACAAAATTAAAGTCAAACAGAAAATACAGTCCTCTGAGACTGCTCTCCATTGCATTCAGGTACATCTGGTGCATCATTCAAAAATCAGTTTCCATCATTGTTCAGGACCTGTTCTATATAAAGAGCTTCACATTCATGTCTGTATCACTACTAAATCCCACAAAGCTTCTCAGGAAATATGATTATTTGGGATTAAAGGGTTAAACAAAAACATTTTTTTTAAATGTTGCATAAAAAACTATTTATTTCTCTTAAAGCTATTTCCTTGCTTACCCAGACAGACAAGTCTCAGCTGCTCCACTGACCTGCACAAAAGGCGGATCCATCGTAAACGTTTGACGTTTCTCTGAAAGGACTGTCAGTCCCACTCACGTCGTGGTGATCTCGGCTGAGGACTACTGGAGCCTGGAAAAAGCCAAGGACAAGAAAGTGGAATCCTTCACGGATTGGCATTGCTACTGAGGATCATTATCTGCTGAATTCACTTCTGTCTTAGGTCATTTCAAATCTCATCTTTGCCCCCTTCTCCTAAACCCCCCAAAACACCTTCTCTGCCTGTTATTATTTATTCTAAAACAGTTGTTCACATACTGTTCATGAAAGCCACCATCCCTTCATGACAGACAACAACAGCCTGTTTTTATGCCAGTGGCATCCTCAAAGGGGAGCAGGTAGAAGAGGGGAAGTAGTGAGGCTATTTCATCCAAGCATTTCTTTGCTGAAATTTCAAAGACATTTCAGTATGCAAAGATCTTCATTCAGAAAGAGTTTTGGTTGCTGATGAAAATTAAAATTAATAGTACAAAGTTTTACAACTTTGCATTTTTTTAGGACTTTGGACTAAAAATAACTTAGGAATGAAAATCAGTGATTTCATACACCTCAAACAAGTCCATTCTTGATTGTGAATTTAATTGACAGTATGAATTAATATCAGCTTGCAGATATTCATTATCATTTGCCACACACTAGGTTTATATAAGAATAATTCGCTCTTGGCATGGTGTGGTTTGGAATTAGCTGACTCTGTTTTATGCTGGCAGTACATTAAAAAAATCACTGAAAATATATATGAGCACCCAGCTTGCAAGAGCAGGAATGGAGATTTGCAGAAACAAAAGAAGGGCAACAAAATCCAAAGGGCCTGGGAGTCTGACCTTGTCAGTCATAGCTCCAAGGGAGTGCTCTGGCTGGTCAGGTTTATTTTATGAGACTAGCTTGCAGTGACCTCCATTTGGAATCCTGAGTAGGTCAACAGCATTTAAATTATTTAACTAATGTTTTCTAAGTAACAAAAACCAGATCTTTCCAGATAGAATCCATTCTAAGTTTTACTTGAGTTTGCTCCTTTAATAAGGGTAATTGTGATCCAACTATAAAAGAGATGGAGATGAACATGTGCCATTGTCTTGGTCTGATGCTGCTGTACATACAACAAGTAATCAAAGAATATCCTGAGTAGGAGGGGATCCAAAAGGACATAAGTCCAACTCCTGGCGCCGCACAGGACCACTCCAAGTACAGGTATAATTGCTGGGTGGTGCCTTCAGGAATTTGGTCTTCCCCAGGATGTCACATTGTACATCTATCTACAATATTCATGAAGAACTTACAAAATCTCTACACAATCTTGCCCATAGTAGGTACTGTTTCTTTCACCACACAGGGTCAGTGGGATTTTACCCAGATGAGTAAGATATTGGCATTATGCTCTACAGGGGCAGTGTCAAGCCTCAAAATTTTCTTCATGCACACATGCAATGCAAATTGACTGCAGAGTTTGCTGTAGCTATAATATGGCTGCAAGTGAGGGATAGAGAGGAAGAAGCACTGAGGAGTGGCACAGTCGCTTGTTACCTCTAATTTTTGGGGCACTACTGAGGAGTTAGAGTCCCTGCCTTGTGTTCCCAGCAAATCACAGAATGATGTGTTGTGCTTCTAGATGCCCAAACAGAAAATCACTCAGATTCCCATCTTAAAAAAAAAAGGTAGTCTATTTCAGAGAGTTTCTAAACCCATCTCTCTCTTATTACATAATGTAATATGGGTGACAGGCAGAGAAAAGGATTGAACTCTAACACACAGTAACAGAAACTAGTTCCCTGTAAATGGCACTTCTGCTCTCACTGGTTGCAGTCCTCCTTTCCCACCTGCCACTTCAGTCTCAGATATTAAACACAATTAACCAGACCATATCAAGACAAAAAAGACAAACCTTAATCTTTCCTTCAGAAATCGCTCTATTAATAGCCACAGCTATAGACACACGACCCCTCTGATCAGAATATAAGATTCTAGCTTGAGAGCCAACAACCTGGAAAAGAAAAATAACAGAATGATAAGGTTTTCTGCAGCTGGTTTATCTTCAGGCCCCAGATGAATGAAGTCACAGGAGTGACCCCTTCCCTTCTATAGGAAAAAGTGCAGATTATTTCTTCAGAAGCATCCAGCTTCCAGAAGAAAAGAAATTAAAACCTCTCTTTGAACTTAGTTTTATCTCCACTCACACAATCCATGAGATATATTTCTGTATTCAGCTGCTAGTCCAATAAATTCCACTTTTTAAATCAACCTGATTGCTAGGCTATAATCCCCCTATCAACAAATCCCTTACTAGCAGCTGACATGCAAAGGTTTGGAACCGGTGATGGTGGGCTGGAAGGGAAGAGAAATGTGGAGACAAAGAACAGCAAAGAACACCTGCCCTGCACAGCTATGCTGCTCTCCACCCCGTAGACCAACCTGGCTTCCAGATTAGGAGAGCACATATGAGCCCTAGAGCATTAGTAGTTAGCTGCTCAGGAGAGCCTGTCCTAAAAGAAAAACAAAGGATGCTCCACTGGCATCCTGCTTCCCACAGTGCAAAAGGATGGCAGCTGTCACCTTATCACCTGTTTTGAAAAGGGTTCTGGGCACTGCAGGCGTGAAGAGGGTGGCCCAAAGCAGTGCCAAGAGGGACATTTTGAATAAGGCTCTGAAAGAAGGGTGGTTACAACTGAGGCAGAGCATGAATGACTGATATGTTTCAGAGGTACAAGAGTAGATATTGCTGGATTATTTTAACATTTCCAGATGAGGAAATGAAGACAAATAATTGTTTCAGCTCACCCTAAGACTCTGCTATGGAGAGAGAGGTTTAAATTGTCAGCCCTGGGAGCTACAGCCAGTGTTTTCATTCATGCCCACTCCCGCTTTTCACCCCAGTGTTCAAGAACTGCATTTGGGACCAGGAGCAGTCACATCTGCTGAAGGAGGTTATGAACTTACCAAGCTGTGCCTGCCAGCTTCCCGAATCCAGCGGATGTTGTCATGGTACTGCTGCTTCACAGATGTGCTCACTTGCAAGAGAAAGCAAGGAAAAAATAGGGTTTGAAAATTAATGCAATATGCTCTAAATTTACAGGAATTCATCTGGCAGCACTAGGAAGTCACATTCTACTCTTGCATATAAGCATGCATTTAGGAAATGCTGTATAGAGTCCTCTGTGCAGCTGATGCAGTAACTGCACCATATATTTAGAGAAAGGTACAATACGTCACTCAGGAGACAGTTGGAAAAATAACTCCCATTTGGATCTTCAGCAAACTAAATTTAACCTTGAAATATTATTTCATAATATATATTTTATGGTCACCTGGCTTGCTGCGTACTGAATGCCCATCTATTTCCAGACCTTCACTAAATTAGAAGCTTTATCAAACTCCATGACATTGGGTACTACACTTCGGTCTTGCACCAGGTAGTAAATCACTCCTTTGAGCCAGCTAGCAGAAATTCTCAGAAGCAGCTGGCAACACATACTTGAGGATAAGTTACACCAATGCTGGGATATGAATTTATAGCACAGCAGTTATTCTGTACGAAATTGTCCTTGTGAATGTTTTCATCTAAAGATAAAGCTGAGGTCTCTTATCCTACAAACTGAGGTATGTTGTCTTGCATTACTATGGGAAGAAAACTGCACAGAAAAACATATTATGGAGTAGCTACTCTATGTGTAAATTCACCCCACAACTTGTTTAGATATATATATCCTGTTGATTAAGAAGAGAAATATATATAATGGGTTTATATTCTTCCGCTTCTTCTCTCATTTATATCTGTGCCATTCCACCCCTATAAGTCAAACCAAGGAGTAAAAATAAAGATATCTGAAGTAAAAGACCATGAAATACAGCACATATCCATCAGAGACATGGTGACCTCAGTACAGTCAACTGCCTCCAAAGGCATGGCACCATCTGCAGTGAGTAACAAAAGGGAGAGGGGGTATGAAATAGGACAGAAGCATTGCCTTAATGTCTTAATTTACAGGGCTTTTACAGCTCAGATGAGGTTGCAGTGGCTGCAGAAGTTACTGCCTGAAAGCTCTTCCTCTATGGGCTAAGCTATGTCACATTACCTTGCCCTGAGGGACATGGCCATCTACCAGGGCTCTGCTGGTGTGACAACATGCTGAGCCACAGTGACTTGTTTAGGCATTGGAGCTTCAAGTCAATCCTTTCTGCAGATGCCAAGATGGAATGTTCTCCATTACCTTTCAGCACTTACCCATTCTCAGGTCAATTTATAATGTACACATAACTTATGTTTGAAAGTCAAACTGCAGAAACTGCACTCTGCTAACTTGAAACTGTCCACTGAGAAGCATGTTTAGACTACTGCCTTTCCACGAGGCAGCAGTTTTGCAGAGCAAAAGTTGAAAAAGGAGAGAGGAAGATGCAAGATCCTCGTATTTAACCTGTGTTAAACACATTGTTAAATGGAAATGAAAAATATGCTCATTCCAGCAGAGACAGGCCTTCCATACAGAGAGCTTTAATGATCCTAAAAAGACCTGTCAGTGCTCTAGGGGTTGGCTCCAAGTGATAGCTTCTAAACTCTGCTGTGAGGATTAACATGTCAGCACTTCACTTCGCAGGGAGTAAAAGATGAAACATCTGCTAGTGCTGTCCTAATAGGATTGTGCTACCCCTCACAAGCTTTAAGGAAGCAGCCTCTAGAAGGCAATGGGCAGTATTCACTTAGGTGCTATAGATATTTAATGAGTTTACAGGAGATACTCTAAAAAAAAAAATCAGAGAAGGGATCCTTTCTATCACTTTTATAAACTATCTCAAAGAAAATGTACCATATTTTATACTTCACAGTGCAAAGACTTATAGGAAAGATTTTACTGTCTTTAAGTTCTTCAGAACATATCCAGAGAAGAAGCCAGATGAGAATACTGGCTACAAGGACCTATCTCAACACAGCACATCTGTCCCTCCCAGCCAGCTCCAATAAACAGTCATATTCTCTCTCCTAAATAGTGGTGTGTCCAAAGTTTGATTTCATCAGTTATCCCTGGGGAAGTGAGGAATCCTCCCTTTTATTTAGTCTTACTTCCCGTAATTGAAAAAAATCTTACAGCTTCTTCTAGAATAACTTTAACTTTAGAGTACCTCCATGTGTTTCATTTGTTATACTGCTGCCTCACCTCCCCATCCCAACAGGAATGTGTTTTGAAGTCAGGCAAGTTACTGTGTTGCTTATGGTATTTCTTAGGCCCTTGTAGATATTTAGAGTTTTAAAGACATTAGAAAGCACTGTATACTCAGAGAAATAGTCCCAAGCAACACAGACTGGCTCCCTTTGCTCTTGGGAGATTTATATTGCTATGCATCAGCTCAACTTTCAAATTCTCACAGAGTTTGTAAATCCAAGTTACACCCCAATAATCAGTGCTGCATCTCTCATGCAAAAGTGATCTTAAAAGCTCAGGTACAATTAGAAGTGGAAGCAGGTAATGAAACTACATAAACCTCACAAATTGTGAAAAAGTTTTGAGTGAAAAATTCATCACCACAAAATTAGATGAATGGTTAACATTGGACTCCAAGGCCAGGTCCAAAGTTTAGACTTGGACTGCCCAGCTCTGTGGAGTTTTCATTCTGTTTTCATAATGGATTCCTTCATAAATTTTAAAGGTATGTTCAGATTTTAGATGTGTGTGAGGATATCCAGACCCTGAACATTGGTCCAAACCCAGGCCTCACAGAAAGTGGACAGCAGGTGGAATATTCAAGAACACGTATGCATGAATAGCTGTTTATTTTCTGCCCAAATTCAGTTTTTCTTTCTCTATGAATCAAATTCCCATTGTCCTGCCAAATTCAACAACAAATCAAATAACAGCCTTGCCCTTAAGCCTGTTTTCACTCGTTGGGATTTTTTTTAAATGTAATTTTTTGTTTACATTAAGAATATACAAGCAATAGTTCAATGCTTTTTGTCTGTGTAAGAGAATTCTCTCCCCAGCTTTACATTATATCTATATAAACACCCCCATACTGTTGTGTACACAGTAACTGATTCATTTCCAGTCTTGCAATGCAAACCATCCAAAGGTCATGCATTGGTTCAGTCCTGGGAGAAGACCTCTGGAGGCTGCAGTACATGGCAGAAAAATTACTGCAAATTTCTGAAGACAGATCCAGCACTATAGTATTGGATTTCATCCTCCCTTCAATAAAGCCAAGGGACCAGTTTTAAAAACATACAAGTTTCAATATCCATAGACCAGAGTAATCACTTCTGGGTTGTTGCATTTCTTGAAGATGACCCCTAAGGAAAGACTAGGATAATAGACAAAACTAAGGACCTTGCAGGGTCAGACCCACTCTATCAATAACTCACCTCTTGGGAGGAAAAGAAGGCTGAACAGCAGCCTTACATTAATAGGAAGACAACAGTAGTTTTGTTCCAAATAAGACACATCTGAACATGGTATATATCCTTTCCAGAAATACCACTCAGGATCCTCACAGTGATAAATTGTTTCAGAGCTAACAGGAGAGCATTCAAAATTTTCACAATTCTATTCATATTTCAAATTATGACTTTCACTAAAGAAGCAACAAATATTTCAATTATTACTAGGGGAAAAAATATTATGCTCTCCTCATAAAATACGCTGTGGATTTGTGATCCTTTTCCTTTTGATCCTGAGGAATTCCTCAGAATTCAAGGATTCTTTTGTTGATTCTGAAAAACATAAAGCTCTGCTCTCTGGAAATAAAAAAGCTGAGGACTTCAGTGCTAGGGAACAGTGACAAGTCTTTGAATCTGCTGTCTGACTGTGAAGGTTGACCAAGAAAAGGAAAGAAGTAGGACCTTCCACTGCAACCTGGGAGATCAGGATTAATGTTTGCTGACACAAAATTAGCTTTGTCTCAATTTCTATTCATAAACAGAGGATAACAGCAATAATTCCATTTTCAAGGGTGTGGAAAAGTGAAAGGCAGTGTCATTCCTAGATACTAGAGTAGCATACAAAGCCATGCAGGTATTCCAAATTGATTCCACCAGTGGATGGAAATAGTTGACGATTTATTAACAAACGACAAAAAAACCCTCAAAATTGTAATCACAAAAAAATGACACTGGATGGAGCACCACACCCATGAAACCTGGATTTCCTGCCACTGATCTCCTTGCTAACCTCCCGAAAACCTCCCCAGATTCCCATGCCTCATTCACCTGTGAGACAGGGGCAAAGCAATTTGACTCCCTAAATTACTCTTGGAGACCTGTTGATGAAAGATACTGTTTGCCTTAAAGTTTCAAGGTGACAAAGTTCAGGAAAACCTGTAACAAAATTAAAATAAAGCTTCTTAGCCAGAATTGCACAATAGCTTTGGGATCAATATCCATGATGCTTTTATGTTTTACGCTCCTTACAGGAGTTTGGAGAACAGCAGGATTTTCTGCCCACATGGAAAGTGAAAGAGTCTGCTTTCTATGCTTTAAGCCAAAAGCTAACACACATTTTCCAACTCTCATTTTCCTTCCCTCTTCAGAAGCAGCCCCAGTGACAGGGGCATGGGATGATGTCTTACCTCCCTTACGTATAGAGTCCTCCAACACTGACATGGCAATGGAGTCAGTCATAGCAAGGTCCTTTGGGTCACCTGAGGTACAAACCCAGCGGAATGGCCCAAATCCCAGGGAAAAAATGTCCCTGGGAATAGAACATGTTTCATTAAGAGATAGCTGAAATTCTTTCCTTATTTATCCTGGCTGCTAGCAGTGCTTTTCTTTCATTAGCTGGAGACGGAAGAATTTGAAACATTTTCAATGAACTAATCCAAACAGAAGCATCAAGGATCATTAACTGAGAAATTAAACAGCGGTGTTTCATGCAGCCATTGACCGGTGTATAAATACAGTCAGGCCAGAATTTTGATAGTCATGTTGGGCAGTTCAATCAAACAAGTGCTTCACCAGATGACTTGCAATTTTTCTTCTGTTTCATCAAATACACTCTGTGTGCTGTCTGGTCTTTGTGTCCTTAACCCAGGCTAACCCTGAATGCATCTACACTATCAGACAAGTGTAGGTTCTGAACAAGTGCCTGAGTCCAGACTCATTTGCTGCCCACATTGTTTACATACAATAGTGAGACACGCTTCAGTTGAGGTCTGGGAGAAAAGATCTAGTCTGGTTGGTGCTTTACTCTACGTTCAAGCTCTTATTCACATGGCACAGGCGAGTTAAAGCATGAGTCAGAGGGAAAATGAGTTCTAAATCCAGTCCCTCAGCAGATCTCCTGGGCTCAGCTGTGTCCACAAGCAGCATGTACAGCTTGGGTAAGAGGTTGGACACATGGGCAGAAGAGTGCCCTCTTTCAGACATACATTTAACTTCAGTGTATACATAGGCTTGATGATTTGGAATTGGGTTCTACTGCTCTGAAGGCACAAGCTCTCAATTTTTAGCACCTACAAGTGAGGTTGCCCATAGTTACAGTTTGAGGCTGTGACCTGGCTCTTCTTTTGAGTAGAACTGCTTAAAGGAAAGTTCATAGAAAGACAAAATGCAGCTAATTCATGTGAAGGAGTGAAGAGTTTTGATTTGGCAATGTTTCAGCCCAGACTAACTCTGGCATAACACCTGCAAGATCAATTTTCCAACTGCTGTTGCCTCCTTTTGATCCTTCATAGTGCACTGCAACTTTGCACTAATTTCTGTAGTACTCTCCCACTAAACAGAAGGAGTCACAAGGCACTTAAGAGCATATTCCAAACTCTGCCCAGCATACCCCATGATGTGTTGAACATACGAAGGATATCGAAATTCTGTTTTATTTGCTCCTTTTTTCTCAACATCAGCACCTATAAAAGAATTTTAATAGTCAGTGATTCGGTGGGAAAAAAAAAAGTAAACCCCTATTGCACCTATATTCCCATGAAGGCTGTTTCTCACCCACAGAGGGTCAGGGGTCTCAGAGAACAAGAAAAAAGAAAGGCTAAAGAGTTAAAATAACATAGTGGCCAACCCCATCCTATGCAGCTGGGAAGATGCATGCAGGATTGTCCTTGTTTCCACCTACAAGTACAGGATCTACTCACCAGCCCGTTGAGCTTCCAAGAGAAAAGCATTGCCATAATCCCAAAAAAACATGCCCTTATCAGCAAGTTTGTTAATAGCAGCCACATGCCTCCTCAGACTGAAATAAAGAAGGAAACAATTATTCTTGAGATTGATGAAATATCAAACAGAATAATATTGTGAACTCACTAACAGTATGAGAGTAAGGGGAGACTGATGGAAATGAAAGACTCCAGATAAATTTAGACATAAACCCATAAGTCAAAAATTGAGATGCTTTCAGTCTCTGTAGCACCTGTTATCCCCAAATCTTGAAGTAGTTTACATTCATTAAGGAAACTTCATTCATTGGCAATGAGGGGTCACATCTTTCAGCAAAGCAATGCAGCCAGATCTGGGAATGGATTGTAATAACAAAAAACAGTCTACACAAAACTGCTCAACAGTTTCAGAAGTTCACAGAGCAGAGACAGAAAAGCTGAAAATGGCTAAACATCATTGTTCTGGCCTCATTCTTGGCTGAAGCAGCCCATATGGACCTTTTTTTCCCATAGTGGGCCTGCTTTAGGGCTGGTCCCTGTGATACCATTTCCACCTAATATTTTATCTAGTTCTAATATCAATGCATAATTGCATACAGACTTGTACACACATAGGTGTAACTTCTTGGAGTTCTGTAGGTAAATCAATAACTATCAAATGAGAATGGATTTTTTTTTAGGCCATATCTAGCTTGTTAAAAGGTAGTTCCTCACAGAAATTTACCTTTCTGTTAGCTTTGTCTTAGATTAGTATGACACAGAATTGGGGAAACTGGAAAGGTCCTTGTTGTTCCCTTATCTAAAGTCAGATAGATGTTATGCTTATATTCTACCTTCTACTAGTAAAAGGTCTCCACCAGGAATATTCAAGGTGAACAAAACCAGTGTAGGAGCACTCTCCTTGAAAGGACCAGTTGAGAACTATAGTACAGCTTTATTTATGTATAAATTATGCCAAACTGTTATCTTTGTAATGTCCAATTTTACTTGCAAAGTTGTAAATCAGGAGTAGGCTTCTTGAAATCAAGATGCTAAATGGAACTAAACTTAAAGGTTAAAAAGATATGTTGCCAAAACATTTACCTCTCTTGTACCAGGGTCCGGAACTTCCCTGGATCCGTGGAAAGGAGCTGCTTTGCTTCCTCAAAGCCAAGCTGTACTGGATAGTACCCTCCATTAAATGGGTTGTGACATGAAGTTTGGTCAGACCCCAGATCAACCAGCAGCTCTCCTGTTTTGTCCAGCTCATAGACCAACCTCTCCCTGGAGAAGACAGTAAATGGAGTGGTTGAACATAAGCTGTCATTTCACACTCTGGATCCTCTTTCAGGAGAATTTCTTCCAATCCAAAAGGTTGTTTGTGAAAATAAGCCCTTGGCTAAGGCTTTGCAGGAGGCTAAGCCAGGAGGTAGGAAGTGATGGTGCTGAAGATTTAGGTGCAACTTTTATACTTCACATTTACCTGTGCAGGAATGCTGGTATGACTGGATGATGAGATGAGTTGGATACCAGTATGACCTACCAGTCTTACTGGTCAGCCTCAGCCATTGGTATATGGTGTGACAACAAGAGTTACCATTGAATAAAGCCTCAAAAGCACCAGGATTTCTACCCATTATTTTATTATTTTTATTTAGTCAATACCTCAGTAATTCATTCTTTACTTACAGCAGCCTTCCAGTACCCAAAGAGGCTTACAAGAAGGCTGGAGAGGAACTTTTCACGAGGGCATGTAGTGATAGGAAAAGGAGGAATGGCCTTAAGCTGAGGGAGGGATAGTTTAGATTAGATATGAACAAGAAATTCTTTATTATAAGGGTGGTGAGAACTGGAACAAGTTGCCCAGATAGCTTGTAGGCTTCCCATTTCTGGAGGTGTTCAAGACCAAGCTGGTTGGGACCCTGGTAAACCTGGACTCATGGTAGGTTCCCTGCTTGTGACAAGGGGCTTGGAACTAGATGACCTTTAAGGTCCCTTCCAACCTGAACATGTCTATGATTCACTGAAGTCTAAGACATTTTCTTGCAATCCAATTAGTGAAAGATTACAAGGAAATAGATAAATTCTTTTTTCATCCAAGGCAGAATCTTAGAATTTCTTTCCCTAAGCCATTTATTGTTCAATAAAGAAAGAAGGAGCATGAGAAGTAACTGAGAACTGGAACACGAGGATGAAGATCTCTCTTTTGACAATAGTTTTTCATTAACATTTAGAGTAATGTACTCAGCACTAGATTTAATGTCTCTTCCAAGTTTGGGAATTAATTCCAGATGGACTAACAAGCCAGAGCATTAATGTATCCATTAGCCATACATGCTACTTACCATAGATCTACCACATTCCCATGGTAACCCAAACTAAGGGCAATCTTATTCTTTCTTGCTTCTCTGGAATAGAATAAAAAGATGGGTTGAAGAAAATGCACCTCATTCCACCTTGCAAAGCATAAGTCCCACACAGAGTCAAACCCAGCAAAAAAGTCTGCATGTAGTTTTCGACACTTATCTAGAAAACAGATCTTTCAACCTTTGCACAATTGTTAATCACGGATTCCATAAAACTTGAGTGATGCTTCAAGAGTAGCATCAGTTGTAATTGCTCTATGCATATTCATGAAATTGAATGAGGACACATTTAACATATCCAAATGATATGAAGCATTAGTAGTCACTAATAATGACTGTTGCAGCTTGGGAAATAGGATTCACATTCCAAAGCAGACCTGAAATAAGAAGAGAGTCCCTCAACCCCTCTGACACATAAACTAAAATGACACAAGGCACAAAGATGTGAAGTGAGGGTTAGGAAGCAGAGATAAACTCACTGAATTATGTTGCAAGTCATACCTAAGGCGAGCAATGCAATGGTCCAGGTTGTTAGAGATTTCCATCAGCCATCCCTGCTTGTGACGTTTCAGAAGTGCTGCTTCATCAACCTAAGAGTAATAGCAGAGATCTGAAAACTCCTGTTTCCCCTATGTAGTCACTTTTACCTTTAGTTTTTCAATTACCCTGCAAGAAAGCATAGCAAAAGGTAAAGGTAATAGCCCTGCTATTACCTTGAGATATATCTATATATAATCAATATATAATATATATAATTATTGTTCAAATACTTATTTTTCACCTCTGCTGTTTTTCACACTTTCTGTTCTCTTTTATTCCAAGCTCGAAGCAAGAAATAGACTTGATACATCAATTCCTAAAATATTCTACAAGCCAAAATTTATCATTAAATTATCTGTACAAGAGGTATTATTTTTCTGCCAACTTTAATTATTCTTATTGTTTTTCTTCACCATTATGTTAAAAAGCCAAAATATTTCTAATTTATTTTTAAAATCTGGCTATTTTCTGCAAAACTTATATTTATAATTGATTAAGAAAGTATTTTCTTTGATCAGCTCAGAGAGATGTTTCTGCCAGGCTGCCCAAGATAAAGCTATGGTTTGCTGAATAAAATTAACCCTCGCTTTTGTTCTTGGACTGCTGGTTGAAAATCTCAACCAAATACAGAAAAGAGGAAGGCACCTTCTTGTCCCAGCTGGCTAATGCCACCAAAAAATAGCACAGATCAAAACAAAACTGTCTTTAATTCCTTCGTTTGAAATTTGAAGCCCCAAACAAGCTCAATCCCAAAGCTGTACTCTCTTCTGGGCTCAGCTTCTGTGTGTGCCAGCGTGTATGTGCCTAAGAGACAGCTGGATAAAAATATAAATGGATGGACAAACTGTGGAGGCTTTGAACCATTAATATGGAATCTGTGCCTGCATATGAACTTGCAGATCCATTAATACTTTTATAATGAGCTATCAGTGGCATAAAGCAAGAGGCAAAATTAATTTAAGCCAATATTCTATGGTAGCAACAGATTTAAAACCCCCACAGCGGTGTGTGTGCATGAGAACACATAACCTGACTAACTTCTATTTCATTAAAGCATTTTTTACTTCTCTGTATTCCATCCCCATCATTTTCATTCTTTCTCATTAAGAAAGTATTTACATGTAAATTAATTAAGTTCTGTATTCAGGAGCTGCTTGAACACCAGGAAACCTTTTCTTTCCCAATTATTCTTAGCATGAGAAACCTTCCATAATTTTCCACATCAGTAATAAAGACTATCCTTCCAAAACCCCAGATTATGATAATAACAGTGTTACTGCCAATGGAATTATTCAATAAAGTCAGGTGCCGTGGGGGACAGCTTCTTTTGAGTTATTTAAATAAGCAGAGGAGGAAAGATATTAAGTGGTCTGTATGAATTACAGGAATTGGGTTCATTTAAATCCCCACGTAACACAGATCAGATCTATTTAAATGTTACCACATCCTACATATTTTACTTTAGCCCTCTCTGACATTCTTAGTCCTTCACAGACTTGCCAGCATACTCAAGAAAACTAGCTTCCTTTGAACCACACTTTCAAAAATATGCTCATTTTTCATCAGCATCTCAGTAGTTTTAAAAAATTGCATAAAGATGATGACCAAATGCTGCCTCCAGTGTAACCCCAGAGAGCTCAGTGCAGGTCAGAGGAGACAGTCTGGCCCACCATGCAATTATTTCATAAAATTACGATCTGCTTCCTGTCAAACAGAAGAGGTAAAAGACTTGCACCATTAATCCCTTCTCTCAGAGCTTTGGAAGCCCTGGCTGACAAAACAATCTCTCTTGCACAATTCAGTGCCATTTGCATAAATAGTTTCTTAAGCAAATAATATGTACATATATATAGTTATCCACATATGCTCCTGAGACTCATTTCCGACAAGGATCATCTCACAGGAGATAAAAACCAGGCGATATTCAGTCTCCTGAACAAAATCATCTGCAGCCGTAGAGATGAAAAGGACAAAGGACTGCCGTGAACAGCATTCACTGGAATCTTGCCTTTGTATTCCAGCATTTGAAAGATCATGATGACAGAGAAGTCTGAATAAAGATAATTTATTCATTAATAATAGTAAATTGAATAAATTTATTTCATCAGCAAAGGGTACCTGAGGAGATCTCAAATACACTCAAAAAACTCACGTGCCCACAAAACCACTTTTGCACCATTGTTGTAAATCTGATGAAGCCCCAGCCTTCCATGAACAAGACCTGAGCTGGGCAGAGCAGTCAGGTTTACTGCACACCATGTGGGCAGTCTGACCACCATGTTTTGAAGTTTAATTGTAGCTACTATGGGTCAGACTGCAATATTCTTATAATATCCTTTCTATTGCAATGTGACATAGCCACAACAGAGGGTTCCCAGCTAACTGTCTATAAATGGCTTTAGCTGAGAAGGCTAAACTCCCACTCCATTCAGCTCCGAGTGGAGTTTAGTTCTCAAAAATACCCCTTCCTCTGGAGCAGTAACAACATCCCATCACCCACAGATACTCAGGAGAGCTCAATGTATTTTGGTCAGTCCTGTATCTGCTCCACCAAGAACTGAATTCCAAGATAGTCATAACAAAAGAAATGCATGGAAATGTTTATTTTATGTTTCTCAATAATATCGCTAAAGATAGTCGCTCCCGTTTTCACAGAATTGCAGAGCAACAATCTCTTTTAAAAGTTGTTGCAGTGTTTCTCTAGTCCATCCTTCCATCTAGTTATTAGAACAGAACCCTATGATATCTGTGGATCCAGTGGATCCTATTATCCACTATTGTGATTGCTTGGGCATTAGCAGTCTTTGAATCACAAATCATTATTAGATTCTCTTTGTTTATGGGAGGAAATAACTGGGCTGGTTTAATATATTTAGAACAGAGAAACATTACATCAGGATGATAGACTCTGATCAAAGAATATATACAGTGGGAGAGCTTCAGAAACAAGGAAAATGGTACTACAGAACTTCTCCTCCATCAGCATTTTCTCTCAGCAGAACTTACCTTCTTTATCTACAAACTGCAATTCTCATAAGTGCTTGTGATTAGCCTCAGAAACCCGCTTAAAAAATCCCATTGACTTCAAGGAATCACAACACTAAACAACTTCATTAGGCCCAATCTTGATGAGTGAACCACACCAACATTTTTAAAGGGTATTTTCTATTGCCCAGAGGCTTTAAAGATTAATCAAAGTTAAATATTATAATTAACACCTTTTTAACACAGTTCTCATGGGAATTGCCTGTAGAAGTTACACCTTTTCACACATGAAATGAGGGTAGTTCAAGCACTGGGAGCTCATCTAGCAGCATCATTCTGCATTATTTGTGAAGCAATCATAAGTAGTTAATTCCATATCTTTGCAGTCTGATCCAGTGAGTGTAAGAATAGCACTGAAAAATGCTCAGCAATGAAAAGGACAGACAGATCTTAGAAAAGACTATCTTCCTTGAGTTTTTGTCAGGGTTACTTGAGGAACATGTCAGATCAGAAGAATGTGGGTTCTGATTCAGCACGTGAAGGAGAGAAGACAGAACGAAAGCAGCGTTGCTCTCACCTCTGCAATGATCCCCACGCACCCAGCAATGACTGCAGCCTTTGCTTGAGCCCCACTCATCCCTCCGAGACCAGAAGTCACAAACACCTTCCCAGACAGGTCTTCTGCCTTCAAGTAGCGACGGCCTGCATTGAGCACTGTGAGCTGCACACAGCAATAGAGCAATCACCAGGAGATATTTTCCCTAGAGTCACTTAGATTTAAAGATCTTCTGTCCCTTTTGCAAACAGACAAACTCTGTGGTCACCGACACTGTGGAAGAGTTCTAATCTTTTAAAAAGGAAACATGTTACAAAGTGATGCTATGAAACCATCTGTCTTGATTATGTTTATTTCTCTCACCATGAAATAGAATAATCAGTGCTTCCCAATATGCTGCTCTTGAGGTATAGAGATTTGTTAAGGATGGCTGCAAAGGATGGCTAAGGAAAATAGCCAATAAAAGGTTTTTATAGAACACATTTAGTCAATTTGTACTTCACGTATTGTGGCTAAATATGAGCTCAGATTGAATCCTTGACTGCAAATCCCTTCAGGTCTGTGTTCTGGATAAGATGTATCTAAGTGAAAAAACACTAATTGTTTAAGGAGTGGGCAATGAGGATTTCCTTAGTAGCCAGAACATCCTCTCACAGCAACCCAATCCACTCCAATCACCCGACACTGTGGGAGAAAACCTCCTCCAAAAGGTACTGACACATAGACCTTTCCCAGTTTCTTACCACAGTCCCATGTACTATTCCCTGAGGCCCAATGTAGCAGTAGCTTCCTGCAGTCATCTGGCCGTACCTAGAGACAGCAATGAACACAGTGAGACCACACCTTCCTCAGTCATTAAATTGAATTCAAAACTGCATTGACCAAAAACTGAAGGTAAACTTATCTTGGAATTTGGCATAGTGACTAGGACACAAGGACACTCCTTTTCACCTCATTGGCACCTTTATGCCATTGGTTTTCAGTGGCATTTGTGCTTCTAAGACACATAGTGGCATCTGAAGTTGTTAGCCCAAAATGTTTGTTCACATTTCTATCAAATTCCTGGAGAAGGGAGAGAGCTCTCCAGCTGTTTTATTTTATTTTCTCCTTGGTACCCAAAAGAATAATAATCTTGTGCTCATTAACTAGATCGACAGTAGTCTGTAAAAATGTTTAAAAGTATGTAAAAATCATTAAAAAAAAGAGATAATTTTCTACTTCAAAATTTCTCTTAGCCTGAAAGAATATTTCATAACTTATATTTTCCATAAATTGCAAAACAACCTCTGCAAAGTGGAACTAGCCAGTGCTATAAGTGGTTTATGATTAAGGCTTCAGGCTGCCATTCAGCCAAGCCTCTCACATAAACCTAATATTAATTCCTGGCAGACCTCAATTACATCCTTATATATGTGGCTGAACATAGTTCAAACTCCAAAGTAATTCCACTTAAGTGTGCATTAATGCTTTGCAGCATCAGGAATTTCTGCAGCACAGTTGAAATCCATCTGCATTAGAAATTTTAACCAGCCATTGCTTGATGTCTGAATTACATTTTAGTCAAGTATTTGATGTATTTTAATAGTGAGCTATCTTCTTACATTGTTACTCCCAAAGCAAACATCTTCTCATATTCATCTCTGGAGGAATAGTTGGGAATAACCTAAGAAAACAATCAAAAGAGAATCCACATAAGCAAATTAGAGATTTAAGCAGGTCTTTTTAAGAGCCCACATTTCTCTAACTATGGTCACACACACAGAAAAACAGTGAAAAACAAGAGAAGTAATTCAGGTATCTTATTTCATGCATTCTAGTATTAAAAAAAAAAAAGAGATGTCAAGTCTTTCTGGCACTGTGATTGCCATGCAAAAACTAGCCTGCAGGGAGATAGATATTGAATGGCTCAAAAGACTGGCAATAAACCAGTATTTTCACTTGTCCAGCTTGCCTTCCAAGCAAAGCAGTCCAGATATCTGAGCCTCTGATTAATAATCATTTTTTTGCTTACTGAGAGCTTTTAAATCTTCCAAACTGAGCCTAGATGAACTGTTTTGGTCAAGAACATGTACAGCTCAGACTCAGTAAGAATGGAAGTTATCTGATAAGGAGAGGATTGTTTCCTCCATCACTGCAGATCAGCATGTGTGAGATGAGTGCAAGTGTACTGGAATAAATGTTGCAGAATTTGGACCCCAAATTCTCCCACCTGCTGTTGTAAATGTGGATAATACAAATCATATTTTAATTCAGCCAACACTTGAAAATTAAACAGAAGAGGAGGTGAAAGAAAACAAGATGCTAATACCTACCATGCCGTTAGTAATGATTAAACGAGGAGCACGGGGATGGCTGGGGAAGAGTCCCAGAGGATGCCCACTGTACATTACTAGTGTTTGCTCTTCTGTCATCTCTGACAAGTAGTGCATTACCAACCAGAACTGAAAGGAAAAGCAAGGAAAAGAAGGAGTCTGCTTCCATCTTACATTTATGGGTTTTTTTGTGAAGCTGCTAAACTTCGAGAATGAAGGTAGTTTTAGAGATAACGAGGTGTACTCACATATGGAATAACAGCCAGAGCTCTCAACACATTCTTTCTTTTAATAAAGTCCTTTAAGGGATATCACTCAGCAGGAAACATGAATCATCGACTAGCAACAGTCTGAATAAGTTCCAGGATAATTTCTCCAGTAGAAACCCCAGAAATCCTTCGCTTTTAAAGCCATTCTAATTTTAACTTGAGGTTAAATATTTGGATCTGGCACTTTTCTGGCAACCTTTCTGAAGTCACACTACAAAATTTTCCCTATAGAATTGATTAAATACTCATGCTTATTGTTCATCCTGATTTTCAGCATCTAATGCTTGTTGTTTGTTCAATAAATGGCTATTACAATGTGCACTTAAAAATGAAGTAGTTTTTCTTCTCAAATAAAAAAAAATTCAGCTTTCATTGTGGACACTGAAGAAACAGCTGGATACACCCAGGAGCTTACATATGAATACATCTCAACTCTGTCTGCATAATTCAAAAGTTACTCCTGATGAATGCCATGTAGTAAACTTTGATCACCTAAGCTGACTATAAATTTAACTCTTATCTGTCATTGTCTATGACAAAGCCCATTGTACTCCACAGGACTTTTAGTATGTCACAGCTAGGCCTGTGAGAAGCTTTCCAATGCTATATTGGAATTCAACAATTACTTGAAAACTGGAGTTTCCATAGGAATGCAGAAACAAAGTATCAGTGACAAATAAACCCAGTGGCCATGGGCACTTAAGCTCTGTAGCTGTGGCTTCGATCTGAATTAAAAATGGTACAGATTTGAGGCCAGTCCCCCTTCTAATCCAGTCAATTCCCCAAGCTGCAAGGTAAAGTGAACACAAAAAAAGTAGAGTTACTGTCTTGCTTTTTACATTTTTTCAGTTTTGTTTCATGAAAAATGCTGAACAATCAAATTCTTCTTGTAGGACAGAACAGGTAACTGGTTGAACTCTCAACTCTTTAGCAATCTGGGAAAAACACTGATAAAACTAGATGCTGTGAGATAAATACATCTTTTTCCATTGAAAGCCATAATTAGTAACAAGGAAGCAAAAGCCTGGAAGCCTTTCCCAGCTTAAAGAGCAGTTCTGTTGTCTGCAGGCTTGTAAAGTTAGCTCTGGACATAGTTCTCTCATTTGAAATTATCCAGAACAAAAGCTCAAGTCTGCATGGATTATATAAACCAAACTGAACCTTTTCCCTAGGAATTTTGCAATGATAGAATTTTTATTTTTTTTTAAACATGCTGTTTTCAAGCTACAAACAGAATAAAATGTTCTGTGGCAACTGAATCATTCATGTGACTGCTGCTCTAAGCAGGGAAAACAAAAAATGTTTTGTTTATTCTGCTGTGAAACAACTGCAGGTCATAGGTCTGGCTTGGATGAGAACAAGAGAAAAGAGAATATTTCTGACTTTGGCAGCACTTCTACCTCACCTTGCAGCCCAGCATCTGCCCAAGGAATGTCAGGTCAATAAGGGCCACTATATAAACTGCTGGCACTGCTCACCTCAGAAATGCTGTAACACTCATATAGTCAACAGGGAATAGTTAAATGGTGTTTACTAATCGATATACAGAATAAAGAAATGGTGTGGATTGCCATGGCACCTTTGTTTCAAAAAAAGAACAGTTTTGCCTCAAAATCTGCCTTAGTCTTCCATTTAACTTCTATTTACCAGATCAGGAAACTGAAGTGAGAATTTTCTTTTAACCACAAATGAAAAACCCCCAGCTGGGAAGAAACCCTAGGTCACTCGTTCCCATGCTATGGTGAGGAATCCGTTCCTCTCCCCTAACCAGGAACTTCATTTACACATCAGTTTTTCTGGGATTCTTTACTAAGCAAGAGGCCAGATTCAGATGGAGCCACAATAAGGTGCATATGTGATCCTCCATAGCAGAAGTTAGCTACTTAAGTCAGCTTTCGCTTATTTAAGCTACAGAAGCAGAAATTAAAACCTTCCCAGCCCTCAGGAGTGATGCTGCCCTCCACAGTGTGATGTAGCTTTCTACATGCCCATTGCAAAACTCAAAGGTGCATTTCCATCTGTCCCCACTCTGTGGCCTTGGGGCACCCAGAGGAGCATTGACCATGACCACATCTGTGCCTACCCACAGACACTCAGGATGGTGGTTCATTCGGTGTTCCTCCTGCCACCACACACCTGGAGAGCATTCAAACCCAGAGCCTTTTTTTAATTAAGACAATAAATTTGGCCCACAAAATCACAATTCTAAATAGGCTGCTGATTCCAAAGATCTCCTGCAACTGTTTCATACATG
>JAWWLV010000024.1:10219920-10235825 GCA_035041135.1 Platyrinchus mystaceus | reverse complement strand
AATAAATTTGGCCCACAAAATCACAATTCTAAATAGGCTGCTGATTCCAAAGATCTCCTGCAACTGTTTCATACATGCATTTTGCAGATTAAAGCGAGTGTATTTATTGACCTTTTTTTTTATAAAGGAGAACAGAGTTTATACAACCACAACTTAAAACATCCTAGCTTTGATTTTAGGGAGACTTTTACCCACATGCCATTATTCTTAGGAGTAAAGTGCACCATGAACTGGCCAGCTAGCACAAATATTTACAGCTAATATGATTTGCTAGGAAAAAAGACTGAAGATTGCACTTTCTTAAATCAAAGCCTTATTTTAATTCCACTAGTGAAAAATGTTGCAAAAGTAACACAAACAAACATAAGATACACTTTTTAGTTTCTTAGACTCTATCTGTGGAAAATACAGAGGCACACATATGCATCAGAGAAAGACAAGACTGGTCTTTATAGCATCATACACAGTTTGGTACACTCATGGTATCATTTTTAGTATTTCTGTTGGGTTGTTTGTGCTCTCCTCACTAAATAAAGCTCTCTCCATCTATGCAATTCCTAACTGAGCATTCCTCTATCCAAACAGGATGTTTTCGAGTGTTTTGAGGAAACGACTGCCAAGAACTATCCCGAACTGCTTAAGTAGAATGTGCGTGGGGGAGGGTGAAACTGGTTTTGTTAAGCAAGCTGCAAAACCAGCACTGTCCTACCTGTGCCCAGTTGCTGAAGACCTGCCCGTTTCCTCCATAAGTGACAAGCTCCTGAGGAAACTGAAAAAGACAATTTAACAATCAGGCAAGCACTTTTCTGAAAACTCTCACTGTATCTCCAAGCCACTTTTGTAATCTCAGTAATAAATCTTTTCTAGAGCTTTTTGCATCAAAACCCTCTAGGCTCTTGAAATCAGAAAGTAACATCATAAAAGTGAGAAATTGAGAAAAAAAAGAGTATTATTTTTCAAAATCAGTTGTACCACGAGCTGAGCTCTACCTATATCTCAGGCAGCAACCAAGCACCTGTATATAGTGCCTGTATGTCTAAATTTTTCAGTATTTATGTGAGAGCACATACAGGAGGTATCTTGCAGATTTGCTGCTGCCCTATGAGTCCAGCTCCCTTTCACTGCACCTTACCTGAGCCACTGAAGGATCCAGATTATTCATGATCATCAGCATAATGGCAGCAGCTGATTTGGTCTTGCAAGGGTATTCTCCTATGGGGTATGCTCTGAAAGGGTGGTCACAGAAATTTAGAAGAAACACTCAAACTCACAACGAACATCACAAATATATCCCTACATGTCAGGTCAGGGATATTCAAACTTCTTTAAGTTGCAGGCTTTTACTCAGGAGGGAAGGGGGGGGGTATAAAAAAACAAAGTGCAGATCTGGAATTACATATATACCTTAACAAGCGAATCAGGTTTTAACTATTATCAGAACTAAGTAAACCCAATAAATTTTAATCAGCTTATCATTTGCTGAATAGGCTAATCACAATTGATAAATATGGTGGCCAAGAACTTGTGGCTTTTTAACTGGATTTTTTGAGGGGGTTGATGGAACTGGCCTCTAATACAGAGGCCAATGCCAAGCAGCTAAAAGTCCTGCAGTGCCAAGGGAAACAGCAGCAATGGAAATTGCCTTCAGGCCCATCAACTCTTGTTATTCAAGATAGTATCTAAGGCTTGAGTTTCAGGCTCAAAGAAACTCTCAAAAACTGAACTAGTTAGGAGAAATATGGGCCTTTTTACTAACATACACTTCATCTAGAAAGTTGAGAGGGGAGGTATGGGAAATACAAAGATATTCCAAGTCAGGTTTCCTGGCACTAATGTGCTTCAATCATCTCATTGTTATCCTCCACCATCTGTTTGTCATATCCAGTTGCCCTAAAACATCTACTCTGGGATTTGTACTGTAGCTGTTCAGGGCAGGGACTGTTCCTATGCTGTGTTTGCACATGTATTAGTACAATTGTGCTGAGGTGTCTAAGGTGTGACACCCAAAGAAAGTGCAACCACACACGAAGAGTTTCACTGCTTCCTTTTCTCTAAGCAACACCACCATTACAGATGCTGGAAATTCCTAGACGTGGATTAGGATCATTTGCCATATGGATTCTAAATGATCTTCTTTTTATTGGACCACAGATCTTCAGTGGCTGGGCCCTTGCTTTGTACAGGGAAGACAGTTACACTGAGAAGGTTCAACTAAGGAGTGCCAACCACAAACAAAAATTGGGCATTCATTGTCCAGCTCATGAGCCAAGATCAGGAATGTATATTCTACAGATTTAGCAAATGGGTTCTTCCCATGATCACATTCATTGTATCCTGGCTTTTAACATCAGGATACTAAAACAAATGCCTTGTACTCATCGCCAAACCTTTGAGTTTTTCTGCAATGCCTTTTTTTATTAGCAATTTCTGCTTTTCTAAACTTGATGTGATAAAACAGGATTTCTGTGGAATGATACCAATTCATCAAAAGGAGATATTTGCACATAATATTGCTCAGAGCATAAGAAACCCAATTTTCAGTTATCAGTTGAATGTGCTGGCATGGGAATATGGCTGTTAAGTGCAGCTGTGCTCCCTGGACATACACAACAAAAATCAGATATTACCAGAATACAGAGAACAAAAGGCATTTTCTAATCCTGAGACTGCAATAACCTATTAGAAAATGCTCAGTGAAATGGTCACAAAGAGAAAATATTTGAATCTATCAAAGAATCACTGCTGCCATTATTGGAAACAAGCTGGTGGACTGTCTCATCCAAGCCTCCTTTGGAAGGTGTCATCATCTGTAGTTTAGTACTAGGGTCCTCTGACATTCAGCTCTGCAATATCTTTCAGACAGTCTTCCAGTTGTCCTGCCCTTAGATGAATTCTGCAGGATCTGATTCCCAGGCTAAAATTGACTGCATAGAAACATGGATGTGTGTGGAAATCAGAGTTGCTTTATTCAGGTTTCTGTACAGACATTAACCAGGCCCGTTGATGCAAAAAGGAATCAAACAGTCTAAAAAAAGCAGCTATCCCCTGGCAGCCCTCACTAAAACTGTTCTGCTTCACAAACAGCAGCCCCAGCAGACCTAGAATGAAGTGATGGTCCAAGACCAACAGGCACAGCATATTACAAACCAGGGTCACATACAGGTTCCAGTGGAAAAAAAAATGTACTGTCTTTCTTTTAAGGCCAGAAAGCCTTCTCTGCTCTGAGAGCACAGATAACCCAACCAGCCACTCACAGCAGGTCTCCATTCACTCATCTGGTTTTGCCTCCTGGTTCAGTTGAGGCTTGACTTGCAGCAGCTCAGGACACTTGCAGGTTTTCTATCAAGGTTGTAATTGGAGGTCTCTGCCTCTAGAAACTAAGAACTTGCCATGGGGTAGAGTCTTTGAGATCCCTGTGTGGTAAATCTGGCATTACCAAGCACACAGCCTTGCTCAGTCCTTTCTCTGTGTTGAGTGGAGCTGAGCTTTCCAGCAGTGAGGCTGCCCTGCCCCTCCAGCCTATCCAGAAGGATGCACACTGGTTCCCTACCAGTCCCATGGAGCATCCCAAAATATTTAGCAGCCTTCCCCTGGAAATGAAACCACTGCGATACACAGAATATCTGAATTATCAGATGATGAGCTTCACTATTATGTTATGACATAAATTCTACAAGAGGTAAATTAGGACACAGCAATACCACTATTTAAAGGTCAATTCCACAGGTGAAAGCTGGTAAACGATGGCAGCCAAATACAATGTGAATCATCCAGGCCTTACCTCATCTCAATATCTGGGAAGAATCTGTACATATAGATGTGGCCATAGAGCCTGAGTTCTTCAGCAAATTCTGGTGCCAGCTTCTTTTGCACTTCAGGTGGGAAATAACGCAAGGCATTGCGCAAAGCCAGCTGCCAAAGGGAAGAGCAAAAGAGAGAAAAAACGAGGTAAAAGAGAAATGGAGGTAAGTGGGTGGCCCTGACCTTCAATCAGACTCAGCTGGAAGCCTGACTAAGCCATTACAAGGACAATGCAATTCAAAAGGCCAAGCTCACACCGGGGGAGCTGCATTCCCGATTTCCTATTGAAATGTTTCTACTTGCATCAGTTGCTGTAAACATGTAACCATCCTCTTCTCCCCTATACCCCCAAATCTGCATGGAGACACCTTGGAGATTTGGGAAGTGCTCAATCCTATCCATATCAGACACAGATGAATTCCCTCTCACAGTGCTAGGGGGCACTGAACTATCAAGGAAATCCTTAAAAGTGAGACTCTAAACTCCTTAGAGACACTGAAGACCCTACTTTCCATTCAAAAGGGATCTTCGCCCACATTTCTGTGACATGCTCCCAGATGAAGATGTTCTTGGGCTAAGTTTTATTGACGATTCACTCCATTTAGCATCCTAATGTATTGCAGAGGGTGGTGGTTTACATTATTTTATTGGTGCTACATATATCACTTCCAAATTAGCTAAAGTGATTACTAGGCACTCAATTAAATTCTGCAGATGATACTACGTGGCTTATACTCCTTATTGCCTTCAAAGACATTAGCCTTGGTTTGCAAAGTACAGTATGTCCTTTCGGATGAAAGAAACCATAAATAAATCACTATCTTTAGCAACAGTCTGTTAAGTCATGTCTCTGTATTATGTGTTTCATTTGATTAAAACCATAACGAGAACAAAGATTTTGTAATCTTTAAATAGCCAGTTTCATGCAAAGATCTTATAAGTTCCCTGACAAATGCCAACACACCATCCAAATGACTTTTAGTTGAAAAGATTCACAAGTCATATGGAATTTCCCATCTTCATTAGGCTGATTTTCTAATGGCTGTGGAAAGGACAGAAAGGGATCAGGGTTGCTTGTATATCTGCTAACAGCTCAGTTTTTGAGAGGGCTGAGTAGAGCACAGACAACCTGTGTTTGTGACACCTGCAGTTTGCACTTCAGTTATGGAAGCAAGGCCCTTCTGGAGGCAGTGAAGGGGGTGGGCTACAGTACAGACATCTAGAACTACCCAGGCCAGGTATCATCACCATCCACCCTTTCAACAGTCCTGAAAAGCTCTGTAAAGTCCTCAGCTCAGTAATGAAACCCCTCATTCAGCCTGACTGTGCTCTGGCTCTTATGACTAAAGCTCTCCAGCCCCTTCATTTGAGCACACGGGGCTCACATACCATAGAGCACCCTGAAAAAACAGGATCTCTGAATCTAAAATGCTTCATACTAAGAGAGGTTTTCGTTGGCACACTTGCTACTGAGCAGGCATTCACCTTCACAGATCAGCTGATTTACACCAGCTAAGGATCAGACCAGTTAAATCCTACAAATTAGATTTGCAAATCCACACAGAGAATCATGGGGGGAAAACCTATTTACCAGATGAGAGAAAATGCAAATTTCATCTTCTAATACCACTTTATTCTTCTCCAGCCAGATTTTTCAAGGTCATGTTATTAATAAGCACAAAAATCCAGGCTACATCCACACCATGACAAAATGCACAGGGATTTCCAAAGTCAGTCTCAGAAGTGAGCAGCCACCACAGGGGGTTCTGGATCTAAAAAATTTTAAAAGTACAAATAAAATCACCTGTACCCCTTGGTTTTCCGAAAGGCAAACACTGGTATTTTGGCTGCCTAGAAAACTACAGAGAACTATAAGGATGTGGTTTTTTGCTTTCAGTGTGGCAAGAATCACCCGCAATCTTTGATCAATACATTACTCATATTAAAATGAAACTGATGGGTAAATATTTTCTTTTCACCCTAAAAATACAAGCAAGAAAAATCTGATATGATTTTCAAATAAAATTCACTTAGACTGAGCCTCTGTCCTATTAGTGCTACACATTAGCGGAAGCCTGAATTTTGATGATGCAAACATTAATGAAACATGAACTTGAATGTTACATGAAGGGTGGAAAGGGCACCTTGCACAGACAATAGAGATCTTGTAAAAGAGGACTAAGACTATGGCATGTTTAGCTTAACTGAATGAAGGTGACATTTGATTGCTGTCTTACTGCAGGATAAATGTCAAAGCAGGAAGGAGCTTCAGGAAAGCGCTAGAAGAAGAAAAAAATAGCTGTGAATTACCTGTAAAAAATATAGTCTTGGAATTAGAGGAATTTAAGTATAAGAGATTCTGAAACAGTCTCTTGACAAAAGAGCTGGGGCACTCAAAAAGATGAAGCCTGACTGCTTTATGAAAGGGCAATTGCCATGTGCATGGAGAAGAATTTTACATATTCATTATTGAGTCAAACTGAATAACCTAAGAAAGGCACTCAAGGAGCAAATTCAAATAGGCTGATCATTATGCTTTTCTAGAAAGACAATACATTTCATTAAAGCACCATAAAAAACATTATTTTACTGTTTAAGTAGGATTTACCTATAACTGACATATTGCATTCTGAATATTATCTTGCATTTTATATTTAGGTGTTCTTCCTGTTCATAGCTTCCACTGACAGAAACTTAAGCTGCACGTGCTCAGTACCTCTGAGAAACAGGGTCCAGAGTTCATTGCTGTCTTAAAAAATATTAATTGCAGTTATACTCCTGAGCCTGATAGGCAGTTTAAAAAAAAAACAAACCGGCTCTGAATTTGCCGGGTTACTGATTTAATTCAGCTCAGTGCAATGTAAGCACCAGATGCAAAGTCTTCCTCTTAGATCTGCCAGCTGGAGCTAACATTTGGTTCTTGCATTTAAGCTCTAGTCACTATTAGGGTGTCTTTTTTTATTCCCTGGCATTTATATAGTAAAACATGATTCTGCTGCTATTTAATCAATATTTAGACCTCTCAGTGTCAACAAAGTATAGTCAAAACAACCCGTGAAATCCTCCTCCAATCGATCAGCTATAAATATCTTTGTTGGGGGGATTCTCCCGAGAAATCAAGTAAACCGGGCTCTTTGTTAATTGGTGTTTGTTGAAGAGCCAGTGCCTCTTCAGAAGGAATGTCATTCTTTTCCATTTTCTAAGAAGATCATCAGAACTTCCAATTTAAGACTCTTGAGATACTCAAACATTATGGTTTGCAGTCTCCCTGCCTACTGAAGGAAAGGGAAGCACAAGGAGAGGAAGTGATGAGCTTAACTCTGCCACAATTTCCTACTTAGTCCCTTTTCCAGTGGAGATGGTGTTCCCCTCCCACCTCTTATCTTCTGCCTGATGACATCCAGGCCCAGAATCTTAGGTGGCACTATCCTCTAAACAGCAAGCAAGATTGTTTCACTTGTTTTTCTTCCTGGTAGGTCCCAGTTTCAATCATCTCAGCTGGAAAGTGAACATGGAGATCCCTGACTGGCCATTGCTGTAAATGCCCTACAAGCTGTGAAAATTTAACCAAGTTCTTTATCATCCAGATGTTCCAAAACAGGAGCTAGCATGTTGACCTTCCCAAATCACACATGAACTTTTTAACCTGGACTCATTTCTGGATGTGTAAAGGAATCATAGAGGTCAAACATCCTGCTTCTTCACCAGAAAGCTGAAGAAGAGCTTCAGGTGCTGAGTGACCTTCCAGGCTCTGGCTTTCAGTTCATCATATTAGGATGTTACCAAGCAGCAAAGCTGCTCCCTAAGGGAGAGGGAGCCAAGCAGAGCCAACACAGCAAGCAGGACAGGCACCTCCTCAGCCAGGGTCTGGCCTTGCACTACCTGAGGGAGGCAAGCAGGGCAGCCCAGGGATGGCAGCCAAGTTCCACCAGGAGTCCAGGTCATCAGACAAGAACAAGGTGATGTGCGACTCCAAGGCTGGGGTGCAAGTCAGGACCAGGTCTGGCAATGGTTAGCAGAGAGAGATGTGGCCCAGAGATCACCAAAAAGGCCCATAGAGGTGTCAGCCCACAGGTTGGAGACTAGAGCAGTGAGGTCCCTGGCTGGGCACAGGGGCACCCTTGGACAGAACCAGAACCATCTCCAGCTTAGCTGAGACTGAAGTCCCAGGCCTGAGCTTAAATGGAGCCCCTAAGCCTATGAGCAGAGGGCATGGGTGGAGACTTCAGGAGAGGCTCATTAAGGTCATCAAGGCCCATTAGTGCTCCACCACAGAAACACAAGTGAGGCTGCAATCAGGTGACAGATGACCCTGTTGGGTAGTTGAGGTCTGTAACGTGACTTGGCTCGAAGATCCATAAGGGAATTGCTGTGGGGATAAAGGCAGACCATTCTTCTAATCCTGAGCAACACTGAGAAGTGCACATTCTTCCTAAGTTGCTCCAGCTTTATTGGAATGTCAGTCAGTATGGAGCATGCAACATCCTTGTTCTGCAAAGGACACACCACACATAGGTTTTAAGAGTAGTTTCTTTTTAGCATGTTTACATTAAGATACAGATGCTGAAAGGCAGAAAGCTAGGGTTTCCTGAGCTGTGGAGGGAGGGAAAGAGAGAGGATGTGGCTGTTTCAGGCCTCAGGCAAAGAATGCTGAAGGAAGAGAACTCAGGAAACATATAATCAGAATCAGTTCTGAGATATGGCTTGATTTATCCAAGAAGATTAAAGTTGGTATGATAGGAAGAATTAGATACTTCTTCAGCAAGTCCCAAAACACACAGTTCTTTATAAGTCTCACTTACAGGATTTCTATTATAACCACAAGAGGAGGCCCAAGAAAATAAAACATTGGCACTGGTAAGATTTGTTATTGTAACAAGGACTAAAACTGGAATGAAGGCATATGAAGAGAGGGACAAATCCCAAGGAAATCAGCAGAGCATTATTAACTTCACTTCTGTCAAAGCTTCCTCTGAATATTTCAATTAGAAAATGAACACAGTGTCATACATAAAGGCAAGTCTTGTAATATGCTCAGCATTACACACTGTCAACAAAATCTGGAAGTTGGTATCAAGACTTAAAAAAACCCTTGTAGACAGACAACCTTTCTGTCTACATGCTTTTCTAGGCATGGAACACCTCTTAAAAACTTGACTTTTCAGGTATGAAAAAAATACCAGCTGAGCCTCTAACTCTGCTGAGAGTTTAAGGTAGAGGATTAACTGTAAAATAAATCAGAAAGGAAGCTTTAAAATCTTTAACAGTCCAATAAAAATCCAACTAGCATGACCTCTTATCACATGGAGGAGGCAAGATGGAGCAATGAGAGAAGGACGTTACACAGTAGACTGGAGGCAGGAGATCAGTCTGCTGTCATCTTTCTCCAAAATTTAAAGGAGGCAGAGAAATATATCAGTTTCTATATAGGAAGTGAGAAGTTTCTCTCCCTGCATAAAGAGTAAGGTTTGCCATCCTTTTGAGAGAGACCTTCTCCTCTCCTGCAACATGGACTCCTTCCTACTGTAGCAGATTTCTGGGGAAAAGTGATTTAGCAAGGAATAAAATGGAGATGATTCTGACATGCAGTGAAGATTACTCCCCACTCCTTTATCTTCACAGCCATCACCACAGCCCTCTCTGCATACTGAGCAGCCACACTTCCATGTGTCTGAGCTGTCCCAGGCACAGACAGGATGCCTCAGCCATGAATGCTTCTGACACTGAAGTAAACCCTTATTGGATATCTCACAGCTGTTCCTCTTTCTACCCTTTGACTAGACTCTCCTCTGCCTGGGGAAGTGGACTTAGAAAGAATTTGACTGCTGATGCCAGTGGGGAACTCCCACGAAGGCAAGGAAGTTGTGCTCAACTTGTTAGTGGGGAAGGAGCTTCTGTGTTCTGACCAGAATGTCACAGTATAAGTGATGTTACATGTGATGAAGCACAGACTTTGAAACTAAGGAACCCACCTTATTCTCTCCCACACAAATTCCTAAGGATCTCCACCCATTGACTAGTATTCTCTGATGATGATTTTTTTTAATCTCAACCATGAAATAATGCAATGGTTACTTTAGTGTGTACGTAGACTATTCAAACAAAAAGAGACAGGAAAGTAATTACGCAACTAAAGACAAATAATTAACTTAACTCCCTACAAACTTGCCTAAATTAAAGGATGCCCAGACTACTGGTTAAAATAAATCATCCTCGGATATTTTATGCAAATATACAGATGTGTAGCTGCTACCATGATGTTCATTTATCACTTGTGATGTTAATTGTATTGGAGGGGCTAGCTCTCATTCCCATACATATGCAGTTTTTGCAACAGCATTCAGAATTTCATCTTCAAGGGACAGTGCTGGATTGACAGCACTGAAGTCTAATGCCTCTTGTTTAGCCATCTAAAGTTGTGGAAGCTGTTGTGCAGCAAATCTCTTCCATACAAACCTGCTTATTCTGGAGGAGGAAGAAAGGAAGCAAGCAGAGGAGTAATCCAGTACTTTGTCCCATTACACAGTGAATTATATAACACCAAGGAAATACATTTGCTACAAAGTTAGATGCATGCTCAGAAAAGCTTTTGAGACAAACAGGTCTGCTGCCCCAACCTGCATTTATCTTAAAGAAAGAGAAGTGAGGCCCTGTGAAACCCAAGTTACCTTCTTCTCCTGAGCAGTGAGATTGGGGGTTCTCACGGGTGCATGGGGTATTCCTTTTCTCCGACCTTTGTTTTCAGGCAAAGGGTTTAGAGGAAGGCCACGACAGATTTCCTTCAGTCTGGTCATTGCTGAGGAAATATGAGGAGGAAAGGCAAGGGAAACTGGAGAGCTGAAAGGAACAGGAGGTACAAGGAAGGTGGAGGCAAGCAGGATGCTCAGTGATTCAAATGCACCACCACTCCAGGGTGATCCCGAAGAGGACAGCCTGTCCTCTGGCTTTCGCAAACAGGGCTGTCAAGCATAGAGGGCAGGTGGTACAGATGACACACCTCCCCCTCTCTGCCATGCCATTGGCTCTTCCCCCCTCACCCAAAATGAATGATTCACAGTTTCACCCTTTATTCTCTGGGTGCTTTGTCAATTGCCACTAGAGCTAACCCAGTCGCTTTCCAAAACACCTGACTCCCTCAATGTCCTAGCGAGAGTCATGGACTGGAGCATGAACCTTGCCTGAGACCTCAAGGATCGTATATTTACATTACTAAAGTTTAGGAACTAACTAAAGTTAATAATTATTATTCACACCACTGTTCATACACATTATCCAGCTAAGATGGGCATTCTCTGTTTGACACCTCTAGTATGGGCTGTTCCTCAGATCTCATCAATTTGTCTTCTAGACAATAGCAGTAGTCAATGATAACTGCAAAATTTTCCCCTTAGGTGTTAAGTCTTCTTAGCTCACAGGCATGAATGGATTTTCACAGCATTAAACTGGAAAGGTACTCATTAGCACTGGTAGTGGCCTCCTCAAGACAGTCAGTAATTGGAAGAATGAAGGGTTTCAGTTCTATGTCAATTTTATACCCTACAGTCAACAACTAGAAAGTCTTATGGCACTGCCATCCAGGCATCACAGGTAAATGAACGTACTTAACTTTGATTTTCCACTTACCAGTGAAACATGAACTTTGCTCTCTATTTTAGATTGTTGTTTAAATTACACAGCAGCTTCTTGACCTTTATTACATCTATTAAACTACAAGTGCCACAGTTTAAACCTGGTGAAATTAACTGGGAGAAGCATTTTGTTTTAGGAACGAGCCTAAAACCTGAAAATAAAAAAAATACAGCATTTCCCCACAAAGGCAGCAATCAAAAAGCAATGACAACAAAGCCCAACTATTAAATGACAGCCTCTCATTAATGTCAGATCTGCTTTAGCTCTAGGACATCCTGCACATCCCCAGCTCCCACTGAAGATGCTCGAGTTGAAAGAACTGAGAACATCCCAGGGGAGATGAGCACACAGCAGACTCAGACCCTCTGAAGGATACTGTCATTTATGGCAGGAGAATTTTGTTTTGCAATTAAACAGTATTTTAGCTGCTTTCAAACAAAAGACAAAGTTAAAAAGGAGAGGGAAAAGCCTTCATATTTCAAAGTTTTCTGTTGGGTTTTCATATTAAAAACATACCAAAAAAAGAAAAGAAAGATAAGGGTAAAGTCAAAAAATTCTACACCAAAACCTAGCTAAATAACCCTGCCTAACATAAACATTCCCACCCCAAAGGGAAATAAATCTTTACTTATTCTTCTTTGTATGACCTACATTCTTCAAATCCCTCTAAGGTCTGATCCTGCACACACATGAGCACAAGAATAACCCTGTTTGCATTGGACTACCCTCGGATCTGCTTCCTCTGTGACACGGAGCAGAAGTTATTGGTATTATATTGATGAGAAACCTAAGGAAAAAGAGAATGAAGAGGGAACACACACCCTGAATTAATTTTTATTTCCTAGGGCTGAACACTTTCACCCCCTGATTGCTACATGCTGGAGTCTCTCTGAGTCCCTGGGAGCTTTGTGTTGGAGTTACCAAATCCGACTTCAGGGATTCTGCCAGTGCAGACATCCCAGCTTCTCCTGGCAGTCACAAGTCCCCTCTCTGCCTGGCTTGTCCCAGCTACTGCCAGTGATTATGGAATGAAGCTCGTGCGTGAAGCTCTGCTTGTACACCAAGAGAGTTTTACCTAAACCCGCTCCCCTGTGTCCCCAGGCCCGGGGGTGCCCGGGGGTGCGAGGGCCGTGTCCCCGGGGCTCGGGGCAGGTGTCATGTGCCGGGCGGGCTGGCAGAGGGTGCTGCAGGGACAGACGGACGCGGACGCGCACAGAAACACACGGACACACACGGGCTGCTGGAGGGGAGGATGCGGCTGGAAAAACAACGCCCGCGACTGAGCCCAACCAGCACCAGCCCGGCCCAAGAGGAGGTGCGGAACGGACCTAAAAAAAAAAAAAAAAAAAGGCACATATAAAGCCCAGGAAGAAGATCACATGTTTTAATAATCCCCTTTGCAGGCAGACAGGACCAGAGAACTGCTCGGTTAGGACCGAGAGATGTCCTAAAGGCTGAAGGGAGGCAGAGACAAAACTTGCAGATAACTAACCCGCCCTCGGAGGGCAGGAACCCCCCCGCCCTAAGCCTTGCTGTAGCAGCAGGAAGGAAGGATTCTCCAGCCCCCTTTCTCTTTCCCCCTCTCGTCTGGGCGCTGGGCATTGCACCTTCATCCCGGGAGAGCAGCCCCTGCCCACGCCTGCCCGCTGCCCCTCCCCGGGATCCGCAGCCCCCGCGTCGCGGTCAGGAGCCGGTCCAGCAGCAGAGACGGCCGGGGATTGCCCGGGCACCGGCCCCGGCGAGCTGGCGTTGGGTTTGTTTTCCACTCCCCTGGCGCTCGCTGTGTGAAGCAAATCCCTTGGAGGTGGGGGAGAAGCGGCTTCCGTGACAGCGGAGGGAGGAGGGAAATAAAATAAAATAAAACAAACCAAAATAAAAAGGGAGAAGAGCCAGGAAAGCACTTGCTTCTCATCATCTCTCAGGGAGCAAAGCCAACTCTGCTCTTCTTATGACCCTCTGCTGCAGGGACCAAAGGGAGAGAAGGTACTGGGGGGCACCTCCTAACAAAGCAGGGTTCAGGCTGCCGGGACCCCCTCGCTACCCGGGGTAGCAGCAGCCTGCGGGAGGTGTGAGGAGGTAGGGAAGGTTGCCAGGGCGAACCCAGGCACAGCCAAACCGAAGCTCCACCAAAATCAAGGAGCAGGAATGAAAGTTTCGAAATAGCATCCAAAGAAGCGCCAAGGACCGGACCGAGCAGAGCTCTCCGCCTCGCATCAGCCCTCGATGGTGCATCCGAGGCGCTGCGTCAGGGATGTGAACGTCCCCTGCCCGCTGCATGGAGAGGGGTAAAGACACAGAAAAGCTTTGTTATTTATTTATTTATTGGAAGCAATGTATGGGTGACACCCAGAAGGCATCTGAGCCCTGAAAAAAACCAAACCACCTCTGGACCCAAAGGAGAACAAGAAGAATGAGACAGCAGCCTTGACCCCTACACTGAGAGGAAGGTGAGCAGAAAGAAAGACAGAAAATAAGAAAAGCCATGCAAGCACCAAACCTGTAGATTGCTGCAGGTCTTTTTTTGCTTCACTGAGGACAAATATTTTACTGACAACCATGCAGCATAAAGGCATCATGCTGATTGTGTTCTTGGAATATTTTATTTCTGGCCATGGGGAAACAGGTAAGCAAAATAAATCAATATTGCCATTCTGAAACAATTTACCCTAAATTTAACAAGGGGAAATGGGATAGAAATCAGCTCTGTTTGTCAAAAAAAAAAAAAAAAAAAAAAGTCATTTTTGTTTTAGATTGGATTTTTACAAGGAATTTGTGTTAGTCAATATATACAAAAGCTTCTTATTCCCTGCAATAAACAGCTTACAAAGACTTATAGGATGTACAGGTTCATACAACCTTACAAGAAAAAAGTGTGTTCATTTTGCAAACAAAAGAAAAGTAAGAGAGAAAGAAAGAGGTAGATGGATTGAGCTATGCTGGATGCTTGTTTTGAGGATGAAACACCGCCTTTCTAGGCAGGACAAGAGTGAAATGACAACATCCTTGGATAGTATCACTGTAGGAATCTGAATTATTCTCTTAATATTACTTAATATTGCATCATTAAAAATCAGAGATACTGTTTAGGAATTCTTATTTGTCCAAGACAGTCCCTTCATTCATTGTATTCCCTGACTTAATAGTTAACATGCGGTGTATGGGATTAAATTAGCATTAGAAAAAAATGGATTAGGACAGAAAGAGAAGTTGATTAGTTGTGTGTATATGTGGGTGTACAAATACACATATGATACAGGAATGATACATCTGTGTATTTACATAGGGACCTAAAAATACCTGGATTATGATGGAGACAAATTCCTTAAAGGAAAGGAAGCAAAACATTAGGGTTTTTTCTTTCTGCTGTGGTTTAATACATCTTTAAATTTAGAAGGGAGAAGTTACAAAGGTCAGGTCAGAAAAATAAAAATAATTATTGATAAAAAAAAATACATCCTTGATGACTTTTCCTTTGAGATCCTGTCTTGGGACCTCTCTTCCTGTACAGGAAAGCATACCAGTGGTTTAAATTTCACCTGTATGCTCAGAGTATTAGGACAGGAACAACACTCTTCCTGCAGTGATTTGAAAGCAATGGAAGTGCTCAGCTATCCTGCAGGCTCCAGCAAAGGCAGAGCCCGATCAAGTATATTCAGCTCAGATTATTCCCTTGCTAGAGCCCTTCTGATAACAGACAGCAGACTTCCACAATGGCAAGAGATATTTTCTTAAAAACTGAAAACAGCTCATAAATTTTCACTCCTGTCATATTACCCAGTATCTCCTTTGGAAAAAAAAGGCTGTCTGTCACAGCATGACAGAGAATGAGGGGAGGAGTACTTGTGCCTTAGTCAAATGACTTATTTTGGGCTTTCACTGGTTTCCCAGGCTGGGTTATAAGCTCCCTACAGGATGCACATGTTGACGCACAGCACAGAAAGGTTACAGAGATGTCTTGTAGAGTTGCTGACACTGTTGCAGAAGGCAGCCTGTTACAAACTAGCCTAAATTTGCTCGGCATCCAATTCCTTAACTGAAGATGAATCTTCAAGGAAATGCATCTCCCAGCCGGCTGCTTGGAAAGTGAATTTGAAGGGAGAGGGTGTGTTTTGTACAGAGCTAAACTTACTCAGAATAACAGAGTAGGACATGGTGAATAGCAGCAAAACAACTGGATATTGAAGGTGATGATGCTAAGGACTCAATGTCTCTTTAAATAAATATTTGATGCTTGACCAAAAGGTTGCACTATCAGCCTGTGAAAGCACAAGTGTAACCTGTTAATTTTTTATTCATTTTTTTAGAGCTGAGAAGTGCACAGAGAAGTATGTTTTTGGCATACTTCCTTAGCCTATACAGTAAACTCCCTTTTCAGCTCTATAGCTGATCCCTCCCACTCAGAAGTGAAACAAATTGATGCGACAGTTGTATGGGGAGTACGTGATGCATAATATTTGTAGGGAGTACAATATTTT
>JAWWLV010000024.1:10193274-10219820 GCA_035041135.1 Platyrinchus mystaceus | reverse complement strand
CAGAAGTGAAACAAATTGATGCGACAGTTGTATGGGGAGTACGTGATGCATAATATTTGTAGGGAGTACAATATTTTCCTTCTGCTATCCCTCTATAGAGAAGACAGTCCAGGTTGTCAAGACTGGCTCCTTAGATCTTTAAATATAATGCCATGGGGGGAAAAAAACCCCAAAGAAACAAACAAACAAAACAAAAAGTACCTTACTGCTTAGGCTGGAGCAGACACCTAGGGTTTATACTGTAAGATGTGACACTTGGATGATCCTTCCCTTAGTCTTATGCAGGTGGAGACCATTATTCCCTCAAACAGACTCTGCAGTGGTTTGAAAACTCTTGCATATTGAGACACAGCTTGACACAGGACTGACAAGAGCTTGGGCTCTTGCTTCAGCCCCAGACCTCCCCATGTAAGCAGTGGCCTGGGGAGCAGCGCCTGGGCCAGCTCTCATCCCAATGGGAGCCCTGAAAAAGAGGATGTGATGAGGTCAAAAAAGGCCATTTCTACCATCAAACTTAAAATCAATTGCAGGATCCAGTTATCAGCAGGCTTTGGTTTCATCTGGTCTGAGGTTATCCAGCTCATCTGCAAATGAAGCTGTAGGTGTTGGAGCTCACTGCTGCTCCAGAGGGGATGTGGGCAGGCAAACTGCAACTGGACACAATGGAAAAGAGCCCCGGCCTGGGACCTAATTCTTCTGTCCATGGCTAAAGTCACGGAGGCACCTTGGTTTCACAGCATGTTCTGAACTTCACCTCTGGGGTGTTTATGAAGGCTGGCTCATTAGCCCCAGTTATCAGGGCTATTTTAGTGCAGAAATACATCAGGCTACTCGTATATGGATGAAGACTTGCCAAACTTACCAAATGTTGGCCCCAGGCAAACCAAAGGGTTGTACAGCACTTCTGTTGTAACCAGCGTTAAAGGATAAAGCTCTAGGTCTGACTAATAAAAATGTGAGGAACTCATTTCCCCAGGGTGATTAGCTTTAAAATAAAACTTAAAAGTTTTTGGTAATTATGAAAAAAGATAAACAGATATATATATATAAAAAGTGAAATCCAGGTTGGACACACATGCTGAAACTTATCCATCAAAAACACAACAGAAGATGCTTAAAGGTTTTACTATTTCTCAGATCTGTGAAATTTGCTCTCCTGAGTCACTGCAGGAGAACTGAATACATAAAAACATAAATTTGCATACGGAAAAGAAATAAAAATTCCAATTTAAATCACTTGTAAAATATTAGGCATCTTTCCAGTCCCATCAGCAGACTTTTGGATAAGATGCCATATGACCTTCCTCTTGTTGGGTATCCAATGGGGGGGTGAAAAAAAACCTGAAAAAAAAAAATTGAAGCTGTTTTTAGTTAATGTCTACAACATTCTATTGCACTACAAGGTTCTGAAGTAAGAAATCTCCATTTGAAATGGTGTCCCAGGAATATCAATAGTGTGTATCAATCTCCCTTCAACTGTATGATTCCCTAATCATCAGATAACACCCTTGTTGGAACACGTGCTGAGCATGTGCCATTGACCTGCCACTTTGTGGCACAGCTCCGAGGGACTAGAAAACAAACAAATAAATTAATCATACCATTTATGGAGCCAAGCCATCCTCCATGGAGTAAAATCTAATCAACTTCATAATAACATGCAGTGCCCATGCGTAATCAAACTGTTTAGTTCTTTATGAATTATTCAGTGAGTCCTCCTGGCAGTTGGGGTAAGTTGTTTGTTCATCTGCCTGCTGGTTCTGCTGCAGTGGTTTCCCCTTGCTGTCCAGATTCAGCATTTTGTGTTGTTTCCACAGAATCATTGAATGATGGACAGGCTGCACCGTCCTTGTGGCCAAGTAATGTTCTGCCAATTGATTTCTTTAAATACAAAGCTTTTAATCGACTGCAGATTTGTTTTCCAATCTCTCTCATTCTCTCAAACTCCCTTCTGCTAATTTGCACTTTGTTCTTCTCCCATTTTCCTAATGACACAGCAGTTCAGACAGGAACTGTTTATTGATGTTGCTGCATTAGCAGGCAGAGCAGATAAACCTTCTTGTGACTGGTGTTCAGGAGAAAAAATATCTTTCTTTCTTTTCCAGGTTCAGAAAAAAACAGCTAAAAAACTCAGTACAAGGCTAATAGCCCATTTATGCGAAATATAAAAAGCAGACATTCCCTTTTAAAAATGTTTCCTTTTTTGCTTTCTCACATTCTTGTCTGCAAACCTTCCCCTTATACAACTTCATAAATTTAGAACTCCAGCATCCCATTTCCTCTATGAAAGCTCTAGTGGTGCAATCCATCAATAGAGATGGACTTCCTTTTAATTATATGGTATATTTATCCATAATCATCCATAATCCAATAGCATTTGTAACATGGATCCATTCCTAATCAAAACTAAGTAACCTGACTCTTATTCAGAACTAATGCTTGTTCAAAGCTCAGTTGTAAGACCAGTCCCGCTGAAATTCTCTGGAGGCAAAGATGACACCTTTGTGCAGCACTGAGCAAAATCAGTTTATACTGAATCTACTTCAAAGACAGAAATTGCTGTGCCTTCCTTATTTCTGGTGGTTTTTCCAAACAGTTTGGACATGCACATGAACCTAAATGTCACTTGCAGAGACATTGCTGAGGCATGCAGTTGTAGCTCATTATATATGTATAAATATAGATTTATCTTTATTTCTAAAATTCTTCATGACTCAGTGAAATTTACTCTCCAGAGCACATAAAAATTTGGAATTTCAGATGCTCTGCAGAAAGGAGGAAGCTCCAAACAACTTCTGTGGAAACCTGAGCCCTTCTCAGGACAAACAGACACAGAGATATTGCAAGGAACCTCCTAGATAAAAATCTCTGAACCTCCTGGTATTCCCCTGTAACTGTACCGGGCTCAGATGGAACAAGAAGTTCACAGTCAGAAAGAAATTACACTGAAATGGCCATCAAGCACTTGGGATGGTCTGAGGACTTGATGGAAGACCTCCAGTAGTGCTAAGAATCCACCCACTCAGTTGAAGATGGGGAATAGAGAACAGAATCAATAGAGTCAAACTTCCCCATCTTCTCTCCATTGCTCTCCAGATGACTTCTGCAACTCCTCCTCTCTGTGCTGGCTCAGGGAGGACTGGTGGGACTGAGGAGGGGCAGCTTTTATTCCTTCGATCTGAAGACTTTCAGGTGCCCATGTAATTCAGGCACTGCTGCCTTCTAAGCTCTGCCAGTCTCCTAGGGCTTCAGTGGGATACTAAAAAAAAGTCTTTGCCAGCAAACACACTCCAAATTACCTTGAAGGTGGCTTTCATCTTAAACTTTCCTTTTTGAAAGAGAGGTGTCAATTTGACACTTTTATAAGTACTTTGAGTACTTCTATAAGGCTGAATTGGAGACTCCTTTCTTTAACCTAAGTTGATTTTGAAATTAATTTTACCTGAGGAAAGTCTGACTATAAACTGAATAAGGATTTAAAAATTTTACCTAGAATGTTGAACTAATAGCTGACCTTTGAACTGCTCCTAGATTACCCAGGGTTTATGGTCATCCTATGTTTCATTGGGAGGGTCATTTCCTGTAGGACCTACCTACAGTCATCTGACTTGTGACCTCTTGGATTAGATTTATGACCTTGCAAGGTCAGTCTTTAACTCCTTCTAGAGTGTTAAGTTGCAAAGAGGACATGGTATGTCATTAGAAATGCAGTTTTCTCCAGCATGGTAATAAGGTTTTGGAATGACCTTTAATTCCACTTCACAAGACACTACTGAATTTCAAACAATATTGAGACTTTGTAGTTATCCCAACCTTTTCTTAATTTAGAAATAAGTAAATATATACATTGAAGATACCAAAAATTTGCCAGTATTTGCAAACTTGGCAAACACAATGTAGTCATCTACCTCCATGTCAAGGTATTTAAACAAAAAAGAGACTTGATTTTCAGCTCTGCTATGAATTAATAACTCCCCCTCATCTTAATAGGAGCAGTAGAAACTCAACACTCAGCTGTAGAAATACATGCTTCCTCTATGTGTTTTTATGTGTAATTAGTGTCTGTAATCTGTTGGGCAGGAATTATCTCTTAATGTATCTACAGTGTACAGTCCAGTTTGACTTTGCTCTCTGATAACAGTGAAAATAAATGCATTGAACAGATTCAGTCCTCCAATGCAGATCTTTACTAGAGTGAAAGTAAGAAAACTCGAGATTTCTCTGGTTAAATGTAAAATTCAGTAGATCAACTGCATTTTCAACAGAAATCAAGGTTAAGCACAACAAGCATCAGTTTCTGAGTTAGGCACCGAACACAGGGACTAGATTTATTGAGAAACTGCCTCAAAACTTAGTGTGAAAAGATGCAGCAGCTCTCCTTTGAAGGTGTCCTCTTGGATGTCAGCCCCTAGATGAGGACTCCAAACATTTGTATAGTCACCTGCATTACACCCTGAGAATTATTTGAGAAGTTCTACTTGTTGTGTCTCTTTTGCCTGTCTTTCAGACCCCACGAGACCACGAGCCTTCCGCTGCAGTGGCCGTGCCTGCAACCCTCCAGTGGGAAACCTTGCGACAGGGAGGACACCAGTCACTCTCAGCACGTGTGGCCAGAACAGCACGGAACTGTACTGCTTCTACCCGGACCAGAACCTCCTCCACCACTCCTCCCACGGCTGTGGGCAGCCTCGCTGCACCAAGTGCAACGCCAACCAGCCTGATAACTCCCACCTCCCTGCTGACATGACGGATGATTTCTTTGCAAACCCCATCTCCTGGTGGCAGTCTGCCCAAGGGGTACACAGGGAAGAAATCCGACTGGACTTTGAAACAGAATTCTACCTGACCCACGTCATTGCTGTGTTCAAGTCACCTCGCCCAGCTGCAATGGTGTTGGAAAGATCCCAGGATTATGGGCAGACTTGGAGGCCCTACAAGTATTTCTCTGTCAACTGTACAGCTACTTTTGGGCTCCAGGATGATCTCATTGAGGAAGGCTCCATGTGCACTTCCAGGTATTCAGATGCAGTGCCCTGCACCAGAGGAGAGGTAAGCAATAACTGAGGCTTGGACTAAGTTTAATGTCAAACAGCTGAAGAGGGCCTGAAAACCAGAGTATGTGCTCAAAGAGATACTGTGCATATAAGTTCAGAAAGGTAGCCCATCCCAAAGGTCTTTGTGTTAAGAAAATAAAGTGGAAGAAGAAAAGAAATTATATATCAATGAAAATGAATGGAAATACTTAAACAAATTTAAGAGAGCTTCACAGAATAGTATTAACGTTGCCTAATTGTACACTGCAGATGCCAATAACTGAGTTAGAATTCCAACAAAGTAGATGTAGGGAAATACACATTTGTAGAGTCTGATTTATCCAAACGATTTCCTACTTTAAGATGACATGAACTGCATGGTGTTTGGTTTTCTTCTCCATATAAATAGTTCCTAGATGATTGGATGACTTTTAAATACATTGTTCCCCTAAGTTTAATGTTGTTTTTCTTGCTGGTGGTGACTGCTGATTGTATCAAGCAGGCTCCAGAAATGAAACTGCTTGGAAGCAGGAAGTGGGAGAGAACAGCTAGGCTTCACTATTCAATGAGGGGAAAAGCCCCTCCCTTGGTATGAATATTCTGATATGTTATTAAACATATGCAAAAGGTTGGGGTTTTTTTAATAAATATACAGTTGCTGTGATAACTTCCTCTGACAAGAATATTAACTACTCTTAGTAATCAGACACTCAGTTTAGTTATAATTCCTTTAATTCATCAATCTTGAAACAGTTTAGATGGGAAAGAAGGTAAATATCATTGGTATCATTTTATAGAGAAGACATAAAGGTACAAAGGGAGATCATAAAATATTCCTATAGTCACAACAGAGGCTGGAGTCTTTTCACTTCCTTTTATTTCCCTCTCTCTTCCTTGGAGAAGTCACAATCCTTTTGGTTTCTCTGTCTGGAAGTGATCATGAAGGTTCATCAGTAATACTTTGCTGCAAATTAAGCTTAGGGGTGAGGTGAATGGTCCAGACAGGCTTCAAAAAATCCTGTGTTCTAGCAGTGCACTTCAAAATGCATGTGAAAAGAAACTAGTGTACTATACTTGAGACAGGGAAACAGCAGTAAGGAGAGACTGAGTTTATCTTTGTGCAACAGGCTAAGAAACATCTCTGCATATTAGAAATCTGGAACAGATCATCTGACTACTAAACTGTCTTATTTCTGGAAGTAGTAATTCTGCTGGTCAGTTAGGGATGATTCATTTAAGTCAAATACATCCAAATGTCTTCTGTAGAGGGATTACAATTTGCCACGTCAACACAGCATCTCAGCAAGTAATACAATTTTCCACTCTTGTGTGCCTTCCAATCAAAAATCTGGAAGTACTTTGCAAGATCCAGTTAATGATCTTCAGCACACATACAAGGGTCCTACTGCCATTTCACAAATGGGGAAAGAGCAGCAGAAAAAGGTGAAGTGTTTGGTAGTAAAACAGGACAATTCTGGTCGAGTAAGAGACAGAATGCAGGGTCTGAGGCCAATGCCTTGGCCTTAAATGCAAAACAACTCTTCCTTCTCTAGTACAGTTTCCTTGTTGCCCTGCACTATGTTGGCTTTTGTGCTTCCTTAACCTTGGGGATTATCATTAAGACCATGTGTTGCTGCTACAACGAATCTGAGAAGTGGATGGCAGAAAATCAAATAATAAAACATTCATCCAACACAAGTCTTTGTTTACAAGTGTCAAAATGATTCTGTCAGCTTGGGCAGCAACTACACTGAAGTGAGTATGTGTATGCTTAATCAATCTACTCTGTGGTAGTAGATGTCAAAAAGCAATAGTAACAGTAAGAACAGTCCTATATTTGCAGGTTACACCCTTGCAGATCCCAAATACTTCCATGAATATGAATGGAATACATAGAGAGGTCATTTCCTCCACAGGAGGAGTGTTGAAGCTTTAAAGCAGCACACAGGAATCTGTACGGCGACTTAACAGACAACAAGACAAACACTGTTTCACAGCACGTTAATCCAAAAGGATTGTCAAGTCCTGGGCAGACTTTACAGAGACCTTTAATCAATCCATGAAATGTCACTATTGCAAGGATGCACAAGCATCAGGCTTTTCAGGTCAGCACCATGACACAGCAGATTCTTTTGTGAATTGAAATAAAGGGAGGCAGAGTGTAGTTATTTAAAGTGATACCTGATCAGATTTGCCTGAGTGACACTGCTACTGTTACTGTAAGTCTCATGGAAGCTTTGCCCATGCATCTCAGAACTGCAGCTTTACACCTCGTTTTGAAGATGTCACAAATGTCACCAGGGCACCTCCTCAAACACTGACTCAAGTGATTTGGAAGGCAGATGACTGAATCCCCACCACTATTCTCTTCAGTGTTCTCTGTTTCTTTTTCACTTCACTCTGACCTATCCAGAATCTATTACTGATTCTGGCTAAGCCTTGAATTGCTGAGGAGCTCACATCACAGGCTGACAGCTTCTGGTATGATCAAAAATGTTTCAACTTAAATGCTAACAAATGCTTGAGATAAATGCCAGTTTTCTTTACTGAGGGTGCTGAAGTAATTTCCACCACATAACACTCGGGTTTTTCTTGGGTCCAATTCATTTGGAGAAGAGACACAAGTTCCTTTTTTAACAGGGCACAAAAGGCATCAAAAAAAAAGAGATGGCTTACTGAGAGCATTTAGGTTTAAAACCCATGCTGGGACACATAATTAAACAAGATTTCAGGTCAACTGTCTTCCAGAACTTAAAAAATAGGTGTGAAAGGAGAAGGTCATAGAGCTGCAGTAACCTCCACACATCTGTAAACTGAGATGCATCTCCCTGAGTCAGCACATTCTGGTGGTCCTCCAAGACCATGAAAGAGTCTTTTCCTGGGAGCAGGGTGGAAACCTTGGCAGAACAGAAAATTTTATAAGACGAGAATGGAAGCAAAGACATTTGGATGAGTCCTGTGACAATGTCACAACAGAATATAATGTATCAATAAGTTAAGGTATATCCCTGCCTCTGGTAGATTGTCCCTTATTTTTCTCCTCTGAGAGGGTCACACATCTCCATTCTATCCCAGATAAGATACATCTGAGACAGAAAGTGTCAGGCAATGGGGAACAACTAATGTGGAAATGCAAAGGGATTACTTTCTAATATCTCTTTTCCATTTTCTTTTACTCAAGCATTTATTAAACCCCTTACTCCTGTTCAGATCCAGAGTACTTTTGCAGATAGAATCTATCTATCTGAGATCCTAGGATCCCCATCATTTGTTCATGAACTAAAACCAACCACACATTTTTAAAGTCTGTTCATCTAACTAAGTTCATCTACAGGGAATACTGGCATGGAGCCTTATGCATCAACTCAGACTTTTATTACCTACTTATCCATCTATCTGTTTTTCTAACTTAAAAACACTGTACTAGATACTCATGGAGCCTAAAATGAGCCTTCAGGTCAGCTTATATAAATTAAAACTCAAGGCCAAACAAAAGGAGAAATTAACACAACATTGTGCCAGACCTTAGTGTGACTTACAGTTCATACATCATATGGAGTAAACACAGACCAAAATGTTTGAACCTGCATCCTGACACCACGTGCACTCAAGGATCTGAGAGATTAAAAGCATATTTTTAATAAACCGGAATATCAGGAAATGGAAACAAATGTTCTCCTCCATTGAACCTGATATTTGCAAGAAAGAAAGTCGTTAGCATGCAAAATAGGGTAGAACACTGACCTGCTCATAGCCACCAGACCCAAGAGGAGACCCCTTCCCTGTTGGGTCTAGCTACTGGAAGGGAGGTTTGAATCAAAGGCCGGTTCATTTATGTGAGTGTCTGTGTGACAGATGACACCAATGAAGTGTGATATAATAAACCCATTACTGGAACTCACTGGGGGCTGGAAGAATTGTGTATGCCTGAATTAAGTAACTGGTTCCTATGGCAACATGTTAAGTGTGCCTTGCACAGAAGACCTGTTCATTCTCCGTTTTGTATCCTGTGGTGACCTCTTTAGGGACAGAAGTCCCCAGCAGTGCCTTTTGTCAAAGATGAGTGGACCTTCTTTGTAGCTAAAAGATGTTTAATCACTCTTCTAAACACACTCAGTGAATGCCAGATCAAGACATGTTGTGAGGGGACACACTTCTGTCTACTCCAAAAGCCACCAGCTTGTTCAGAGGGAAGCCAAAGTCAACCCTGTGGAAGGCCTTTTCTTCTGCACTGACACTGAAGGTCTCTGCTGCCTTTCTCCATCCACAAGGACTTCCTGAGCAATAGTTGTGGCAGAGAGTCACCACTTGCACCCAGACACCAAATCAGGCTGGGAACAGGGCTCTATGTGGAATGTGTGTGATCCTGTTCCAAGGACCTACAATTTTTGCTGTCTTTCCTCAGGCTTTTCTTTTACTGTATTCATGCCAAACCTTTTGATAAATAGAGGGGGATCCCCTGTGTGGGGGCACACACACACACATACCTCATTAAGTGGCAACATCAATAATTCAAGAGGTCAGCACTGAGGCTTCAGTGACTTCTTAGAGTTCTGATCTCATATGGCAGTGGGGTCACTGAAAAGAAACATGATCAGCACATCACAATGTTGAATTCCTAGTAGCTAAGATGTAAGGACAGGGTCTTGCGCTGCAGTGAATTGTCCAACAGTCATCAGGACTGGAAGTTGCATGTTGTTCATATTATTCCAGCTTCCAGCCAGAAAGAATTCCAGGAGGGATTAGTCACTAGTGAAGGTAAGTGCCTGATTGTTATGACTAGGGCTGTCTGTTCAGCATTTCCTTTAACCTGAACTGTGGAGCAGATTGAATGCAGAGGCAAGTTGAGAGGAAGCAGTTAACACCAGCAGTGTAAACAAGCAGACAGCACTGCCAGGCCCTGCTTCCCTGGAGGAAGAATTAAGGCAAGGATTTGTCTCTGAAGGGAATTTGAACTGATGAGACTAGTCCAGCAATCCCATCCCTGGCAAGCGAACTTGAGGAGGGCACCAAGTGTCCTTCTCTGACCTGGCTTGTAATTAGCCATGTCAGAAACATGTGGAAAATGATAAACCAGCCAGAAAGATGCACCAGTGGTTTTTTTTAGCATTGCTTCTGCCTTTTGTGCATTTTCTGAACATACAAGGCAGCAGACAGCAAATTATTTTTTCTTCTCACTCTGTTTCATAAAACCTTAATGGAGTTGCAGCCATTACTTTTTTTTTTTCCAAGTCTCAACTGAAAAAGATTGCTGGCTGAAACGCTATAAACTAAGTAATTTATTGTAGTAATTTTCAAACTCCAGGCAAAGGAACATTTAAATGTTTGCTCTACAGTTTACCACACATCACTGTCATGGTGAGATTATACACTTAGCTAAGTCTGTTCATGTGTAAGATTTCAGCCAAGACCTAGAGATATAAGTGGCTCCACTTAACAGAAATGGATGCTCTCCCGTGAGAACACAGATTGGTTGACATGGGTTGACACTGATGGTGATGGGTTGTTTTAACTTTCCCTGACAATTCAGCAAACACTGAAATGAGTGTCCTCATTCTCAATCCAGTTCCCAGTCAGGCTGTTGCATCACAGAACTCCTTGTGCCGCCCTTCACCATTTCAGAGCAGGACCATTCCTCATAATGGAAAAGGACAGTGCACTTTGTGGGAGCATGGGAATGTTCTTGCACCCCCCATGAGGTGCTGCTATGTAGAATGGAAGGAGTTTTGCCCATTCTCTGTATACAAACTGAAAGCTGAAGAGTTTTGAGTCAAATAATCTACGTTTTGTACTCCAACTGCATTACATGTCTTGAAAGAGGATCCTGCTTTCCCTACAACCCTTGCCTTTCTAAACAGAGGTGCATCTGCAGAGGATCTGAACTTACAGAATGCAATTTGTCTGAGGAAGAGAAAAGGTCTGCACAGCTCTTCAGATTTCTCTGTCTAATTTCGATTGTGCCACTCATATTGGTAGCACTGCCTAAATATTAATATTAATGCCACACTGTTTGGATTACTGGAATAACCTCAGAGCAAATGCAAACTGAAAGGACATCATCCCTTTCTGATGTGGAGAAAACAGAATGAATTCAAGATGCTGTTTTCTTGGTAGTAGATGAGTTTACCCAGATCAAATAAATTAAAAAAATCAAATACACAATTATTTCTTTAACAAACTATCATATTCTATACTGGCTTTTAAGTTTTCTTCTCTGGAAGGACAGAAAAGCAGTGGCTTTTAATTGAAAACACTATTCCATGGCTTGTCAGAATGGGCCTTCTAATGGCTAAGAGAACAGCTAGATTTTGTGCTCCAAAGAGTAACTCAGGAAAAAGAATACTTCTTAGTTAGGACTACTGTGCCACAAGATGGAATCAAGGGGCTCCATCAAAAAAATCAGAGGATATATGCCACTGGGCAGGAAAAATTCAGAGACAATTGTTTACTATTCCTTTAAGAACAAAATCAACTCACACAAAAATCTCTTAATGAAGAGGATTTAGGACTGATGAGAGTTTTTATTGCAGCTTCCTTCTGATAGACCTAGTATAAGCACACAGACATTTCTGACTTCATTAACCTGATTGAGTGCAACATGATCAACATAGCTTAAGGATTATTTGTAATATCAAATTCTTGTTCTGCACAAGGATCTTCTTTTGTAGGAGGCCATGCATTGGCACTGCCCTCCATTTATGATTAATATTCCTTGACCTTAGGCTATGAGATTGCAAGGGGGAACCTTTGTTGTGTCCACATCTTTTCTGACTAATACTGGCTGGAAGTTCAGGTTAAGAAAACAGAATTAGATGCATCAAGAATGGAGAAGCAAAACCTATGGCAAGAAATCAAAAATTTGAGACACTGTCTCCGGAATGAAGATGATCTCTTGATTGGTGATAAAACAATGTGAGGCTGTGCCAGCTTACAGCAAAACCAAACCTCTCATAGTGGCCACTTTTTTTAGCTTTGCACATTTACACCATTCTCCAGACTTTCTTGCTTTTAGAAAAGCCAGGTGAGGACAGGGTAGACTTTTTGAGGTGCAGCTGATGGACTTTTGAAAATGAGAATGACAAATATGCGCTTGATAGCAGATCTGCAGATAAGCATGAATGTCCTACTCAGCATTCAGCTCCAGTGTCAGCTCCTGATTGTAAGGGAAACTCGGGATAAAGGATGCACTTCCACAAAGGGTTAAACTATAGAAGTGCTGAACAGTCTCAACTTCCACCCAAACCAGTGGAAGTGGAAAGATTTCTAAGGTGTTCCTTAGCAGACCCAATCACCATAAGATTTTCTTCTGCAGCTACTTTTGTGATAGTTGCATACTGATGTTTAAGGAAACAACTGAGAGGCTTCAGAGCACTCTCTTACAGCAAAAAAAAACCCAAAAACCAGTGCTTGATATCAGATAGAGATTTAATTAGATGAGAAATAACTTTACAATGAACATCATGGGAAGTTCTTTTCAAAGTTTGCATCTTAATTAAAAGAAAACACTTCTTTTTCGTTATACTCTCTTCATGACTTTTACATGAGTACAATGAAAAACTGAAAATTCACACAGTATCTCTGGGAAATGAAAAAAATGTAATATTTATGCCTTTCTGCAAAAGGCAGAAGTCAAATGTCTATGTGTATAGAAGGAATCTGCTTCATAAGCATTAGAAATACAAACCTTGTGAACTCAAAGAAAAGGAACAAATGAAAAGGTGGAATGTCTCTTCCTACAGCTCATGACTCTAGAAGTTTAGTAATACTTTGATCCATTTACAATCTAATCTTCAAAACATTTATGCATTAATGGTTTTGACGGCTAAACTCTTATCTTTTACCTGTACTTAATAAAATTACATGTGTTGAACATCCATTTCCAGGGATTCTCAGAGAATTTTACAGATACAAATCGTCCTCCCATTCCACAAAGTACTTGAATACCTGTATCCCATTAACAAAGAAAAAAAAAAAAAAAGAAAACAGGACATAAAACAGAATCCTCCTATGCCTACTGAATTCACTGGCAATCCAGAACAGTATGAGGCCCCAGTTACTTGCTGAAAATTATACTGAACAATCGTGCTAGGGATGTGACCAAATAGTTGCATTCCCAACTTTGTATTTTGGTCAAAGTTCGGTCCTTTTTTACAGAAATAAATTTCTTCCCTGAATCATATAAAATTATCAACCAATATATATAGCTACCACCAATCTGTCTCTTAATTTAGGATCCATTTCTCCTTAGGGAACTATAAACCCAAATACATTTATGGAAAATAATTCAGGGCATGTAAGATGCCAGTTCTTTTTAACAAATTTATCCCACTCTAGAATTATTTGAATCAATACATAAAGTAGACTAATAAGGATAAATTATAGATATTAATCTGTTCTTCAAGAATTATCGCTCTTAACAGTGGTGCAATACATAAGTTAAGCAAGAATGGATGACTGGCACTTTAATGTGAGAAGAAACATCCAATTAAATATCAAATATTACAAATTAGGCAGGAGATAGTGATTACAATATACTCTTCGCTGTGCTCAAGGGTTTTAACCACCAATATTTCAAGGAGAATGTGACATCCAGATGAGAAGAAAGAGAGAAATCCCATTTTCCAGTTTTATGCATATATGAAATAGCACTGCTAAACTGATTTATTTATGGAATAAAACTGCTACCTTTATGCAAAATGCAGCTCACCTAAACATAGTTCTATTGGCTCAACACATCTACTCTGACTTTGCTGGTACAAAATGTCTTTATTTAGGTAAGTCCTCAGTATCTTTGATTTTTACAAAGTTAAAGAAGGTTAATTCCTTAGTGCTTGTTGAACCCAAGAAAACATATAAGTGCCACTCCCAAAAGACCTCACTAGTGTTATGTCACCCACATCAGATCTTTAACACTTAACAAGACTTGCCTTGGGAGAAATAAGGACAAACAAATCTAGTGTCACCACTGAGCCTATTCTAGACAGAAATGTGTCATAAATTAATCATACAAGCAAACTCTTGTACCTCAGCTGGAAAGGAATACTGTTTTTTCTTAAAAGGATGCCACAATCCCTATGGGACTTGCAGGCTATTAATGTCTCTACTCACAAATGATGTTCAGCATTCTAAGGGGAAATGGAAAATGCCAAAGCAACTCCCCTCAAGAGATGTAAGGCCAGAAACGAAAATATTTGCAAAACAATAAGCCCATAGGAAACCAAACCTTTTTCCAAGCTGTCAAACAGAGAAATGAAAAACAATACAGGTCTGTGAAAGCAAATGGCCCTATGCTGAGAGAAGAGCATCCAACAGCTGTTCTTTCGCTTAAAGAACTCAGTGCTATCTGAATGCCAGTTAAGACATGGGGAGGACAGTTTCTCAAGGACTTTTAACCATTCTTTGAGATCCCTGACCTTAGCAGGCTCTGAAGAACTATTCCATCCAGTTCACTGTCTTGGTCTTAGTTTAACTGACCACATGGGAGGAATATGTGTATGCCCGTTCTTGATCAGGTGATCAGGACTCTGAGAAACCACTCCAGCTTTGTGTGGCCCACAGGGGACTGGGAAGAAGGAGAGAGGGTTCATATAATGGTTTCCACAAAAAAAAAATTGGGATTAGGGGAACTGAACAGAATCCACCAGTAAGAAGAATGCTGGGCACCTGAACAAAATAAAACGAGCCATTTGTTTATGGTTCCATTGTTTGTTGCTGCTCTAGAAAATTCTCAAACAACAAAAATGCTGTGACAAAAGGGTAACAACCTGCAGACAGCCAGTAGGCACAAAGCACCTTTGGTCCAGTGAGCTCAGTGCACTGTAGCTGCTTCTAAGGAACAAGTCACCTAATTTGTTTGCGGAGAGGGCTCTCCATGCTCACTCACTCTAAGCCAAGTTGTGTTTTCTAGCACATAGTTCAAGTGACAAAGTAAAAATTCTGACCACAATTTCCACTTCTTTCACAGATCCCCTTAATGCCTGAGTTTACCTGACTCTAGAAAACATGCTAAAGTCATGCTTCTAAAATTATGTCAGAAATTTGTATGGCATTAGCACTGCATTTATGCCAATAAACCTTGGATTTCTCGGAGTGACACTGTTGTCACTTGGTACAGAAAAACAAGGAAGTAACCGTCCCTCGACAAGGTACCACATATTAGCTGAACTGCAAGAGGTGACAGGGCTCAGTAACCCCAGGGAGAGATGTTTAAACTAAGGCATTTCCTATCTCACACCTGAGATGGGATGAAAGCAGATACAAAATCACTTGCTGTGGCTTGGCCAGGTGGTGGTTACTCAGCTGTGATGCTCTGAGATCAGCCATAGACCCAGAGTTGCTTACACAGAGTCATCTAAATAGGAATTATTACTTTTTCCTGACCATTCTTTTGGGATATTTGCTGTGTATGCGGAGTCCTATATCTGTTCTGGAATGTGTATGTTCTCTCTTTCAGGTGATTTATCGTGCCTTAAGTCCAGCTAACAAGATCGAAGACCCCTATAGTCCTGAGGCTCAAGATCTCCTCAAACTCACCAACCTCCGCCTCCTTTTGTTAAAAAGGCAGGAATGTCCATGCCATGGGTCAGGATTGGTAGAGAAACCTCAGAGGTTTGCCCACTATGCTATTTATGACCTAATCGTCCGGGGAAGCTGCTTTTGCAACGGGCACGCAGAGGAATGCGAGCTGCTCAACAGGACAGGAGTTGTGGAGAACATGGTGAGTTCCAGACAGTCACCAACCACCTAGACTTGCTACTTGCTTCTGCTGTCTCAGCCTGACTGTATATTTTGTGCATGACCCTGTCCCAGCTTCCCTAAGCCAATCTAAGGAAAGGGCATCACTGTCAATCCACATCAGCGAAACCTGCACCACTCTAGGAAAATATTTCCTATAAACTTTTCTGCAGTTCCATGTATATTAATTTCATTGCAAAAAACTCTGGACTCAAGATACCTATAAGTTGGAAAGGGCCTTTGTAATTGTAACAGAGATCCAACCCCAAATATAGAGAATGAAACCTCCTACCTATATGACTACACAGAACTGAATGAATATCTTTGATGCAAATTCTGCCCTGACCAGAATTTCAGTGTCAGATTTCAAATCTCAGATTTCCAAGTTTGTGAGGCATGAGCAGTTCTGTCATACTTAGGGTATCAGCCTTCACTCATAGGTTTTCAACCTTCTGTGTTCTTATTACTTTCACTAGGATGTGAAAATAATTTCCACACCCCCACTCTTTTCTCCATGCATCTTTAAATCAGGTAGAATATTTTTTTAAAGTAAAATTATTCTATAGTACTATGACTAGCCCTATGAGTTTATTCTTTTATGTGTGTTTGACCCTGGATGTGCAGAAGATGGGTGCTGTGTTTGTATGCAGACTAAGAAGCTGCAATTCAGAGGGAATGACTGCTGTCTCCTTTTTGATTTAGCTGCAATGACTATGTAGAGAACTGTAATAACAGTCACAGGAAGATTAAGATAATCAAATATCCAGGTACATCTAAAGACATCAATGACAGAATTCAACCCACTTTAAACTAGTCAATGGCTCCACTGGTTCCAGAAGGCTGTCTGTCTCTGTGTTGGGTTTTGAAAACCCAAATAACCCTTAGAACTTTAGTCCCTAGTGCACTCTGACATAACAGACTCAAGAAAAACATCCTAAGATAATTTCTGTCCCTTTAGAAATATGGTACACTTGATATTTTGGTGTATTTTACTTTGGAATGTGTAATCTTTGTCTTCCTTTCAACTTTTCTAGGTTCAGAGGTAGATATTGTAAGATAATTAGAACTGTATGACTTTCACAATACTTTCAAAATCATTCTGAATCTCTTCCATCTGTGAGATAATTTAGATTCAGCTACACTAGGTGATACTATCGGATTCAGATAATGTAGACTCACTGAAACCATAACTGTGTTGAGAAAAGCTGTTTAAAGAGTGTATCCTCCCTACTGCAAACTGTTAAATATACACATAGTGAAATCAAATAGATGAATAACATGCTAAATGAATACAGCTGGTAGAAAAATAAACATTCTGCCCCTCTGAAAAGGGAAACACAATATTCTGTATATCACTGGCATAAGCACTGTAAACTATGACTGGATATTTTTTCCCACTGGTCACAAGGGAATAGAATCTTCTTGTGCCATCAATGACTTCACAGGGCAGAAGGTGAAATAGTTCTGAAGAACTTTCTGAAGAACTGCACTTCATGAGTGACTCATGTCCCAGGAGACAAGAGGGTGGATGTAGCACATGATTTGCACAGTCTTTGCCTAAGCAAATCTTTGCCTAAGGAGGGATTCAAACACTGAAAAAAGGAAGAAAAGCTTTCCAGAGTTTTAACTGTCTCTAGAATCCTAGATGAGGCCTGGAAAAGACCATAAGTGAACTGTTTGGAGTCCTCACATAAGGGTATGATCAAGCACACCTAAACCATTCACTAGTGGGTGCTTGTTGAACTAGATTTTTAAAATTTGTGATTAAGAGGATTCAAACCCTCAGTAGTTGTTCCAATCCTGACATTTTGAAAGCTCTTCTTTAGTGCCTTCCTAAATAATCTCTGCTGCAAATTAAGGTGATTCTTTCTTGTCCCTTCTCCCTCAATGTCACGGAGAACAGTTATTCCTCGTTCTGCAGATATGATTGGAAGGTTCTTACCATGTCCTTCCTTGGGTTCTATTTTTTGTACTAACCAGAGAAACGTGAAACCTTAAGTGGTCAAAATTTAACATTCTACACATAGGTCATACAAGCCTGGAGTAAAGATGATCATGGTATTGTGCTCCTCTTTTCTGTGCTTTAGTCATGACATCCTGGCTCTTTCTCAAATACACAATGAAAATCCACCCCTGGAAGAGCCAGGTTCCTGGATCCTTTTATAGTTTATCTAATACTTACCAATGATGATATCGTAATGTTGAAGGGAGACTTCACTTAGGTACAGATCTCAGGGTTTGGTTTACACAGGCAGCATGAGGGAATTTATGTGTGTAACTTTGCATCTTACAATACAGTCATCTTCTTGCCCACATGCAGAAGGAAAAGGCCTTTGTTGTTGAGGGGTGAACACCAATGACACAATTTCTATCAGCCAAACTACACTGCAAAAAAATCTTTGTCATTTTGCAATTTCTTGGCAGAGGGAAGTAGCTCTACTTTCAGTCACATGGTGACTGAAACAGGGTGTGGAAAAGAGCTGTTAGAAAAAAACACTGCACATCCAGAAAAAAATTTGATTTATTCCACTGGCCACATCTAATATTTAATGTACACATGGGCCAAGAAAGTCTCAAGACACACAGTTTTTAACGTGGCTGGTGTGGGTGATGTCACAGAATGAAGGCAGAGCAGCTTCATGTTTCCTAGGCTGCTGTCAAGTAATTAAATAAAATGCTGGAAAAATACAGACCTCCACAGCAAGGCTTAAGTAATATGAGTTTCAGCCTCTTAAAGAGTTCAGAGTCCTCCTATGATGTATTTGTCTTCAGTAGTTCACAAAAACAAAAGCAATTTCACGTAGAAAACAACTGTAATTGTTTGCCATGGGATAGGCCCAAAATCTGAGATCATTCTGCACTTAAGTCTTGAAAAAGACATGACTGTGCTAACTTGTAAGTCTGCTCTTCTTAGTCTTCTTAGTCTAGAACAGAAATCTGTTCCAGCTGTAGTACTTCTAACACTGCTAGACCATAGGCTAAATAATAAAACTAAAGCAAATGTCTTGACACTTTTGAACCAACACCATTTTTGGGGGGACTGGATGATCTATGATTACTAGATGATCTGCCAGTGATCAGTTTATCTGTGGATCTGTCAGTTCAGTCATGACAACTCAGTCAGTGTCTGGCTTCTCCACTGCGGCTGCCAGTAAGAAATGCAGCTCTATGAGAAGAAATGTCAGAGATGCCCCAGTGTCATAGCAACAAATGAATACAAGAAAACTGAGGATTGTAAACCAACATCCAAATGGTGCATCATTCCTCATAGCTTGAAATCCTGCATAGTTTCATGCATATTTTCTCTGGTCATAAGTTTGTGAAAATACAGTGAGATTCAGAGGAGACCCATAGGATCCAATGAAAATGTTCTCTGACTTCCTTTTTTGGCAGCAAACCAATCATAATTACTCTATCAATGTGGGGGTTTTTTTAAAAAGAAAAAACAAGCCACCCACCTCAACACAATTTATCTAGATCATATTTCCCTTACGAACTACTGAGAATATCATGTCAGACAGGAGGAAAACTTCGAGAAATGAAGATGGGAGCTGTAAATAATAGGCAAGAAACTTCTAGACAAACATATCTTGAATTTGGGGTTTGTTGCTATTGACAGTGATGTTTTCTTGGTTTCTATTTAACTTTCCTCAGACCAAAAAAAAGACAGTGATGTCATTCTACCTCAAATAGTTTCTTCTGGTAGCTAAGGACACAATTCTTCTTTATGAATATCACAGCCTGCATTATTCAAACTTTTTCAAGTAGGGCTTCTCTGTCATTAAAGGAAATTATTGAGATTGCATTTTGCCACAGAAATTACAGAGCAGCATTTACTTTTAAATGGAGGGCACCAATATGCCAGGACCTGGCCACCTGAATACATTTACTCTTCTACAATTGGATGCAAAGGAACATAATCCTGTTCCAGGTATTGCTCTTGTAGGATGTACAAAGTTATATGTTGCTCTAAGGTAAATGATTTCTTTATCAAGTTCCAACAAATATAGCAAGAGCTGTCAGGTTTAGGATCTGCTTTGATGACACATTTAAGCTGAACCCAGAGACACTTCCAGAACAAAGTTTACACAGCAGAAAGTGCACATGGTCAGAACACAGAATCTAGACCAAAGTCCTTTCAGTTTGCCAAACATTTCACAATTCTCTTTCTAGTCCGTGAGAAGTAAGTATGGACAGAGGAAAGTGAATGTGGATTAAAATGTTTTTGTATAAAGAATTAGTTGGGGTTTTTTTTACTTGTTAATTATTGGTACCTACACTGCCAGGAAATCCTTAAAAGTGGCCTCGGATGTTTCTTTTGCCTCTTTATCCTGTTTACAGAGACAAACCAGACTCCCTGTGGGTCTGACCCTCCACAATGAAGCAAATGGAAAGTTTTCCACTTAGTTCAAAGGGAGCAGGATCTGGTTCTAAGTAGGATTCCTTGTTTGGCATAATGGAAGTTACATAAGGTAAAACTTGTTTTTCTACATCAATTCTCTAGGTGACTTGGCTCTTGTAACCCTTGCAAATATTATCTACCTCCTCTTCAGATATCTTGTGCAGTTCTACTGATAATCCCCAGCTAAATTTTCACATTATCTGATCCAAGCTGTGCCAGTCTGTATAACGTCCAGCACTCAGAGAAGCAGGAGGTGCTCTCTGTTGTAATTGGCAACTCAAAGAGTATGTTTTGTTTAAGAAAAAGTTACTTGTGTACATCAACTATAGGTGTAGGGTCAGGAATGTAAAAAAAAAAAAAAGGTTCCAAGAGCTTCTAGATGACATCAGAATAAAACCTAAAACCAGATCCCTCCACTGATTTTTTTTCCAAAAATTAAAACTGAATATGGACTTCAAGCTATGCCCATAATGATCTGGAAACATAGAAGATCATATAAATTATGCCAGCAAAGGGTAGTAATGAATTACATGAACTACATGGAAAGAAAGAGGTGTTGCTGCCACCTTTGCCACTCACAGTGGGCCAAAGTTTTTCACAATCCTTTTGGGTACATGCAGGTGGGTGAGAAAGTTTCAGGTATTTGTGTTCATAGATGACAAAGAAGCTGGCAGGAGAGCATCAAGGAAAGTTTCTCTTTAGCTGTAGTGGATACTGTTGGTGAGTTTCTAGTACCCCAGGGCAAGATGTGCTTCAAAACTGTGACTCTAAATGACCATTAACTTCTCAAACAATTTCTTAGATAAAAGTTGGAAAATGATATTCAGACTTGTCTTGTCACTGGTCACCCCAGAAGATCCTATTTTAACACATTCTCACAAAAGTCATCAGAACCCTTAACTGAAGAATACCTACATAAGTCTAAAAAAGAGCTCTCCTATACATCACATGCTTCTCCTGTTGTTTCAGGAAGACTGGCACTTTAAAGTACTGACCCCATTCCTGCCAGGAGTCGCATCTTGGCCAACCCAAAAATCAACACCTCTGTCCTTCTGAGTTGTTAAAAATTTGAAGTCAAGTAAAAATATGGTACATGTTCCCCCTTATTTTAGATAAATTGTATCTTCCAAATTCAAGCACATTCTGGGCTGTGCTTTCACCCTCTTCTGATCATAATCAGAGTGTTTGATTTGATATCTGTGCAGGTTCTCCACGAGCTATACTGAAAACCTGTGATTTGCAGCCAGAGCATCTGGCATTCCTACCATCAACATGATGTTTTGAGTACCTATGGGTTAGATAATAACCACACTTTTGATGGTATGACTTATAGAATGGCTCAGTCAGGAGGAGTTCTGCTATCACAAAGTCAACAAGTTTTTCCTACATTTTATTATTGTTGTGGAAATGTCTTTTACTACTGCTGAAGTCCAAATCAGAAAAATATGCCTATTCAGGAGCAGTGTTTAAACACAAGCCTAAAAGCTTTTCTGAATCAGGGCTCAGTGTAGATCCACCCATGCAGACAATCATCTTACTTGTACAAAATCATCTCTTATTTTGTGGAATGGAGTACTAAAAAATTTCCTATCTGACATCAGTAGCCTTTAAACACAGCTTTTCTTAACAGCACTTGCTATGGGTGAGCTATTTAAACATATTAATTTTATTGCTTAATTGCTGTAATTAATAGTGGTGTTTGTTGTTTTAATCACTTTAATTACATTCTCTGCTAGTTTCATCTCTGTGAAAGAACCATAATAATCCCACAAGTACAAACATTTGATTAGAAACACTTCTAAATATATCTTAAGGCTGATAAAAAATGCCTTATAGTTCTTTCAAGGATTGCTTTTCACATTAAAGCTACAAGAATCTGTGTGTGTGTGTGTAGGTAAGAGAGGGAAAGAGCTGTTTCATCTTACTGCTATCAGCCACCATTTGATACCAATATATCTCTTGTGTCCCATAGTCCAGCATATTTGTGAGGTTCTTTCATTCAAGACCCGTGCAATATATGTTTTTTCTCTCTAAGTTGAATTTGACAAAGCTACCAACACTAGGATGTTGCTGTGATGTGATAATCATAGGACCTGCTGTGTTTGGCCTCATATATTCAGTCATTGTGTTTTTAAGCTCTGCTGGGACTGAATAGACTGTTGTGTTGTTTCTGTCCTCAGCTCACCTATGTGTTAGTAGAACAAAAATTTTCAGTCTTTTACCAAGGCTTTTCAAGGCCTTTCAGCCAGTTCACTCATCCCCAATGAATATTCCACTAATTTAAGCAAATCTTTCTAGAGTTGTAGCTTGTGGTTGCATGGAATTTGCATTTTAATATTTTCGCAGCAGGTGCACACAAAACATGGAGAAATTTTGCACAGGATTATAAACAAATTCCATTTTATTCAGTGCAAAAAAAGTTATAAAATCCTACATATATTTCCTTGCCTTGGTTCACTCACTGTGCTGGAAGGGCCCTGGGGATTAGCTTTGCATGATTTAGGCGACTGGAATCCTTTCCTTACTGTGCACAACTTTTCTGTTAAATCATGGACTTTTGTCACCATTTTTCTCCCTTCCCAGATTCCTTATAAATTTGGCTGGTCCTGTGCCTTTTCAGCCCTGCCCTTCCCCCACTCTGCAAGCTGCAGCCATTTGCAGAGAAGTTGCAGGAATCTCTTTGTGTCTTGACTTCATCTATTCCATTACTCAACATAATTTCTCTTGAATGGGAGCTGTGCATGCTGCCAAGTTCACTCAACATAGAGGTAAAAATTCAGAGAAGAACTCACAGGCACACTTTGGGATGGGGTTTTCACTCACACACCCCTGGAGCCACTGTGGCTTAACCAGTAGAAACCCAGATGAGTTGAGACAGCAGCTGGAGTTAGCCAGACTTATTACAAAATAAACGGCAGTATTATTTGGCCTATTGAATGAACAGGTCATGTCCAAACTTCTCTGAACTGCCCACAGTGTGTTAATCCAAATGCCTGACCTGTAAATCCAAATTATTGTCTATATATCAGAATGTAAATCTAATTTCTCCTATTTTTCCTCTCCTCAAACTACTTCTGGGTCTTTCTATGGTAAAGGCTGGCAGTCAGGCCAGACTGCCCAGTGGCATCAGGAACAAAGCCTTGAACAAGACCATACTCAGTTGTGCCATTCCCTTTCAGGAGATTTGAACAGTGGTATTTACTCATTATGCTGTGATTCAGGCATTCACCTGACAAATACTTAATCTCGCTCCCCCTTCTGTTTCCTGCATTTTTAAGATGCTCACCAGGAGCTGGTGACCTGCTTTAACTCAGATGCTGCATTTAAGCCTCACAGCTGTTATTTGTGTGCAGTTTGTTACAGATTAATAATGGAGTTTTTGGCATTGCAGGCAAAAATAAGAGGACAGCTTACTCAAAAAAATCAATAAAAACCAAGCTAGAATTCAGAAAGAAAACAGAGTGAAATATGGACTGAGGCACAACCAGCTGTGTATAAAGCCTGTGGGAGATGAATTCAGACAGAGGATGGAGTTGTGTTTTGAAACTGTCACAGGCTGAGTTATATCCCCTCACAGGAAGCATGAATTTTATACCTCCTCCTGTCTGTTTATCCTGTTTGTTTGTTACTGTTCAAAATGGTCTTAGTGATGACAGTCTGAATATTCAGCTGAACACTATCACTGATTTTCCTCCACCATTGTCTGTTCAGTGAATTTGGAACCAGGGGCAGCTCATTCACTCACTCACTGCTGTGGAGACCAAAACCTGTATGGGCTGAGGTGGCCTTGCCACAAGGGTTCCACATCTTCTCATTTTACTACAAGCAGGTACTACAAGCCTCTGATGTCATTGCAAATTGCTGTATCCAAAATTTCTCTGGTGACATTACAGAGTGAATACAGAGACCAAAGACAAACATTTTCTCTGAATCAGCAACAGTTGCTCTGACCTGGAATACTTCCAAATTTAACCTTCATTGATTAGGAAAAAATCCCCCCAACAGACTGAGAATATCCCAGGAGAAAGAGCACAACTGAATTTTCTGAAAGGATAATGGGTAAAGAAAATAAATGGGCAGAGAGAAAACAAGAGGCTTCAGGTATTATACAAAGCTGTTTAGGAATATACTATTTGTATATATACCTTATTAAAAGTCTTATACAAGAGTCTAGAAAAATTTAAAAATTGCAGGACAAACAGGTGGAAAATTTTCACTCACTTTCTCAGCTGTGGATCAGAATTCAGGTGAAGCAACTCTGTGCAGCCAAAGGTGAATAAATATCATGTAATTTCTTGGAACTGGTGTACGAAAACAGGATGTGGTCCTACACTATTTGCTATAAATCAACCAGGAGTTACAGAGCTTCATGGAAGAACTATGGGATGAAATTCATGGCTTAGTCTAGCAGGTTAGAACTGATCATCCTGGCATTAAAATCCATGAAGCTATAACTCCTCTATGTCCTGATTCAAAGCTGCTCAGGTGGTAGATGTAAACATCAAAAGCCTTTGGCAGCAACATCAGACTTGTAACAGCACGACTGTACTGTGAGACAGATGAGGGAATTAATCCAGATTAAAAATACTAGTGCCAAGGGAAAAAAACATGGTTTGGCTTTTTTTAAAACATGGTTTGGTTTCACAGACCAATTTACACATGACTCAGGGCATGATGCAGGTGATAGCATAGGAAAAAATAGTAAGGAAAGCATAAATATCTCAAATTGAGACTGCCCCCAAAAACTTTGCATCATGAAACCACAGCCTAATAACTTAGCTGCTATATCAAAACACAAAAGCAGAGCTTTCATGTGGCCATTAAAGCCAATATGATGGTGATTGACTATAACAAAACATATGTGTTCCTTTCCTGGACTAATAATATCCTCTAACTGCAAGTATATCAGCTTCTAAACTTCTACCCTTAGCCAAAATTGATTAGAAAGCTGGAAGCAGGAGATAAGTGCATAGTGCGTTAGTGACATGAGCAACCCTGGCTGAATACACTCAGGGTGCAGGACTGCGAGAATGCTGACTTTAACAAGTGATGCACATGGTACTCCAGACTGGTGCTTTGAAATGGGGAGGTTTATATGATCACATAGTCTGTCTGCCTGCCACTGCATCTTTTTCTCTGATCCATTCCCCACAATAGCTTAAAAACCGTTTTAAAAACTATTGTCAGAGCAACTGAACTCTCAGAACAATGATGCTTCAATGAATGGGAAAGAGCAAGCATTGGAGACAACTAGAGTTATCAGAGTAATGAGGAGAAGCAGATAAGGGAGGTGTCATAAAAATTCCATAATATCTCTGAAATACTCAATTATTGCAGCAATGAGCATTGTGGAGAAGTCCATACAGGCCTAAATACTTTAGTATCTAAGGATCAGTGAAATAAAGTGAAATATGAGAGATGTGAGACAGAAATCCCCTGGTTTTCAATTTTTCTCCTGCTGTACCAATATATTTATATGCATTCGAATAATCAGTGTCATAAACTACTCAGGCTTTAGATGAAAGCTGGCTAGTTTCCTAACTGATGGCATGAAGCTTGTGTAAATCTCTGTTGCTCACAACCTGCTTTCAAGCTTCCTCCACCTGGAATTCCAGCTCCAAATCCAGAAAGCTGAAGTACTTTTTTTCCTCAGATGCCTTCTAGTAGTCAGATACCCTAAAGCTTCCAGTGACATTAATCCAGAGGCAATCCAACTATTATTAGTATTAGTGTCCTGAAGGCACTAACTGGACTTTAACAGCCCCGACCAGCCCCACCTGGGACTCGTACCCATGCTCTCTGTCCATTGGCCAGGGGCTCAGTTTAAGCTCAGCCCTGGGCTGTGGTTGTGTCTGTGTGTACCTCTGCCTCTGATCCCGGCTCCTGGATGGACCCCGGGTCAATGCTGTAGGTACCTTCCCTTATGGTGGGACCCCCCTGGCACATGCTGTAGCTTGTCTCTCATTCTGCCCTCTGAATGGGCTTTGAACCTGCGTTGGGAGCTTCTTTCTGGGCCTGTCTCTTGCTGCTCCTGCATTGCCCTGGTCCATGTCCTTGTTATTTCTGTGGTATCAGCTCCCTGCTCTGCCCACTGTGCTCAGGATGGTGCCCCTCAGTGAGGGCACAGCCTGTGCTGTGGTAACCCTCAGCTTGTATCTTTTCAGCCCTTAAAGAGAAACTGGTCCTTTCTGCTTCCTGTCAATCCTTTCCTTAATCATAATTTCCTCATAATTCTGACCCTGCTTTTTAGGGCATAGATAAATATCAGTGTAGCTTTCCTGAATTTGTACTTCTCTGATTGAAGGTCACTCGAAACAAACCTACGTCCTGAGGACCTCACTGCCATTGTCCAAGCCTGCTTGGCCCAGCAGATGAAC
>JAWWLV010000024.1:10179557-10193174 GCA_035041135.1 Platyrinchus mystaceus | reverse complement strand
CTAAAAAATCCATTGCGCAGGCTTGAAAGGTGGGAACACCTTTCCCAGATCTTCGTTCGTGAAGACTGGCCATTTACCTTACTTCTCTGATTACTTTGTTGCCTTGGCATGATAATCCTTATGTTTCAGTGAGAGCCAGTGCATCCTGAGGTCTTGAATTTGGTAGAGAACACAATTTTCTGGTTTTTTGGGATGCACATTTGTGAGAGAAAATGCAGCCTTATTTCAGCATGAATAACAAGTCAGGGACATGCCTGCCCTTTTTGTGCTGGTGTTGAGTGTGACTCTCACATTCTCCCTTTCCTAAGCAGATATCTCATTTCCTATTTTATCTGACAGTTTCCTGTACTTCATTCTTGTTCCTTCCTGGACTTTAGTCTCTGGCTGCCTGTCCTATCTCTTTCTCTCTAACAGAACAAATTGTTTTGACTTGTTATTTGCAGCCACCTCACCTGCCCTTATTTCACCTCACACTTAAATGTAACAGGTCTCTTCCACTGCTCAGTTTTCTGCGTTAACCAATTTTCTGCAGTGGCCACTTAGATCCATTGATCATCTTTCTTGTGTGTACTATGTGAGATGTTTGTCTCTGCTCTCCTATCCAAATTCTTTCTGTAGTTCATTCTCCCCTCATGTTGCACTCTGTTCCTTATCTTACCTTATTTCACCTGTAAATGCTATCTATTAGATAACTTTCTAAAAGAAGTTCCATGCCAGCTCCCCTGTTTCCTTTTGCCTGCTCAGTGGCTCTCCTGTCAGCTGCTTGGCTTTTCAGCCCTTTTGTTTAAGTCAGTCTTCCTTCCACACACATTTGGTAAATGGTTCCATTGGAGGAACCACAGGCAGAAAGCTTACTCTATGCCTCTGTCCTACCACAACATGCCACAAACTACAGTTCACAGCAAGCTAGTGGGCAATGAGCAAACTAACACATCTACTTTCCAAAGAACTATCAGACTTCTCCTTTCTCACTGAATTTTCCTGTTTGTTTTCTGAGTAATTGTTCATGAGTGTTCCCATCATCTGTGCAGTGCACTGTAAGTGCCCGGTCCTGTAGAATAATGAATATTTGATCATGTCATTCGAGGCTATAACAAAATGGCACAGTTTAATTATGCCATTTCCCAGCTGTACAATCTCAGCATTTTTAATGTTTTTTTTTTTTTTTTTAAGTAGTGAATGTACAGTTTTTGTGTATGTTTCTAAAAAGAATGAATGGCCCAACGTGGAGATTTTGCATTGAAATACATTTCAAGAAGCACTTTCCTAAGAAGTGAATGGATCTAAGATTTTTTTCTGACCCATTTTGGAATGAGCTGCAAAGTCCAGATGGAGTTTGAAGTTTGGGGATGTTAAAATCTATGATTCTGTGTCAGGCTCACTTTCTTTTCTCATTCCTGGCCCTTTCCTCTGTTCTCTGGCTTCTGAAAAGCAGTCCCTGTGTCCACAGGGGAGAACGTTAAGCCCGAAATGCCAAACCCAAACAGGGGCAAGCACAACACTGTTGTTTATTAGTATTTTTGCCTTTGTCTCAGTAATTTGCTACACTGTTTAATGCTTTGAAAGTGGATGACTTTCTTGTGCAAAGGTCTGGAGAGGCATCGCGTAGCTTGCTACATGCTGTATCCCCTTGAGGTTTGCTGGTGCTGAGCTCTGACAGACAAATGCACACCCTGAAGTCTGTGCTCAGTGTTCCGTGAGGAGGCAGCAAACCTGCCAGCTGGCCATGGAGGGGCGATGGCATCAGCTGCAGCCTATCCCTCTGCTTGCTACATCACATTTCTGCTCTGGGAGGATTAGAAACCAGGGGAGTGGAGAGCAAATTGCTGCAGGCACATGAGTTTGGGGGCAGGGGAGCACATTCATGCAACTGCTTTTTTTTGAATGCTTCTCTCTTGATCCCAAGCTACCTGCTCTGTCAGATGGGGAAGGGGGGACTGCAAAGGGAGAGTTGGACTTTCAGGAAAGACTGTGGAAAATTGTAACTCAGATTACTAGTGAGATTAAAGGATTAGAGTCAATTCACACCCCAGTCAAAATGAAATTTCAGCCTCTGTTTTTTGTGTAATGTGCAGTGGGCCAGAGCAGTGCTGGTTCTTACAGAGCTCAGCATCCTCAACAGCCTGTGGAGGTCTAGTTCCTGATTTCTGTGTATTTCCTGTTCTATTACAAGTGTCTCCTTGCATGTGAGATACATACCACTAATTAGCAGCTTCTCTTGTGATAAGTGTAGAACATGATGTATGGTACCACCTTTCTCTTTTTCCCACTCCCTATACTGGGTATTTCCTCCAATAATTTATCTGGGAAATCCTTTGTCTGAAGTATTGCAAACAGATATTGGAATCCTGTTTCTTTATAAAAAAAAAAAAACAAAAAACACAACCCAACAAACTCAAACAACATAAAATCACTCCTGTAAGGTCCTTCTTGAATTTGGCTTGATACTACAGAATCTTGTGCACCAAATTACAGTGTATGGTGGAACGGGCTGTTATGCTCCTGGTGTGTGAAATGACTTGACCACAGAACCAGTTTCAATAGAAACTTTCTGTTTGAAGTCTGGACTAGCTCAATTTCCAAGATCAGGTTTCTGGTGTGAATTGATTCCAAAATCTGGCATATAATGGAGTATTTCCATGATTAAAAATGAAATTAAAAGAGATAAGGCTACATGTTTAAGCTCCAAGCTCTGTGGGTCTCTGAAAAGAGCTGGGCAGCTGTGTGAGAGTTGTAAAGGAGAAGTTCCACCTCCTCATGAGGCCACTGGGGACTCCACCGTGTTCTTGCTTGTAGCTATTTGACTGTACTCTCTTTTCCCTGTCAGGTCCATGGGAAGTGTGTGTGCAGGCACAACACGGCAGGAGACCACTGTGAGAAATGTGCTCCCCTGTACAATGATCAGCCTTGGAAGCCAGGAGATGGAAAAACAGGGGCCCCAAATGAATGCAGAAGTAAGTGGAAGGGAGGGTACTGATCCAGGCTTTCAGGATGAGCACTCACCATGCCAGCAGGCAAAGCTCCCTAACAAAGACTTCTGTCGATTTACACTAATGGTGCAATTACATAAACTGGGGATAAATTGCTGGTCATTGATGGTAAGCTTCAGTATGCACATTGTGTTTCTGCAGCTGACCCACTGGGGCTATTGGGAAGTGGAATTTACAAGCCAGAAATTTAGTTTTCATGCAGCTATGCCCCCTTACATTTCAGGATCTAGCAGGGTTTAAGATACCATCAGATTGGTTTGGGAAATTATACCATTTGACCAGTGTTGCTGGGCCTGTTATATAAACTTGAAGGATATTGTCCTGTCCCCACCAGAGTGTCGCTGCCACAACCACGCCGAGAGCTGCCATTTTGACCTGAGTGTTTGGTTGGCATCAGGAAAGCGCAGTGGGGGAGTCTGTGACAACTGCAAGCACAACACAGAGGGACATCGGTGCCAAAGGTGCAAACCAGGATATTACCGAGACAGGGGAAAACCCATGTCCTCTGCAGAAGTCTGCAAACGTAAGTGACCATGTTACATGTGATGAAGACAAATGAATGGTGCAAGAACCATTAAAAGAATGAAACCAACAATTTCTATAGAATCAATAACTCCCATAGAGGTAACTCATGAGTATTATTATTTTTCTTTGTATTCTTTTCCTAACCTACAGTTTTTTGATCAAAGATGATCCTCCTGATTTTTTTTGTGTCTATTTCTCCCCCTGGTATCACACATTTTTTTATGATAATAATGCATTGCCTCTGGGGAAAGGTACATTCTTGTGTTTGGGTTTAAATTAATATGGTCCCCTTTTCTTGAGGCATATTATATTTACCTGTTGTTGTTTTTTTTTTCTGCACCTCTTAAGACTGTGTGTGCCTATATGCAAGCTACTGTTAAATTCCATTTGATTGTGTAACATCAGTACACATAAGTATATACAATAATAGATACAGGAGATGCAGGAAGCACAGGACCATGCATATTAACTTGGAAACAAATACATGAGAGCTCAGTTAGACTTATCTCTGGATTCCACAGCTGTATTATGGTGTGATCTGCCCAAATTAATTGCATCATTAACACTTCAGCAGAATGTGTTAGGAAGTGACTGGCACAGAGGCAGTAATGGTTGCACACAGAGGTTGTGCTAACAGTTGCACACAACCTCTGGATCAAGGCAGTTTGCACGCAGCCAGTCTGGAAAAAAGCCCAAATCTCCCTTACTTAGTGTAAACATTTCCTGAATATCCTGCCAGGCTTCACACATCTCATTCCATCTGGTACCTATTTGGGAGGTTGCTACTTCCAATAATATACATAATTTCTTTTTTCCCTTTGGATAACTTTCCTTCCCCATAGCTCAGACATCAGCTGCTAGCACAGAGAACTTCATCCTCTGTCATCTAACCTCATGCCCACCGACATCATGAGCTTTTAAAGCTTTCCTCACCCTTTTAAGATTCTTCAACATGATTCCTCTTTACCATTCAGGTTACAAACACTCCTCTGCCTAGGACTGTGTGGCTTGTGACATTGGCTAAACGTTCTGTGCCCAACATATCCAATGCTTCTGCTCTTTTGCATTCTTCCTGATGGAACTTGGTAACAGCCCAGACTGCTTCCACACAACCCTTCCTTTTCAATTTCACAATGCTCATCACAGAACACTGATCAGCAGACAGGGCTGAGGGTGAGCTTATCTGACTCACCCTGCATCCCTCAGTGTTCTGCGGTGGCCCCTTTCTAGTCCTGTTTTACTCTGAGCACATTTGCTACAGGGGAATATCGTAATGAGAACAAATTGTTGTGCCAGAAGATTAGCTTTCAATCTCCTAGTACCTGAAAGAATCCGTGTATGAACTCTTGTATCGAGCAGCAGGGTGACAGTGCAGTAACCAGCATCATGTGTAATACTAGATAACTGTTAAAGTCAAGGAGCACTGGAGAGCAGCGAAGAGGGAAAAACTTTGTTTGAAAATACAGCCTATCTGTGTGGAAACCCTAGAACAGTCTGCCTGGATGAAATCAGACCTTGACTCTGCCTTTGCCTCTTTTGTCTGCTCTGGTTACAGGTCTCTCAGTACCCCCTGCCAATGCTCTGCATAGCAAAAGAAAAACTGTTCAGAAATTTACCTTGCTGAAAGAGCTTTATTCCTGTCATGCCAGTCAAGCACAATAATGTTCTTTTCACCTGGGAACATGCTGCTGCCAGCAGAAGGCCCCCAAATACAATTGTCCCCACTCTGACTTGCATGTTCATGCCTAGATAGCTGCCATCCTGCTTTAGTCACCTGAAAGTTATATGTCTTTTCTAGGCTTACTGTACTGTCAGTGGAGAAACAGGGGGACCTCTGGGGAATTATTTATTGCAGTCTAAGGTAGATGTCTGAGATAAATGAACTGAATTGCCCTCTAAAGCATATCTATTTCCTTGACTTAAGAGCTACTCTGGATCACTAGCCTGCACTAGAGTTTCTGTTGCTTGAGATGCATCTAAATAGTTTGATTCAGCATTATTGCAGAGCTAAGCACGACCCTATCTGTACACAATTCAAGTCAATGGGACCTTTCCCAGGTGTGTAGAGGCACGTTTGCCATATCAAGGTATAAGGAAAGGGCATTGCAGTTCACTCCAGAGACTGTCAGTGTGTGAACGATGCTTGTGCCTCTGTGGGAACAGAAGGTACCCTAGATATAACTACAGAGTTCAGAGAAACCTGGGAGGAAGGTGGTTAATCTGTGCCTTTTCCCTTTCATTTAAGGCAAAGAAGAGAATTCCCACAATAAAACTCAATGAATTAGCTTAATAGGGTAGTATTTTGTATGAGGGAAGTCCTGACCCCCAAATACTGCCCCATGTGCATTGCAGGCAGTGTGTCAGTGTGAACTTCATGTTATGCTGTACTTCTACAGAGAATTTTCAGGGAATGCTTCACTGCTTTGGTTATTATGTGACAGTAAAACCAGAAACACCAATAGAGACAGGCAGAGTTGTTTTGGTTAGAACAGGTTCAATGTTACAGAGGGAAGGTTTCACCTCCAGGACCATCATCATCTGCAAATGCCTAGAGCTGACATTAAACTGAAAAGCCTCACGTGGGATGTAAGAGAGAGACCCTCTTCTCTATCCTTTAGATTGCAACACTTGCCTTGCTAGTAAACCTAATCTGGTTTGGTCTAAATTGTTCAGGTTGTGTGACCCTAAAAAACAACTTTGGTTACTCAGTAAAAAAACAGCTACTGTTTTTGAGCATTGCTAATACATAATAAATTAGACAATCACACCACCAGGTACATTTTTCTCATACTCCAGCCTGCTGATTATTAATTGAGGAGTTGCCATTTCTGGATTAGAGTGTTTTTAGGATTTAAATGTACCAATTCCAAGGCATCATCCCACTTTGAAAAAATCATGGAAACAGACCCAGACTAACACCACCAAATGGAAAACCCACCCACTGAGTAAGTGTTGAAAAGCAGTAATAAACTGCAAACAGCAGAATGAATAGATGGTTTTAGTGAGAGCAACCTGGTGCTCAGCTTCCCATTTTGAACTTGGAGGAAAAAAAACCCCTCAATGGGAGATCAAACTTGACCCTTGTGTACAGTAGATACTGAGCTGGGAAAGGAAATCTGATGAAAAAGCTGAATGAAATGCTGTGCTAATCCCTTTGAGAAAGCACGCTTGAAGAGTGCTCTGCCATCCAGAGCAAAGTCTAGGTTCAGCTGTGACATCCCCCTCAGGCTCCCAGAAAGTTAACAGGACACTGCCCAGGCCCAGAAAGAGTCTTTAAGCATTAGTCATAATAATGAATAGCATTCTCTCTTAATCTGCTAGGAAAAAAAAAAAAAGTTGTATAACAATTGGATCTCCTGGCACTATCTAAACCACCCTTAGCTGACCCTCCAATGCAAGACTGCAAAGACATTCCCTTGGAAAAAAAAAAAAAATCTGTTGAAATTTGATATGTAAGTGTGAATCTGCTGTTCCTTTTTGTCTGTAGAGGTGGCCTGCCTCTGATCCCTTCACTTCTGTTCCTAGCAGCTGAGATGAATGAGAGCTGGGTCATGTGCAGAGCCTTGTTTTGACACTGCTTAGATCTATATTAAAAAAAAAAAAAGGAAATAGAAAGGCATGAAAAGAGCCCCAGAGCAAGGCACACACCTGCCTATTATTGGGGGTGACAACACAGGATTAAGCAGTTTGGATATAGACTTGTATGGAAGCTTTGACTCAGAAGCCTAATCGTTTCCTAACCAATGGCTAGAAAAGCTGCTGTATCCTTGCCTCTTTCCTGTGGCTTATTCTGAGGCTTAAGGGATCCTTCTGAAATGGCACCATCTTTTGTACTCGCCCTTTGCTTAGCTTAAAAATAATGCAGGCATGTAGACCCATTTAAAAGGGTTTCCAGGAAAACAAGCTTTTTTCCTTGGAGAACAAGGGGTGAAAATTAAAATGTGCACAGATGCACATGCACGGACACAGGGTCTGAAAGGCTCTGCTTCTCATCCTTTACTTCTGAGCAGAGGGAGTGAACTTTTAATTCTAATATCACAAAGGCCCCATCACATCTTGGTTCAAAGTCTGTCTTAATCAGCCCTGACCACACACAGTGCTGTCTACCTTATTTCCTTCATTTAAGAAAGAGCATTGGAAGAATCAATCCCCACACCTGACTTGCTTTAAAAATTGTCTAAAAATGCTCTGAAGATGCACATGTATATATTTCAGATTCAAAAGGCTTTGCTTGATTTTTTTTTTGCCTGTTTTTTTTATCAAATAGCCAGTGTCTGTTCATATCTTACACGTTATTATTAGACAAAGTTTAAGGCAAGATACCTCAAAAGCCGTTGAATTACTCGAGCACCTGCTGTTTTCCTGTAAGTTGGGACCATATTGTTACAACCAATATTATATTTTACATCTGTGTCTAATTAAATGGAGAAGACAGCTGTGCTGAGGGCAGACAGATTTATTGAGGACTTGAGTGGAGGCTGCTGTATGAATTATTCATTTTTCATTATTTCTTGTCTCCTCCCTCTTACAGTACTTTTTGACAAAACAAAAATGGGAGTGAGACTAAAAGACAAGAGGATGCTTTGTGATACTTTGTGACCAATAGCCAATTCTAAAGTATAACGATAAAATTTTTCACTACACTACTGTCAAGGGGAAAACCCAAATAAACCAGCCAACTCTGAGCCAGAACTGTCCGCACACCGTCCCTAACATAATGGATGATGCCTTTGACAAACAAGGCCATTGTCACGTCGGCTGGTGTTTTGTTAGACAGGGAGGCGGATGGAGAGAAAACCAGGGTTTGCCAAGAGAAAAGAAGCAAAAATCAGCAGGAAAAGGGTTATCAAATATTGGAAAATGTAAAAGGGTAAGGTTTTGGCAACTTGCTTTTATGTTTCTTTAATTGTGAGGTTTATTTGCAAATCCATGGTACTATTAAGCAGATAAAACCCAGTCATCCACAGCTGCCCTTTCAGCATGTGACATGTGGGCTCTTATTTTAGGAGTTACCTTAGATGCACAACTGGGATTTTGGCCGTAATACTCTGGAAGCCAGACAATGTACCCACCCAAGCTGAAATGCTAAATAAACACAGACTGAGTAAAGCGTTTGCAAGCCACTTGTATAACTCATCTGAAAGTGTTGTACATGTATTGATTCAGCTTTCTGATCCACCAGAAGTTGTCCCAGTTTCTAAGTGGAGAATATGCCCCACAGTTCATCTGGGAACATTAGGTTTTCTGAACTGTAGCCTCAAAATAAAAAAGGCCCTTTTTTCCAACCTCCTCATCAGCTTTCATCAATGCTGTCAGTCACTGTGTTGTAATATTTTCCCTCAGGGATAGGATGGGAGACAGTCTCATCTTCCTGAATCAGAATCCAGTCTCAGTTGGCGATAGGTAGTCTAATGATGTAAATGATTTACCCATCTGTTATGTGACTCTAACTGATGAAACCTGAAAACTGGAAATAAGATGGGAATAAAGACCCAGAAGTTGAAGAAATATAAGATGTTTTAGGTGAAAACTCCACAGGTAGATGCTACATGCAGAGATATTACAGTGAAAACAAACCTGAATTCAAACCAATCCAGATGTTGGCAACCTCTTAATCCTTGTGACTCAGACCTATCTGCAGTAAAGGAAAGGTGTGTTCCCCCTCTTCAACCCCAAATCTATGACATTAATTTTTTTCAGTGACTGACAAACTAAATGTCTCTTTTTCTAGGGTGATGTAGTCAGCCCTGCAAAAATAGGGGCAAAAAATCATAACTTGCCTTTGAAACTGTCAGTGCTAATGAGCACTTCAGTGTTACACCTGCTCTCCAGAACTGACAGCACAAGCCCTGGGTTTGCTCCCAAAGTCAAGACTGCTTTGTGGCAAACAGGCGAGCTGCTGCCGTCCGCCAACCAGCTCATTGTGCTGAGCGCGCTGCCCACGACAGCACGCTTATTTTCTGTCCTTAGGCTATTGTGCAAGTGTCTCCTGAAAACAACAGACCAAGATCTGTCTACAGCAGTGTAATAATATTATTAAAGTTATTTGCATAAAGAACACTGGGCATGGGGGAAAAATAATTGTATGGTATGCAGGTCATAAGAGAAATACAAAATTGCTCACCCACTTTCTCGTATAATTTTCAAAAGATATTTTCTTAAGTATCAAATATGAGGTTGGAGATGAAAGTGAATTCTGTCCCTGCTACACTTTCAACTCATTATAGTCACATACTTGCCCCTTCCCCTTGGAAAATGATGTGTGGAATCAGTGTTCATTTTGTCTCTTATCTGTGAGATCATGAAGAAAAGTAGTTTGATCAGAAGCCATGATGGGCAAACTTCAAAAGCTTTGGAGATCGTGTTTGGTTCAGATAAGTATCCAAAACGCTGTCCCCTGATCCAAGCTATGTAAACACGCTGGGTGTCCAACATTTAACTGCAAATCTCTGTTAAAGCAGGTCTTAGCCACAAGTTTTTTATTTCTGCCCTCTTCCAGATGGATGAAGTAGTGATGCATTACCTTTTCAGTCTGTGCTACAAGCGAAAGCCAGGGCATGCTGCTTTGTTAATACAAAAAAGATCTGAAATATGAAGGCCTGGAGTTTAGCTCAGTTGTCATTTGAATCAAACTTGTTTGAATACCAGAAATTAGTAGGTTTGTTTATTGCTTGTATTTAACCTCTGCAGAGCTCTCAGCACTAGGCTTGACCATCTCAGCTTCCGCCTTGATCAGGAGTCAACTGTGCTGGCTTTGCACCACTCTCTGTGTATCACTCCCTGGTGCTGCCACATCTGGAATGTACTAATGGTGTGGGATAATAACAATTTATTGTCTTTGGAGGCAGAGTTGCCCACAGGAGCTCTAACTATCTGTTTTACTGCCAAGTTGTCTTGGGTTGCCAGGATGGTGCCAAACTGGCAACAGCATTAGAAAGATTTGGGGAGAAGGGGTTCCTCCTTTTTGCTCATCTTCAGCTACATGTCAAATATGTCTAGTGAGTTTAGAGGTCATCTCTAATTCTGTTTGCTTTCCTTGTAAAAAATCTGCTCATGTATTTGTAAAAAAAAAAAAAATAAGTTCACCAGCTTCTTTACACACATACAGTACTGCAGGGTGAGATGTGTCCCTTAAAACTTGCACTGAAGGAATTTGTGCACTCTTTGGAGGCAGAAATCAAAAATATGTTTCAGGTCATCTGAACCACCTGTATAAGCTGCATCTACCCCAGAGGAAATGGTAGTTTTGTGATCTCTGTGTTTACAAGAAAGGTGATGTAGGCAATACCTATCATTTTTTACCTTGTCTATGTTAGTGAATCTTTTTGCAAAACACTTTAAAAGTGAATGACCTTTAAGCCCCTTTAAAAATAAACACACAAGGGATTCTTCTTGGTACCGCTTCAAAACCTTGCATGGTCAAGGTTTGTGTAGCAGAGAAGAACTGACTTTCACACATAAATGCTCCCAGTTGTACTTGTTTTGCTGTGTTTCATGAGTTAAAAAGATGCAAAAAATAATATTGCAAATGTAGGCTGAAATGCAATTTTTACCAGTTCTGACTTAAAACCACTGAGCATAAGGAAGATGGTACAAGTTTATCAGCCTTGCAGAAATGCCACTTAATCAGATGACCCCAGGGCACGCGATGTGACTCACCTGCTGCCCTGTCTCCACAGCCTGTGCCTGCCAGCCCATGGGCTCAGCCAACGCCACGTTCAGCAGCAGCTGGAGGTGCCACCCCCGGACGGGATTCTGCTACTGCAAACCCGGTGTGGCGGGTCCCAACTGCGACAGGTGCCTCGTGGGCTACTGGGGCTTCGGAGAGAACGGCTGTCGGCCCTGTGACTGCGCCAGAGACTGCGACCAGCACACCGGGCGCTGCTTTAACAGGTGGAGAAACCCTCCTTTGGGGTCTCTGTGAAATGAAACAAAGACTAACAAATACCGCAGCAGTATTTGTTTGGAGGGTGCACGATCATTTGAAAAGGTGGCTGGAAATCATAAAAGGTTTCTTAGATTGTGTTTGCTGTCTGGCACAATTTTAAGACCAATGCGTTATCCAAAGCAATCCTGAAATGATGACTTTATGCTGTAATAATAGGCAAAGAACTTCAAACGCTCTTTGTAAAAAGCTCGTGTCAGCCACCACTAAAATGTACAGCCTCTGGGGTGGAACCCAGTGATTTTAAGAGTAAGATACTCCTCATGGCACAAAGCTCAGGAGAGAAAGTAAAGCATGCTGATATGTATACCATGATACATATACTATCTATAAATACGCCTGTTTGCCTTGGAAATCGATGGAAGAGTCTGAAGAGCTTGCCCTCTCATCTGTGCCCAGGGTAAAATGAATGATAAAGTCTTCATCTTGTTTCTGGAGTGCAGGCATCTGTGCCCCAGATGGGTATTAATCAGTACAAAAATCCTGTGATTTGCTGAGCTACTGCAGCTCTACAGGTCCTGCAGCTGTTCTCAGATCCTTGTGACATCAAGTGGTCACTAACTTTGAGTTACATAATTCTCTAAAAACAAACAAAAGGCAAAAAAGGCACACTTTATAGGTACTTTTAAAAATATTAAGTCACCAGTGGTAAGGCCTAAATAAAAGCCTAGGTCTTATGATCTCTATCTGGCATGAAGTCTTGCTCTTATTTGTGCTCCCAGTCTGAAGAAAGCATACTCATCTGTCTGGATACAGCCATGTGCTGCAAACACCTGCTTCCCACCCATGTAGTGTTCTAACCAATTCTTCTGTTTTATGTGTCCCCCAGCTATGACAGTGAGCCCTTCTTTAACATCCCCATTGGGGGACGAATCCCTGACCTTGTCCAAACACCAACCAACGAGAGCGAAGAGGAGTGGAAATGGAATGACCACGAGCAGGGATTTTCTGCACTGAGGCACCCAGGTACAGCCCAGAGTCTGGGAACATTTACTGAATTCACTCAGTGCCAGTTCTTTCTCCATCCTGACTCAAACCCACCCACTCATCTCCAGCTTGTCTGTCCCCCATCTGCTGGCAACCTACACTAACCTGCATTTGTAGGCTGTCATCACACTTGCATTGTTATTTTCCAAACTCACTGTAGTATCCAACTTTGGTTTTAGAAACTGGTAAGTCATGAATAACACTGTGTGGAAAAAATACTCTCCTTTTGTTGTCACAATTATAGTCATAATGCTTATGATTTTACACAGCTCCTTCTAAAGCACTTGGTTCCTGTTCAGAACTTCAAATGCTCTTTGTAAAAAGCTCATGTCAGCCCCCACTGAAATGCACAGCCTGTGGGGTGGAACCCAGTGATTTTAAGAGTAAGATATTCCTCATGGCACAACAGCTCAGGAGAGAAAGGAAAGCATAGTGTATCCAGCTCATGTTACAAAGTAGGAATGAGGTGGCACTGTTAATACTTGAATAGTTCTCAGTTTTGCCTGCCCTGTAAAGATCAGCACTTACCAGCAGCAGCAGCTTGGTAAGAGGCAGAGGTAACACCACTTAATGCATGGCTTGACTCTTCTGAGACAGATATTGCCTTAATACAGAAAGGATGAGCATTACTTGGCTCATGGGATCAGACAACAGTATCATTGCTTACCTGATTTACATCTGGATCTGATTCTTACAAATCTCTTCATCAGGATCAGTTTATTAACTGTACAATAAACCTCATGCAGCTGTATTTTACCTGACAGTACTGATAAGATTTCAGAATAATTATTGTATCATATAACAAGAAACACATTTGCAAATAACTGAGCTCACTCTCAAACTTTTCAAGGTCCATACAGATTATGGGAGCTATAGAAACCTAACTTTATAACAGAAGATCATTTCCTCTTCTTTCTTCTCTCTCTTGGCTCTTCTCCAACCTTTTGTGTTCTGGTGTTTCCCCGCTAGAAAAGTGTGTGTGCAAAGAAAAGGTGCTTGGGAGCGTTGCTGACTTCTGCCAAATGAAATATGCCTATGGTAAGTGGGTAACATGCCCTCAAGGTATGATAATTTCACAATGTTCTCTCTGTGAATGTTGTTAGCAATAGTTATGAAAAACAACAGGACTGGTTAAGTCATGATATGAGAGGTAGGATATTCTTCTGCCTT
>JAWWLV010000024.1:10055224-10179457 GCA_035041135.1 Platyrinchus mystaceus | reverse complement strand
AAACTTTTCAAGGTCCATACAGATTATGGGAGCTATAGAAACCTAACTTTATAACAGAAGATCATTTCCTCTTCTTTTTTCTCTCTCTTGGCTCTTCTCCAACCTTTTGTGTTCTGGTGTTTCCCCACTAGAAAAGTGTGTGTGCAAAGAAAAGGTGCTTGGGAGCGTTGCTGACTTCTGCCAAATGACATATGCCTATGGTAAGTGGGTAACATGCCCTCAAGGTATGATAATTTTACAATGTTCTCTCTGTGCATGTTGTTAGCAATAGTTATGAAAAACAACAGGACTGGTTAAGTCATGATATGAGAGGTAGGATATTCTTCTGCCTTTTTCGCCTAGTGACATTTCAAACTTCTGATCAGAACTGAAAAGCATTTTTCCTGCAAGGCTCCACGGTGTCTCCTTCCCATGCAGCCAACTTCCCTCTACAGCAGGACTGATGCTCAGTGGAATGATTGGCCTCTACATCAAGACTAGATGATAAAAATCTCACCTCTAAACTGCCACTGGTTTTGCACTCATTATGCAGCTTCAAATGGCCATGCTCATTTACCAAGAATGTACTTAATAGTGTTGTTTATGAGCACCTGGTTCATGTCATCACAAGAAGCAAGAAAGGAAAGCTCTGGGATCCAAAGGTGTTATGTGCTTGTGCCATGACACAACAAGGCCTGCTTGTGGGGCTGATCTAGATGGGCCTGCCCTGCCAAAAAGTTATGGGATCCTATTAAATTAAAAGGAACAGAAATCTGTCACGGCAACCAGATGTTGGACCACAAAACAAAAATGTCTGTTCTGGTTTGTTGTGCAATCATGGAATTTTAGCCATGTGACATGCCTGTAGTCTGATGGGAAACTTCCTGACTTCCTTCCTCTATAGTAGACATTCCCTTCCCACAGGACAAAATTTTTGAGAAGCCAGTGTTAAAGCTCAACAAGTTTTCAAACTGGAAAATATAATCAGTGCGCTTAAAATCAGATTGGTAGCTGCTGATCTGGGTTTTTCACCCTTTCTTATGTATACATACAAGTGCTTTCCTATGATTTCCAAGTGTTTGACATCAGCCCATTAAAAATAGCTGCTAAATAACATGGTGAAAGGATGAGTTATCAACTTCAAAAGAAAAATCTAGTTTCTCTTCTCCAAATTAATCTATAAGAACCACAAGTGAAATGGAGAAGCACTGTACTTTCTGTTTAACTGCAGGTTTTTTTCTTTTCATGTCTTCTTTCAAGGTGTTAAAATTCTAACTTTTAGCAGAATAAACCAAAATTTAGAAATTCATTGTTGGTCTCTATCTGGACAGTGATAAAAGCAAGAATCCTCTCTGCTCATGACAAAGGGACCCATGCAGAAGTTGTTGTGAAAGTGAAGAAGGTCCTGAAATCAGGCAAAGTGAAAATTGCTCGGAGCAACAGAAGCATTTACCCAGAATCCTGGACCAACAGGGGCTGCACATGTCCCATTCTTAACCCTGGTAAGGACAAAATGCTCACCAGGTGTTTTTCTTCCCCTGTAAACAGTGGTGACAATTCCTTACGAACATCAGACCATCTGCTTTTTTTTCTTTTAAATTAGGTACTGACTACCTTATAGCAGGCCAGGAGGACTCTAGGACTGGCAAACTCCTTGTAAACATGAACAGCCTGGTGAAGCCCTGGAAGGCCCATTTGGGGAAACAAGTATCAGATATTCTTCGAACTGGGTGCAAATAATTTCTGCTTCAGAAGTTACAGCGCTGGACTTTGCCCTTTAGTAACACTGCAGTGAAAGGTGTAGTTAGTTCATGTGTTTCCACTCAACATGCTCCTAGCTGAGGTGATGAAAGCAGACTTGCCATCCCTTCTCCTTTCATATGCTTAGACAGGAAACTCAGGACATGACTACTTTTTTCAAAAAATGCACAGCCTTATCATACAAGATTATTTAGTGCATCACAAATAGGTTACAAGTCAGTTCTTAACTTGAGCCTGATTCCACCCAGAGAATCATTTTACAAGGCAAAATTAAAGATGTGGATTAGTGTTTCCATACTTCAGGTCAGAGTCTGACATTAATATGCATAAACTGCTTACATAATGCATTCATTACTGGGATGTAGTTTTCTTTATAAGTGACCACTAAAAGGCAGCAATTTCTGTAAGCTTTACAAGTGTCATAATACTAAACAAGAATATCAAATAAACGTATTTAAGAGCTCAAGCTGATTTAACATCAGACTGCAATTATGCCAATATAACAGGTTGCTTTCTAGAAGACAGTATTATCCCTTTGCTGAACAGAAACAAACGTGACTTATCTTGGGACAATGTCTTTTACAGATGTGTATTTGCTATCACCAATGCTTACTGCTGAGCTCTGCTGCAGAAACCACCTGGGTTCCAATTCTATTCCAAATCCAGTTCTTTGCTGTAGTACATTAGTCTGTAATACCACAAAGGTTTCACAGCAATTACCACAAAAAAAGCGCCTTAATGCTAGGAAGAAGTCAAAACATACGAGAACCTAGCAGCTGCTCTAATGCTGAGATTGTAACACTTCAAAAGCTACAAAGCAGGAGGTAAATGGATTGGCTGGTCCACGTATTAAATGAGGTAGACACAGTTCTGTGAGAGCAACCTGGCCATTCCAACTGTGCTCAAGACCACTGGCCTTTGATTGCACTTAGTGCTTTCATTGTGCTTCATTTCTCTTGGTCACACTTCAGGCTAAGATATCGAAGCTCTGCTTCCTGCCCATTGTGCCTGAGGATTATTTCTCCCTCCCTGGAAGTACAGGAGTGGTAACACCTGCACTCCAGGTAAAATTAGTTCTGTTCTGCAAAAGTATTCCTTCTAAACCAATTTCACCCTACCCTATAGTAAGCAAGAGGTAGCTACTTAAATCCTTCCCTAACATAATATTTTGAGGAAATTGTAGTTTAAAGACCTGAGTCCCCTGTTTGAAGGACTCACAATGAAGTTTAAGGATCAAATGAAGCTGGTTGGAGCACAGTCTCTTCAAGCAAAGCAGAAATTACAATGAATCAATCTATATTCTTTCAGGGGGTTACAGAGAAAAAGCAAGCACACGTGCTACTTTTGCATATTTCAATTCCATGTCTATAATTTTTTATCCTCCTAGGTAAGAGGAGATATGTTAATTTAGCACTGTCTGGTGCACGGAGTATCTAGAAAATCCCAATACTAATGCAGAAAAATGGAAGTCCCAGCCTACAACTTAGGCCACCAGTTTGTTCTCTTTATTACTGGGAACCAGAAAAAAAATCTTCTTTCATTCCCTTTATTGCTGGTTTACTTTTAATTTCACATTGATTGAACAGCAGAAAAATCCTCAGCTCACTTGGAAATGGATTATAGGCAGATATTTACAAAAGAAAAGCCCTACTTTCTTCCCCAGCAGTGTATAAACAGTGTTTCTTCCTCCCTTCTTTTCAGGAAATTTCCCCTCCTCCATTGCTTTCCTTCGTTCACTTCATTATTTATTAGTTGTTATCTAAAGTGGTATCCAGCAACGTGGCATCTCCAACAAGCCATTTAATTAATGCAATAAAACACTTTTTAACCAAGGAACTTGGCAGAATTTGAAATGTCAGTTTACTGAAATTAGCACAGCAACTGCTTTCTTTCCTGCCTGCAGAAATTGTCTCACAACAAAAAGATTGACTAGTTACCTTTAAAATATCAATAAAGACATGTACATGAATTTACAGTCTGTTCTCAAAAGGTCTCTCAAAATAAATGAATTTCAAGTGTGTTTAGAACTAAACTAAGGAATGTTCTTTTCAAGAGAGGCCATGTTACCTGCAGGGAATCTTATTTAATGAGGAGGAGGATATGTTGCAAGCTCTCCTATTCCACTTTTTGTGCCAGACTGGTGATTTTGTGGGGAGGGTAAACATCTTCACAGTTCCTTTCTGTGGATGAAAGTTATTTTCTGACATGGTTGTTTACAAGCGTTACTAGCTACTGCTAGTAGAAATACTAATTGGAACAAGAATATTGACACCCTGGTGCGTTCTCTCAGGGCCTAGGATAATACAGTGATTAATGATTAATTAGTAGTCATTAATCACTGTTTGCATTTGTATGCAAACAAGACAGTCATCAATATATCCTATATTTCAGATCTCTCAAAAGTAGGCAATATGTACACTTTTTTCTTCAAAGCTGACTGCAAGTTGACTTTTTATTGCTGTCACTACTTGTGCTAATCAGACACAAAAATAAAAGCATAAAGTTTCAAGTCACACAGAGCTATCATGTGCAATCTTTGTCCTGCAGTGCTACAGTCTAGGGAGCCTGCCTGAAAATAAGAATCTAAATAGAAATGACCCACACAGATCAAATTATAACAGCTACTGACTACAGAAGAGATGAGAAAGTTTAAATTGATCACTATGAGACTTTGGAAAGGAAAAAAGTTATTTTCTTGTGTACTAGTACATGAAATGAAGTGAGCATGAAACAGTGCAAGATGGCAGCTGTCTTCCTGTAGAAACTGTTATGTATTTCACAGAACAAGCCAGCAGGCCATACACAGCAAGTTAAAGAACTACCATAGAAGAGTTAGAGACTGGATATGGCACTTAGTGCCCCAGTCTAGTAACTGTGGTGGTAGTGGATCAAGGGTTGGTCTTGATGATCTCAGAGGTCCTACCCAACCCATCTATGATTCTAAGGCCTGGTATTCCTGTATCAAAACAGATTGGATCTGTGTACACTATCCTTGAGATCCTTCCCGTGACTTTGTGTCCTAGGTGGCACAGTAATACAAAGAATATTAATGTGGAGAAAAGGATGAATTTGGCCAGTACAAAGTGGCTGGACAGCTTTTTTTAAAATGTGTGTACAGGAGCGTGTCTTTAAGAAGGCCATATGAACCCTCTACAGCACCCTAACAGACAAGTATAGCAACCACATACCAAAGAGCAGCAATGATCTATCATTTGGAAATCGTGCACAAGGATGAAATAAAAGCCTTTACTCACAAGACAATGAGTCTGGAAAGCTGAGGAGAATTTCTAATAGGGCAGGTGATAGTCTGAAGCAGCAGGACATGTAACTTTTCAGAAAGCAGCAAACTCAGGAGTGTCGGGGTCAGTGTAGCTCTCGGTAACAGCTGTGCCGCATGTGTATCCATGAATACGTGATCCTTCTGGCAATGTGGATCCTTAAAAGCATCAAAGTAGTTCATTAAATGCTCATTGTGAGTGCTGAGCCCTAACTCCAACATACTGACATATTGCTAATAATGCTTCTCCAGCTTCTGCTCTGGGCAAGCAGCGAAGAAGGAAAAAGTACCTATGCACAACCTTTTGTGCACTGCTCTTCTGAGAGGGGCTCACTGCTATAAAGAGTAAGTTTTATCTGTAGCACTTAGCATGTCTCATAATTTTTTTCATGCTGCTTGATGTAAGCTTTCTTTTAATTGATATAATTCACATGATGTGCTCCCTCAAGTCCCCCAGACCTGGAAAAGTTAGTGCGTTCCTTGTTATGTGTTGTAACACTTTTTATTTTTTAATTAAAACTTCCAATTAAAAATATTCAGATAAACTGATGTGAGATTTGGGATCTATTTTTAAAATTTTAAACCATGCAATCCTCAAACCACATGCACATTAATTCTTTTTAAGTTAATGAACCACAAATATTCCAGACATCAGGGTCTTGCTTTGATAAGAGTTAGCAGAGTGTCAGGCAAATGGAGAAAAGCATTTAGCTAATAAAGCAACCATGATACATTAGTTTTCCACTGAGCAAATTACCAAAAAACACATCTTTGGTATGAAAACATGCATAGATGAAAAACACAAAACAAGTACAGTTAATTCTTGTAAATGGCACGTTAATTCAATAACTATTCCAACCCCAAGCCTGCAAAATCTTATACATAGATATTGCAGGTGCTTAACTCCCATAAGAAATACACTCATGAAGTTTTGCTGGTGTGAGATTTAATGAGGTCCTTTGTAAAAAAAAATATGTTGCTGTGAAATTCATTGCTTCAATGTAACTTCTCCACTCTTCCTCTGCTGGGTGGGTCTTCTCTCAAGTTCCAGTATCACTAAAAAAACAACAGCTCCAGAGGGTTTAAGAGCAGTTGAAAAACAACTACAGATAGTTCAACAAAATGAAATAATATACAGTGGAGAGAGTTGACTAAATGACAAACTGTTGGTAGCTTCTTTACGTTGTCCCACATTAATCCTGCTAGAACTGTAATGAGTTAAAACAAGAGTCTAAGAAGCATATATAATCCTTTTTTACTTCCCTAGGAATGGGAAAGTAGGTTCATTGACGTGTGATCAGATAAGTGCCTCAGATGAACAGGAGACATCGCTGTCAGGTTTAACAAGGGCATTCTCAGTCAGAACTGCAGAGGTTATAGATCCTGTTTCCAACACAGCCCTGCCAGATCCCCAGATCTAATGATCCTTAGAATGAACTGCAAGATAAACGTCTCCCTCTAGCCACCACTGCGTTCATCATTCCTGTTGCAGGGAGGAAGGAATAAAAAAGGTTATTTTTGCACCTGAAGCAAGTTCATGTCTCTAGGAAAGTTACTGCACAGAAGCTCAAGTCAGGTCACTGAAATTTACTTAGGTTGTACTGCACAGAATAGCAGAAAAGATTAATTAGTACCTTCTAATTCTGAAAATGCAATTTTATCTAATTTTAACTAACTTTCAGTACTTGTTTATATTTTAGAGTATATTTTATGTTAAAAGAATCACCTAGAAGAGATGAGTTTTAGAGGCAATCATTATCTGCATCAGGAGATGTGATACATGCACCATTGATTTAAGTGGATTGCAGGAATAAGTCTATCCTTACAAGCAAATTATCACAAATTATATAGGAATTTGTGACCTGCATCAAGCAGGGAATTCCAGCCAGCTGAGAACAGTCCTACCCAGCCTCCAAAACCACAGCCTGTTTCACCACTGCACCGGAATGTCAATGGTGTGCAAAAACCGAAGGAGAATGGTTCAAACTGAAAAACTGAATTATTACACAGCAATATGGCAGCACATCTAGAAGTGCTTAATTTTCTTTTAGCTAAACTCTAATAAACGTTTAACCACATTCAGCATATCAGCTTTTATAGGACAGATCAAATAAAAGGCACAGAATTAAATAAAGACCAATTAATTCTTTCCTAATGAAGCTTCCCTTCTCCCCCTGCAATGACTACTTTTGACTTGACACAGCAGCACCTGACTTGACAACATCACCTGATAACACCATGCATAAAATTATTACAAAACAACTCCACGAACACAATTGCTCAGAAACGTCTGAATCTACTACTGTCTGTCCAAGAATCAGTAGCTCGGTGATGGCAGACAGAGAACCTAGACATTATTTATCCAATACATATATATGAAATAAGAAACACATTAGAACAAGACCGCAATATGCAGCTCTGAGTTTCGTATCCACAAAATAAAAATGCAACTTTTTATCATCTGCTTATTTCACAAGTTTGTCACATGTTGCCAAGCATCATTTTATCATCTTTATTATATATTAAAATAACCACTGGTTGATTTGAACATGCAATTTTAAGAGGAAAATCATGCAAATAAAGCAATGCTGGGAAAGAGGAACAGGAGTTACATTATCTATACACTGACAACTGCATTAGTTTACAAACAAAAAAAAATTTCAACAGAGAACTCTTTAGGATTAGAGCTATAACTTCCTTTCTCAAAACACTTTAAACACATTACATAGTGTTTTTCAGTTTGTGATGTAAGGCCCTTACACATATTTCACATTTGTACTGGATGTAGCACAACAGGTTTCCAAGCCACAGCAGTCAGAAAGAAGCAAATCCATCCTAAATACACCTTCAAATATGTCAGATTTTATGCTGCAAGTTCCTTCTGTCAGTTTTAGGTTCAGGTTCCTACCTACTGTAGTCCAGCAGTCTTGCACTTTACATTTTGTACACAGATGCTGTAAATACTGTTACAGAGGATAAATCCAAACCCTGTAGAACACAGAGGCAACGTGGGAAAGAAAAGCACAGCAAAAAAGAAAGAGGAGGCAACCCGTTGTTAGAACAGAGCACCCCTTCACAAACAGCTCTTGCTTCCTCACGAAGAATGCACTGGATTTCCATTTGAACAACCAAAAGCTTGGGTGCATGTGATTTTTTTTTTTTATTTGGTGCCCAGTGTTTTATCTATTGCCTAAGATTCCATTTTCCTGGTCCAACTGCCTAAGTGCCAAAGTTTATCTCTGCTGCTTTTGTGCCTATTTACTCAGGTTAACTTGGCATTTGGCTTCCTGCGCCTGGGAGAGTCACACTGAGAAGTTCTGTGACACTTTGTTTCTTTGAAAAGCAAGGAGATGCCAAGAGTACCTGCTATCTCTGCCCTCAGAACCGAGTATTTGTCAGCTGCTCAACTGCCCATAGTTTTTTTGGAAGATCCAACAGCTGTGCTGAAATACAAACAGCTCAAATACACTGTAAAACTTAACAGAAATTCCCCTCAAATATTCAGAAACATCATCAGTAGCACCAAAACAACTTATGCAAAGAAGATACCAAAAAGTTGTACGGAAGTACTGTTGCTGAGCCCCTCAGACTGCTGCCCACAGAGACAGGCAAGTGTTTAAATACTGCTGGATTTACCGGGCCGCATTACTGGTGCTACAACCTTTTATGGTTTGGTTGAGGTAACAAACACATAAGGAGAGAAAAAAAACCCAAACAAACCCAAAGCAAAGAACTTTGTAATGAACAGCTGCTGAATCCAAAGGTACAATTTCTTTCACAAAACAATTCTCACAGCCCATGTTTTGCTAGGAAAGACAAACAATGCAGTATTCCCTTATCCAAAGATATTAAACTGTAGTGAATTACTATTAAATTATTTGTACCTTTTAAGTAATTTTCAAATATTTTAATAGCGGTTCAGGTCCTCTGTAGTGCCGGTTCATAAATCAGTCTAATATAGCTACTGAAAATGCTAAAATGTTTTAGGTTTTTTATGCCTTCCTGACTGGGGGTGGGGAGAAAAGAATGAGACGAATAAAAATCTGACAGGCTGGAACAACTGATCTATACAACCCACAAACTGATTCAAAGTCTGCTTACAGCACATAACAGTTCTCAAAAAAAAAACAAACAAACCCCCCAAACCAAAAATTACAACACCACCCCCTCAAAAAAAAAAAACAAAACCCCCCACAAAGACACAGGAGCTTCCAATGAAGGTAAAAAGTATTTGCTTTTAATATGCACTTAAGTCACAGTATCTGTTTTGAGATCATTACACCAGGTAACAATTTACTGTATTCTCAAAGTATTTTACAAGTGCCCATCTATTATACACTGAAGGAGCAGGTACTGAAGAAACCCAAACCCTTTGGTTTCAGAGCAAAAATAAAGCCAGTGACCAACATTCTTTCCATTAATCTTTATCATCAGTTGCACAACACACTGTATTTAAAAATGCAAAAACCATCACAATAAGTAAATGAAATCAAAGATGTGCATTTCAACATTTTTCTGGCAGTCCTGAACTGATGCCAGTACTAAAATGCAACCATAATCTAGTAGGACCATTTGAAATAGAGAAATTCTAGATTTAGGTCATTTTCAATATCCTGTATCACTCTGGAAAAAAGAAAATCTTTAAGGAAAAACAATCATTTAATGCACTTTCTATTGATGGAACAAAATACATTCAAGAGCAGCTACTGATCAGAACATATTGAAATGAAGACAGACCTGGTGTACTAGTGGAAATTTAGCTGAAAGCTATGTATTTCAAGACATTATTCAAGTCAAAACTCAAGGAAAACTTGAGGGTAAAAAACAGCTGTTAAAGTATTAATTGTGTCTGATAGGTTACACAGTACATACACACACTCATTCCTTCTGCAGTATTTATTTGCAAGGCTGTAGCTCTGAGATTTCTCCTCCTGCAATAAGTTATTTATTACGATACAGTGCACAGAACATGGTGAAACATTTCCTCACTACTCAGGAGACAGACATACCGCAGAAGTCCATGTCTCTGAACGTGAGAAATGGAGACAACAGCCTCCTTGCATCTTCATTAGCTAGATCCCTTCTCCTCTTTGGCAGCAGAGGCCTCCACAGAAGTAGCTTCCAAATCTTTGCTGGACTTCTCTTCATTTTCATCCTCTTGAGGGTAAAGATCTGGGTATTTTTGCATGCATTCCTGCATGGCACGGAATTGGTCCACACAGTCTGATCCCTTTATTTCTTCTGTGCTATAGTGGAAACAAGAAAAGGCTGACTTGAACTGTTCCCCACAGGGACCACTAGCCATTCCACCCAGACATGGGCAATTCCAATTGATATCTCCATTGGGCAATATCAATCCTGAACAAACAAAAGAGAAGAAAAGTTAAGAGCTCCTTCCAAAAACTGATTTAATTCAGTGACAGCTCCTGGGCTGCAGGTGAACTGAAGTACTAATAATAACACATCAGTTGTGTAGCTTTAAGGGTGATAAACACCTTTCACTTCCTGGACAGTCTGTATCTCTCTCTGATCTGTATAATCCTTTCATAAGCACAAGTGAAATTACTTCTCTATCCATCTCTGAATTAAGTCTCTCCCTAGACTACAGGCCACAGAGAATATTGTAAGGGAGCTACAAAACACACAGAAGTCAAGTCAATCCACTTGGCAGACTCTGTCTGGGGAACAAGAAAGCATTAGAATCATGTCAGACAAGTAATAAGAATTTAAATCAAGGCTAGAATTTTTTAAAATCAAGTTGAATGGATGAATTTTTCTTTGTTTTTAATGAACTCTGAAATACTAACCCACAACTTTCCCCCTTCAAGTTTGAACTGGAAGACCACAATTACAAAAATAAAAATCAGTATATCTGTAAAACAGAGATTAAGTCATGTGCCACAGAACACAAGGAACAGTGAGAGCATGCCATCCTGTCTGGTTGCCAGAAAACAAATTGCACTTTAGATCACAACTGAAAGGGAATTGAGATTTACTTAAAACTCTAAACTGGAACAGCTTCTGCTCTGGAACAATTAAAGCCACCACAGAAATACTTCACTGATGGAATGGCAAGGTGAAGATTTAAGGGCCTAGGTTCTTTTATATCAACTGATTTGCACAATGAAGGTCAAGAGCAAGCCAGAGAACTTCTCTAAGTTTTAGAAATTCAGTATAACAGAGTTGGTCATGGGGGCTTCTAGAATCTTTAATAGATTTCTTTAAGGCAATACATCTTTTTCTTTCTCTGTCTTGTATGAACACACATGCAGGTCTGTTCATCTATGAAGAACAAGAGAAATACTGTGCTATGATCCAAGCTGGTTTCTTCTGCACTTGAACAGTTTGCTCTTCTCCTCTTTAGTAGACTTTCCTAAATTCATCTCCAGGTTATGTTTCTGCAGAAGCTGACAGCATGTGCATAAACCTGAAGCAAAAGCAGCTCAATCATTTATTGCTACATTAGAAGGAATATTTTACTCTGATTTGCAATGCATCAGTGATGTGCTTTAACTCAGCCAATGCAGTTCAACAGAAAATTACACTCAGTCAGTCAAATCTCGGTGTTGCTCAGACTTGTTTTTCATTAGAGAAAGTAAAAACTTCCTTAACATGACTTAGTCAACTACAGTAATACTGACTTTTTTCAGAGATCACGCTTTATTTGGCAAGAGAGTTTTGTAAAATATCTCTAGTAATCACTTTACTGAGAAGATAAAACCTAGTCCAGTGCATGAGGGCATCTCTAGCTGCCTGGAGGAAAAGCAGCACTTCTGAGACAAGAAAATGGGTGGCTGGTGCCAGATTCCTCATTGTCAAAGAAGACTGCATAAAGCAGAAAGATGTTAATCATACAGTGAAGAAGAAATAAAACTTGCTTTGTTAAATAGATTTCTCCTTTTAGAACCGGAACTGCCTCGTAATCACACAAATTTTAACCATGTAAGAGTTATCCCATAAACAATACATTCTATGATATCACAAGAGCATTGACTTGCACCTATTTGGTCACTGAAACAGCATCAGTTTCAGATGTTATATGCACAGAAATCATGCTTTAAAAAAAAAAAACCAAAGCAAAAATACAGATGAATAAGGCAAGCATTTCCTCGTTGACAATCACAGCAGAGTTCACACGTCAATGAGTAAGTGTATCAGCCAGCTTAGAGCACAATTAAATCGGAAACAGATTTCAGCCACCGCTCTCCCTGAATCGCAAGCCTGCAATAGACAGGATTACTATTTTAAAGTAAAACTGAACTAAAACTTGTTTCAAATGCAGCCTGAACCTCACCGATTCAGTGGGTTGTAATCTACTTGAGCCTGCACTTGGGGAAGAAAAAACAACCCCGTTTACATCACAGCAGATCAAGGTTTGTGTTAACAATCAATTGCTGACATCACATAAGCTAATGCCTCAATATCATGGATGGAGGCAGGTCCATCTGCATCTTTGTCAACACTTGTCTTTGGACTTGCTGTAATGAAGTCCCACTGTTGTTCTGAGAAAAGTTTCTTTCCTGTTATATGACAAACATTTCAGTAACAAGTTTATCTGCCAGTGATTCACAGTGTAAGATGACAGACACATGGGAAACAGGAATGAAAGGGACACCACCAGTCATAAAAACAGTCCTGTACATCTGATCACTCATCAAGTTATTTCTTAAAAGAAATAACTTCATCACTCCTCTGCAGAAACCACATTAAAACTGTCTCTAAAATAAGATGACAGGAACAAGTCTGGAAAAACAGAAGGGAAAGACCAGCAACAATCTGTGTCTGAGGTCCAATTCCATAAGTGCTTTTAGCCAACTTTCCCATCACAGCTGTAATGCTAATAAAAATTACTTTGCATGCATAAAACTCATCAGTGCCTTCTTCATATAAGCTTAATAAGAAATTATTCTAACTGATGGCAGCAAAGATCTCAGAGAAAGCAGGGATCTTTCATGTTTAAATTCCACCATCTGCAACACACAGGAATAAAACGAGCTTTACAGTAAGAATGCTATTTCCAAACTGCTGCAAATGAATTCTTAATTTGTTTCCATCAGCCACAGCTGTCAAAAGGCACACAGAGTGAACTGTGAGCTACGCTGCAATATGACATGCTAACTTAAACTTACCCTGGTTTGACTGCCTTTCCATTTCACATGGCTTTTTTAATATCAGTGTTTTTAATTTAAAGCAGGTCATTAACATTTTGCCTACCAACATCTCCTAAGTGATACAATAACAAAAAATATTGATAGAAATAAGAATACTATAAAAATTTATTTTCTCCCAAGGGAAACAGAACAGTTTTCTTGAATGATCTACTGACTCAAGTCTCAAAGACTCATGTCTGTTAATATCCGGGGCAAAACGAGAACTAAAAAAAAATACCAAACTACATGTTTATCTTAAGTATGAAAAAGGCCACTACAAAAAACCAAAACCTTAAACAAAGTTTCAGATGTATTAGAAAACAATGCAGATTATGGTGGATCTACATAATGCATCTATTCTCTCCCAGATATGACTGGTCCATATAGCACAGCAGAAAAGATGAGAAGAGTCATTACAGTTAATTATACAACAGATTTTGAGCACTGGAAAACAAGTCTTCTATTCAAAGTAGAAGCTAAATCAGAAAAGCCTGCACATTACGTTATATACAGCAAATCCCTTTCCAATTTTCACTTAAATAAAAGCCACGCAAGCCACAGCTGCTGCACTTCAACCTATTCCAAACCATTTCACCCATGTCTTTCCTGCCCACAAGTTTCACTCCCATTAGATGCAGCCACATTCTGTGATGTGTCAATTGTTTACCCATTCTGATCTAATCCACTGTAGCCCTCGGTCATTCAAGTGAGTTTTCAGAGAACCTGTAAAACATGGCAATAACTTACCACATGCTAAAAACCCTCAACAAACTAACAAACAAAACCCAGCAACAACACGCCCTCCCCAAACTTATTAACAGAATTAAAACACAGTTTAGTTTCCCCTTTTGAATCCCACAGACAGACATTGTCACTGTAAGGTGTCCCTGACATAACAAGCTTCCCGCTTTCTCTCTTTTCTTCTCTGCTCTACTGCTGAGGAAGCAAATGACCTAACATGCTGTAAATGGAGGACTGCTAGGAAAAAAAACCCTCTCCTCCTCGCCACAGCCTTTCCATATCCAGCAAAATACATATAAAAGGAATCAATGAGTGTGGCATTCAAACAAGAAGGAAGTGGCTCTTTTAATTTTGACTAGTTTATTACCCAAATACATGGCACAAGACTATATCCTTGGGGTATAAGCACAACCAGGAAAAGAGTTATTTAGGGCAGAGAGGTGGGACAGAAGGCAGACCAAAAAACAAACCTTCTTCACAGGTACAAAGAGAATTACTTGCTATGTTCACATTCAAATTTTGGTAGTATGTCTGCCATTATGCTATGTCTATTATGTCCTTTGGAGATGGACACCCTTCCCTTTCCTCTTAAAAGACAGTGTCAAAACCAGACATTTACCTATAGGGCCAATATGAATCCATGTGCTGCATACATGACTGTACTTAGCTAAAGAGCAGGCCACTTTGTTTAGCTGTACACCACATAAAATGACTGAACAGTAACAATAAAATCTGCAAGGGTTAGTATGTTCTCCAGATGTGATATCCAGAAAAAGCATCTTTATTTTTTCAAGCAGTCTCCAGTTTTTCAGAGGAAACAAAAAGCCACAGAAAAGGAATGGGGAACTTAATTCTACCATCTGATCATTAGAGGCTGTTAACTTTTCACTTAACAGACCAATATTGGACTTTAAATTTGCCTGAGACAGGAGTTAAAACCTCGAATTTTGTTTCATTTCCACATATAATAATGACAGGAACAAGTACTCCTCAAAATGAGCTCTCTTCAGACACTGTTTGCCAGCTAAGGACGAACCGCTTTACGTGACTCATTTGTAGGTTCCATCTTCCACTCTGGGCAAGGCAGTAACAGACACAAGTGTCACACTGATTTTATTGCCTGCAGGGGTCTTTAGTCTAAATCTTTAGGGGCTGAAGCACCATTCCCGTGATGAAGATGATGACAAACACCAAAGCACAGATTGTTTCCACCAAATAGGCAATTTGGGTATTGGGTCTTAGCCAGCAAAGCAACCTTTCTGAAAACACAAGGTAGAATTCCTGACAGATTCTAAACTGCACTTTCTAAACACCCTTGTGCAACTGAATTTCTCTCATTGTTCTCATTTGGGTCACTATAACACTGAACAGACTAATCACTGGTGATGAGGAAAACTTTTAGTTATACAACTGACTACATACAGTTGTAATGAGGCCAAAATAGACAGATAAATGGAAAATCACTTCACCACAAATCTATGTAGAAAAAAAGTTATTTTAATGACTTGGGAAGATGTGATTGAAATCGCACTACATACTGTGTGCTCCAGCTGCTAAACTGTGCTTAAATACTGCCCTCTAAAGGTCTCAGAGCCACTGGCCTAACTTTCACTTTCTAACAAAATTTCAGAAAGAGTGAAGAATTTACTTCAATACAGTTAAGCTGAAACCAATGAAATCACTTCAAAAAAAGTGAAGCGGCTAAAAGACCTGCAAACAGAGACAATTAGAAAAAAATAACCTAAATTCACAGATGTTCATGATAATTATTAACCTACGGCAAAGATTATATAATCATCATGCTAGGAGTATTATTTCATTTACCCATTAGAAACAATCTAAAATAAACTCTGTGCAACCAGACTATTATGAGTCTTGGTCTCAGAAGTATTCTGCTCTCTTAAATCTTTATTTCCAGGTTAGATCTACTTCATGCAACCTTCACTGAAAACTTCCGTCTTTTCAAGGCAAGATTATTACACATGAAAACTCAGTAATCTGAAGTTACATATTATGTACCACTGAAAGACATTACCACTTATTATTGATTATATTGCTATGAGTATAGTACAGCATTAGCCAGACATAATTGGCCTAAAATTGGATATCCAGAGATCACCAAATTACACAATTTCAGGTGCACACAGGCAGGTGAGAAACTCACATCAATGACAGTGGTATGTAACTCACTCCAGCTGCTCTAAAAATTGCGTGGTGTCATTAAAAACAGTGAAAAAATACCATCATTTTCACTGGTTCAGCTCTAACTTTGTTAATAAAAGAAAAAAAGGAAAAGGTTCTTCTGGATATCTCTGGCTACTAGCCAAGACTAAAAGTCATCAACTGATTATTTGAACAGGTCACTACAAAAAACCATTACAAGCATAGGGAAAAAAAACCACTGTAAGGAAAGGATGCCATTTGTGATATTCTAATTCGGGACTTAAAATTGCCAAGAGTTTGAATGTTTATCTACTGCATAACCAGCTGCCCTCTGTGTTTAACAATTAATAATTTTTACCTAATTCATACAAGGTTTGTTTTCTATTACTGGTCTTACACGTGATGTACCACTCCTTACTTCCGTTCTTCTGCTCACTACTGACCTTGTTCTTCATAAGGGTCATCTGGGTCATCTGCAACCAGCTCAGCACTGCTTGGTGTCTCGTGGTCCTCCTTGGTCGCAAATATAATTCTGTCTTTTCCTACCACATAGGAAACAAGAAGCAAAAGTTCAGATAAACCTGAGACAGAAGGAGAGTCGTTTAGAAAACCGCCATGAGGTAATGAGATATTCATCGTGAAGCACTAATGTTAATGGTGACTGAATTCGTTGTGCTTAACCATCATCTTCAATTACAAAAGTTACTGGTTCAGTGGAACTCATACACACTGAAATTCTATTCTTCTAAAGTTCCAATTTTCACTGCAACATCCTGTAATGGCTGCAGATCACAGTACAGTGCATTGAACTGTGAAGTTAAAAAGCTGTTTCAAAACAAGTTCAAACTACTCTGTTGCCAGGACTAACATAGATGAAGGAGTTAGACTAAAAAAAAAAGAAAAATGAAAGAAAAAACTACACTAAATAACTAACAGGATATTTATTAATAACAGTGCTCTTCATTAAAGACTAGTGTAATATTTTACAGTAATCATCTGAATTAAATACTGAAGAGAACCATCACAGTGAAGAACTAACTATAGGGACAGGTGCTGTGAACACTCCCAAAGACAGAAACCCAACACAGAACACTCTCTGCTTTGGGGCCACTCTTGATTTAACCAAAAAGTTCCATAGCACAGTGGGGAGGCTTGGCTGGAAACCTGAGTAGTTTTCTAACAGCTCTGTAAGACTGTAATAAACACTCCGAGGCAGGCACAGGCAGAAAAGAACAGCTACCTGAAATTCTTCTCAATGCACAACTGAGTGTTCACTGAGCGGAAAAAAATGGTAAATTCCCCGAGAATTTTCCCAATTCATAAAGACCACTACAGTGACTCAGCACATTAGGAATTAGGATCTTCTGGCCCCTCCATGTGACCTCAGCCAGCAGATGTTCAGTAACTTCCTTTACTTTGCCCAGTAACCAACATGAATTTAAACTTTTCTGAGAAACAAATAAATCCAAAACCTTTTAAAAAGGAAAACAGTTTACTGGCAACTCTGCATTGTACTCCAGCAAACTTTAAAATGTGGAATGTTAAGTCATTTCTTATATAAAAGGAACTAGAAACACGTGAACTCTAACCCCTGTCACCGCAATTTTGTAGGGTTGCATAAGGCAACTTACAGGTCTTTAAAAACTAAATAAAGCACAGCACAAACCATAAAAGAGGTCCATAGGTTATGACGGCCTCACTGCAGTTTATAACCAGCATTCATTGTACTAAAGTTTGTAACTTAAAAATGGCATTTAGAACTACAGAACGGCTTTGTTTTGTTTTAGTTTTGTTTGGGTTTATTTATTTTTGTTTGATTGTTGTTGAGGGTTTTTTTCAGTTTGAAGCTTTACGTTTATCCACTTTGCACTACTTAAGAGATCAGGGATATATACATGCATACAGATATCTCTCTATATACAGAAACATACATATAGATATAGACCTCTCATTATAAGAAGTGGTCAAGCCTTTACCACAACCCGTACACCACCATACAGAAACGCTCTGCCGGCCCTGTCCATCTACCGCGTGTTACTTGAGAAGGCAAAACGCGACACCTCTGGCCACTGAGCAACGCCCAAAGAGGTAAATTTAACCCCTGCGGGCGGTGCCGCTCCAGGACGGGGAGCTGCCCGCGCTCCGCAGCAAACCGCGCTCCCCGCGGGCTCCCCCGGCCCCGCGCCCGGGGCTCTCCCGGCCCGGCGCCCTCCCCGCCTCGTGGCCCCGCCGCCCTCCCCGCCTCCCGCGCGGGGCAGGGTCGGACAGGCAGCGCTGCCGCTGCCGCCACACTCGGCCCGCGGGCGGCTCTCCCGCCTCTTCCCCCCGCTCCGGCTGCGCCTTCCCCTCCCGAACGGGCGGTCACCCCTCGGCGCCCCTGCTCTTCTCCCGGCCGCCTTAGGTCGAGCCCTCCCCGGCGGGGTGACATTGAGGAGGACACGCGGGCGCACCTTCCTGCCTGCAGTAGGACATGGCGGAGCCGGCCGGTGCCTCCCCGCGCAGCGCGCCGCGCTCTGGCCCCGCCGCTCCGCCGCTCCGGCACGGCCCGCTCCGCTCCGGGCAGCGCCGCTCCACGCCGCGACCTCCCGCCTCCGGAAGCGCCTTCGCTGCCCGCCGGCCGCCGCTGACGCACCTCCTGAGGAGGGAGCAGCGGCTCCGCCAGGCCCGGCCCCGCCGCACTACAGCTCCCACCCGCCCCGCGGGAGGAGGGAGGGAGGCAGGGACACAGGGAGGCAGGCAGGAAGGGATTCCCGGCCGCGGTGGGAACTACGCGTCCCGGCGTGCGCCGCTGCGGGCGGGGAGCGGCTCGGGGGCGGGAGAGCCCCGAGGCGGAGGAGGGCGCGGCTGTCGGTGCGCGGCTGTTGCGGTCTGTGTGTGGCGGTACCCGGAGGGATCGACGGGCTCAAGATGTCGAGGAACGTAAGTGCTGCTCGCACCGCTCGCCCGGGCCGGCCCGTTCCCCCCACGAGGTGCCCTGGCTGGGGCCAGAGGCCTGGACAGGTCACAGCCCTCGAGCATCTGAAGAGAAGCCCCATCCCCTGCTTTGCCTGGGTGCATGTTCTGATCTAAAATTGCATCTTGGTAATCCCCCACAGCCCGCCTACGCACAGATAGACCCCTTGGGTTCTCGTGTTGTCATAGGGCAGCAGCAGCGGTTTTGTTTTAAGCTATCGCTTCTTGTTGCCCTGGATGTCACTGTAATTATTTTGAAGTATGCGGGCGCTCTGTCGCTGGTGAGGTGAAATGTAACTTGTTATTTTTAGCGATGTTTTAGCTGGTCTGGAATTCAGGACTATTGCTCAGTTTGTCACGGCCCTGAATGCAGGGCGTGGACACCAAATACAGAACCTACAGACAGACTGGAGAAAGCTTGAACCACTTTGAAAGAAATGGTGGTTTTTCTTTTCTGTCAGGCTGGAGTTTTATTTATTGACTCTATTTCTGATTTCAAAAGTGTGATGAGTCATTTAATAAGTGTGGGAAAATTTTGGTCCAAGGCAAGAGGTGCTACTCTGTAGAGCAGTGATATTAACAAAGCAAACAGAGTTGTTTTGAAACTGAATGCTTTCCCCTTTCACACCAATATTGCATTTTTGGTTTATCTCCAACAGTTCTCTGATACGGGCAGCAGAAAAGAGCATGTTAAAATCACAAGTGAGTCCAAACCAGGGTTCCTGGAGAGGCTCAGCGAGACTTCTGGAGGCATGTTGTTGGGACTTGTGACATTTCTTTTGGCTTTCTACCTTCTTTTTACCAATGAAGTAAGTGAAATATTGTCAGTGTTTGTACACAGCTTTGTTACTTCATCCATGAGAAGAGAAGTTTATGTCTGGAGAGCCTGGTGCTTATGCTTGGGGTATAAGAGAAGAGTGAAATCACAAGGCCACAGATAGTATTTCTGTAGAACTGAGTGTAGTAGAGACAGTGACAGAGTGTGATGAGACAGAAGATGAGAGATTGATGTAGAAACAGTCTGTGGTATTATTGTAAGGGGGTTGCATGAGCCAGCCACGTTCCAGCCTTCTCTCTTTTCTTGGATAACAAAAGGCCTTAATTTCTAATGTTGTTGCAATTGCATTTAAGGAATTCATATCCCATGTTGCAAAACCAAGAATGTTATTTATTCATTTATTCTCAGTGTTATTTTATGTCTTGGCTTTAGATTTTAAAAAAGATAAGCAGGGAATCCTAGTACCCTACCATTGCAAACATAGAGTTTTGGAGTGGGAGAGCATAATTTTCTGAATTTTCACCTAAGACTTCCTTTTGTACCTCTGCATGAGGAAAAAGAACTACTAACAATTTCAATGACTTTGCAGGAAAAAGCACACCATGACATGATTGTTAAGGCAGGAGAAACTGCTGCCAAGAAGTCTTCTGGGTCTGTGGAAAAATTTGTGTCATTTTTGCAGTTATTCATGAACAATGAACAAAAGAGGTGAAGAGCTTTGGACCATTGTAGGAATAATTTATGTTCGAGAAGCTTAGTCAGTGTTAATGGTCCTGCTGCAAGAAATACTGCCCCAAACTGTGTCAGACACAGAGAGAGTGGAGAAGTACAAGTGTGTTTTGAAAATATGTCTTGAGACTGAATACACAAGCATTCCTTTGGGTCTTCAGTTTAGTTGTCTTCTAGGCTTTTTCACAAAATACTGCTGTGCCGTTGGTTCTCCACAAGTTGATTTTGGTTCTCTTGGTTGCAGGGACGAGCTTTAAGGACAGCCAAATCTCTTGATGAGGGACTTTCTCTTGTGGTCCCTCTTGATTCCATCCACAGTATCTCGCAGCAGAATGAAGGGAGACTGGTGCACTTGTCTGGTGCTCTGAGTACATCTAAGGTAAATGAAATAGTGCCTTGAAGATGTGAATATTTCAAGCTTGGAGGGAAAGAAAAGTTTTTGCCAGTAAAGTTACGTTTGATATCCAGGAGAAGATGTATAGCTTTTCTCCTCCTCTGTAAGCATTGCTGGCTACCACCCAAACTTTATACTGTATTCAAATGTGTGTAACATAGTGCTAACTGTGTCCAGGGAGGTATGTAAATGGGTTTGATAATAGAAGTACAGTGTTTGAATTTGTGAGGTACAGCATTTATACTTATACTTGTATTTTCTTTAACTTTTCCACAGCCCTTGTTTGACCCCAGCTATGGACTCTCCATCCAGGCTGTCAAACTTAGGCGTAACGTGGAAATGTACCAGTGGGTAGAATATGAAGATTCCAAGTAAGTGAAAGTAATCTTTAGAAGTTGTTTATAAAGCTGTTGTATTAACAGGATCCCATCACATTTTTTTTTTAAACTTCATTCAATCTCTTAATTTCTTTATTACTTTATATGTGTGCAAATTGAAGTACTTAACTAAACCAAGACATTATTTCTTGATTTTTTAGAAGACTCTGCTACCTTAATAATCAAAAACCAACATTAATTTCTAGATTTGAAAGTAAACTGCAAATTTTAGTTGTTTGAGAAACACCCGGGTTAGTTCATCATAAGCAATTTTGCAGTCTTTGTACCTTTTCAAGACAATTAACAAAACTAATGAGATGTTTACTCTGCTAATAGTTGCAAACCGAATAAGGAAAACATTTCTGCTATTCCTAATAATACCACTGATGGTAGTATGAAAGTTATTAGCTCTTAGATAGGTCTGACTGCACAGAACTCATGTTCCAAATGTCTTTCATGTCACAAAAAAAGTCAGAGATTGTGAAGGTGTGAAAAATAATTACTCAGTTTTAGCTTGCTTATGGTGCAATGTCTGTAAAACACTTGATTTCAGTCAGATCACTGTCTTCAATACTGGTTGTTCCTCATTGTTCTAGTCAACACCTCCTTGTTGGAAACATGGGAATAAACAGGTTGTGGCTGTTCAGCATTTGTGTGTAGTTTTCTCCTTGTACAGAGAGAATAGTTCAGAGAAGAGTTAGGTTCCGTGTAAAGATAAGTTTGTGTTGCCAGTGATCTGTCTGTCCATTTCATTTGTAAAGTGTATTCTGCCCTGAGCAGGGGTGTGTGTGCACTGTTTTGGTTCTCATCCCAATCCCTTTTCTCTGCAGGGAATATGAAGAGAATGGTGAGATTAAGAAAGAGACAAAGTATTCATACAGTAAGTTGATCAGCCGAAAGTCCCTTTTTTATGCATGTAACTTTGGGCTTTTATGTGTGTGTATTTTGTTTATTTTTTGTAAACCCTGTGTTTTCTTCTTGGGAAAGAAAGGAAAGGAATATGAAGAAATAAACAAAAGTTCTGATACCTATACCTTGAGCTCACTGAGGTGAAAGGAGATGTGCTGTTAGCAACAAGTACTGCAGAAAATCTGAGTATTGTCCTGGAACTGCTAAAGGTTCAGAGCAGCATCCAGGGATAGAATGCTTCAGAGACAGGACTCACAAGGACCCCAGTGACAGGAAATGAGTAGAGATGAAAGTTTTTCAAAGCTACATCTGAGATTACACTTCAGACATGGGCATTTATCAGCTGTGAGCAGCAGAGAATAGACAGGAAAGAGTAGTGTAGCTGCAGCCTCCCTGTGAGGGAGTCTTTTGAAAACATGTTTATGTGTTGATACCAGGTAATGAAAACCACCAGCACCTTCTGATGTGCACTGTGGTTTTTGCCAAAGGCTTTTTTGGCAGGAACAGAACTGAGTGTGATATTCTGATCTGCCCAGGGGCAGGAAAATACTCTGAGTCATCGTATTTCTGGAGATTGGTCTCTGTGCTTCATTTATCTCTGATTAAAGCTCATGGATGTGTAACGTGGGCGTGCAGCAGTTTCTGGGTGTGATCATATAAAAATACCCAGCTCAGTGAAGCCTTGGACCCTGCAGCATGGAGGTACATAAGGAGCAAAGCTGGTGGTTGTGAGCTGTGAAAAACAGCATTACAAGCTGACAGGGAACAAAAAGAAATGCCATTTAAAAAACCAGCTGCCCTCTCAAGACTGATGGATTCTGTCCAGTGAATGTCTCTGTATTATTAGCTGTGGTGGGTTAGCCTTGGCCAGCAGCCAGGGACGCACACAGCTGCTTGCCTGCTCTCCCCCTCAGTGGTACTGGAGAAGAGACTGGGAGGAGCAGGAGTTAGAGAACTTGTAGGTTGAAATAAAGATAGGGAGATGGCTTTCCATTTGCCATTGTGGGCAAAACAGACTTGACTTGGGGAAAATTAACTTAAATATTTAATTGACATTAAATTAATTACTGAATCTAATGTTGGCAAAACACATTTGCTCTCATCCTTTTCCAAGCTCAAGTTCACTCCAGACTCTGTCCCTTTTCCCCCTGCCCCTTGTTATCACCAAAGGTTTCCCTCACTCCCTTTAGTGAGGGCTGGGGGTGGGCTTACAGTCAGTACATGGTGGTTTCTCTCTGCCACTCTTTCCAGCTCTGCTGGTTGCAGCAGAGCTCCCAGTCCTTCCTCACAAAACAGGGTTATTCCCAAAGCGTGGAGCCAGGAATCGAAGCCTAATCATGGAGGATACCAGCAGCAAAGCTGAGCAAAGTTGAGTTACAATTTTATCCCTAACATTTTTTTTTTCCCTAAATCCCACCATTCCCTAATAGGCTAGGAGGATGGATCTAAGTATCAGTATAGACTATCACATACATACCTTGATGTAAACACTATTATTAGAAGTATGACTTAGAGCTGATTAATTGATTGAGAGGTGTTTTCAGTAACTCAGATCCAAGTGTCTTTTCCTCAACCTTCATATCATTCTGTTTAGATACAGAGTGGAAATCGGAAGTTGTGAACAGCAGGAACTTTGATAAAGAAATTGGACACAAAAACCCAAGGTAATGTTCTACCTGGCACAGTCCCTCTGGATTCTGTCACTGGATCTGATCAAATATGAAAGCTAAATGACTAATTTCATAACACGGTGAAGTCGATGGAAACTGTTGTTCTTTTGGTAGTTGGGAGAATGAAGACATAAGGAAATTAGAGAGCAGTTCAGAGCTGCCTGGTGGGACCAGAATTAACCTATCCATTGGTAATGGCTGGACATCAAGCTATTATTATATTACCTCTGGACCATGAGGTCTCTGTGCAGGAGAACTTCAATGGATTCCTTTCTGACTTTCATTGTCCTTTAGTGCAGTCTATTATTAATTCTTCCTTTTATTACAAGTAGAGGGTTAGAATAGCAGGTGTTCCCTGAGCTTGTCATGCCACATGCCTTTCTAAATCAGTGTGCTTGAGCTCACAGGCTTGTTTATGGCAATTGCCATATAGAATTTGTTTCTTATGTCTCTCATATGCAGCATTTTAGTTACACTACAATGTGCCATTTTTAAGTTTTAGCTTGCTGGCCATTCTCCCAATGTTTGCCACAGTACATTTTCTGTGCTGTGTATTACATACTGCAAAATAAGAGTTTGATTGTAATTCTGGGACTAATCAGGGACTCTCTCTGTTCCTCAGTGCCATGGCTGTGGAGTCTTTCACTGCTGTTTCTCCTAACGTCCAGGTTGGCAGCTTTGTCCTTTCTAAGGGTAAGTATTGCTCTGTCCTGGCTGTTGCATCAGCAGTGGACTTTGGCTCTTTTCACAAGAGCCGTCGTGTCAAGTGCCAATCAGGAAGCCGGGCAGCAAATTGGCTGTTCCATGTTAGACACTGGGCCTCAGCGTGATGCTTTATTCTCCTTAGGTCTTGTGGATAAAATTGACAACTTCAAGCGGTTGAGCTTGGCAAACCTTGAGGATCCACATGCTGATGTTACCCGGGGAGGAGATTACTTTTATCACAGCGAGAACCCCAGGCGTCCAGAAGTAAGACGAGAAAGATAAACCAATGCAGGGATTACTCTTAGGTGACAAAGAAACTGGGGCATGTTCCATTTCTATTTAAATATATAGAAAATGGAGTGCAGACCATCACACAGGATGACTCCCTTAGTGCAGTCCTTCAGCATGAGTTCTTTTGCAGGAAGCTTCTGATCCTGCTTCTTTGTCTTCTGTTTTCTTGAGTCTGCCATGCTTTTAAATGGAAAGACATGGGATGGTGCTGGGAGGTGGGTTCTACCTCTGCCTTGCTGAAAGCAGTACGATGAAATAGCTTGTTGTCAGCTTGTGCTGCCTGATCTGCTCTGCCAAAAGATGAAATGACTAGGAATTAACAAAGCATATAATTGGTGTTACTGTGCTCCTGCAGCTAAATCAGAGGGGACATTGCAACACGGCTTTTGAGCTCTTCTGTTTTGGCTGTTGACTAGCCCTGAAAAAGTACAGCTTGGAAATCATTCTGGATATCCTCTGGCTTGACATAAACATTCAGAAGAAGTGTTAGTTCCCATGCTGAGTTGTCTTTCCTGTAATTCTCTTTTGTGAAACAATCTTTCTTGACTTCCATTCTTTTCTTGTCTGTAGGTGGGAGACCTTCGTGTCTCGTTCTTCTATGCAGGTCTGAGTGGAGATGATCCCCATTTGGGCTCTGCTGATAAGGTGAATCTTCATCTGTCTTTGTATTTTGTAAACTCTGTTCCCAACTCAGTAACCAGTAAATACTTCTCCCTTTGTTCCAAGGTGACTGTGATCGCTCGCCAGCGAGGTGATCAGCTGGTTCCGTATCACACCAAGTCTGGAGACGTCCTGGAGATCCTGCACCCTGAGGATCTTTCTGTGGAGGTGAGATACCACACTGTACTAGTGAAGGGTTAAAACTGGAGATGGTAGTGCAGAAGCAGCAGAGGAGCAAGCTCTCATTCTCCCTCAGGCCTGCTCTAGTGAAGGAGATACTCAATGTAAACATTGGCTTTTCTCACTCCTTTTTCTAGAACAACATGCTGTAGCCTGTGTTTGCCTTCCAGCTTTCTGCACATTCTTTGTGTTGCAGAAAATGCCATGCTTTGGCCAGTAACAGTCCATAATTTACTGTAATAATTTCTGATTTTTTAAAAAATCCTCTTGTGATGCTTTTGAACATCCTTTGCTTTAAAGACTGTTTCCATGCCTTCTCATTTTACTTTTATTTGCTCCTTGGTAGTTTCCTGCTTATACATTCAAGCACATGCTTTTGAAAAGGTCTTGTGTAAAAACAGTAAAAATCAGGCTTTAATTAAATAAACTATAGGAGCTATTCTCTCTTCAGCTCCTAATAACAGGACTTTAGGCTTGTTTGAAGTGTTTATTGCAATTCTGGCTGAGAAAGAACCTTCAGGCAGAGCATTATGCTCCAATAAATCCTGCATGCTCCAGCAATTTGGTGATTCATTTACTCCTTTTAGTAGGTTTGTTTCCATTAATGATTGTATCATGCCCTGCTGCTAAAAAAAACCCAGATGTCAAGAGTTTACAGAAGCTCCCAAAAGCAGTTAAAAGGGCTTTTGTTTTGACTTGAAATAGTACCACTAGAATGTCCTCTCTTCTGTGAGCTTTGAATCTTCAGTAGAATGAATTTTAGTTTATTGAGAATTAATGCACTACAAATAAGTAATTTGTAGAGTAGTAGTATGTACAAGTAATCAATACACTGATTTAGTGCTTTCTTATTTCCCAGCCCTCTTCATGTGAATGTTTTCTAGAGCCAGAGGGTCACACAGCCCATTGTGGAAAAAATCTTAGAAGTCTTGCAGATAGATGCTTTGCTTTGCCTGATGAAATGCAGAAATACCTTTTATCTTTTCTTCCTTGCATCCTGCTTGCTCTCTTTCACACACCTTTCCTTCAGCTATCAGTGGATAGTATTGCCTTTTCTCTCTTCCTCCAAGCACAGTGAAGTCAGATCCTTCTGTCTTTAGTACAGTTACTTATTGGTATCTTATTTTCCACCATAATGTTGAATGTATCCAACTGCAGCAAAACCTGTGTGCTCTCTGCCTGTGGTTAGTGTTAAATGGTGTTTGTTAAGCTCTTAATTTAGGAAAAAATTCAGATTCCCTTGTGCTGCACTGTGCAGTCTATTGCAGTGCACTGCCACACTGCACAAGAAAACTCTGTGGAATGAGCTGCAATGTACCTTCCACAAGAGAAATTGTACCCCTGAAATGCTGTCGGCTCTGATTTGCTCATAATATAAGAGGATCTTAAAAGAAATCGAGGAACAGGCTGCATGTCATGGTGTTTTGCTTTCAGGAGGTGTTTCAGAAGGAGCATCAGAGCAACACCATGAAGACCTGGGCTCTCCGTGGAGCAGGCTGGCTCTCCATGTTTGTAGGCATCAGCTTAATGACCCGAATCTTTTACACATTAGGTAAGATTTTTTACAGAAAGGTAAAATGATCTACAATTAAGATTGTGACCTCCAGAGACTGTGACCTTCTTTTGCTCCCATATGCAGTTAATTAGTTCAGAGACCAGGAGGAATCTGATTTGAACTCAGATTTGATTTGATCCGAAAGATACTGTAGGCAATGGCAGGTAAACAGGATCCCAAAACCATCTGGTTGCTTTGTGAATACTAAAAAAAACCCCATGCAAATATCTTTTGCCAGTCTCAGAAGATCCAAGCCCAGTGCTTACCAAAATCAGAAGCCAAAGCACATGTTGGGCTGGTTCTTTCAAAAGGTGCTGCAAGACAATGACTTTCTGCACCCACATACAACTGGTCCCCCCCCAACAGGTGATAATCAGTAGTTGTCTAGAAATATATCTTTGTGTCTGGTTATTCTACACTATTGTAAACAACAACAGTAAAGAAAGTTTTTATTTATCCTTTTAACCTATAAAAATGCTGGAATAAAAACAGAAAAGCAGGACGATGCCTCAAACTTGTATAAACTTCAGACATCAAAGATATCATTTGCTTTGTAGCTGGGAACTCTTTTTTCTGATCCATATACATGCTGCTGCAAGATCTATTGCTACCAGAAATTAATTTTTGTGCTAGCATCTTGTATCACGTGCCCTAGACTTGTTCCATACCTGCAAGGCTATTCATCTCCTCTGCCTCTCAAGCCTTGGACAAGTCTTCAGACTTCATTTTGAATTACTTCCTGTCTGAAGAGATCACGATAGCCTTGCCTTATATATTTAGCTGCTGCTTAATTATCAAATGCCTTGAGGATGCCTGGAATGCCTTATCCAGTGCTCATGATAAATAACCTGAGTCTGTCTTTTGCCTGCAGTCATTAGTGTGCAGGTCCTAGGCACGAACGAGACTTTCTTTTAAACTATCATGCTGTCAACTGCTTTATCCCGTGTCCAATTCTCTCTGCAGTGGACTGGTTTCCTGTTGTGAGGGATCTGGTTGACATTGGATTGAAAGCATTTGCCTTCTGCGTAGCCACTTCGCTGTCACTCCTGACCATCTCCGTGGGGTGGCTCTTCTACCGCCCCCTCTGGGCTCTGCTCATCGGGCTGCTCTCCGTGGTTCCCATCGTGGTGGCAAGATCTCGTGTTCCACCCAAGAAGCAGCAGTGAGAAGGAGGTGGTCGGGTCTTGAGCTGAATCCTGGTTAGAAACTTCTCAAGTGCATTTCTATCCTGGTTCCTGCACTGTGCTTCCAGCAAATCACAGCTCAGCAGCGAGCACCAGGAGCTGGGGAGGGGGCTTGAATGGGGCTGTTGATGCACATTATCCATGGGACTATAGGATGCTATTTGTAGGAAGTCAGTGACATCAACTTTGGGGGAAAAAAGCAATTTGGAGTGTCTGTGTTGATGATAAGTTAGTGAACAAGCAGCTTTGTGCTTCTTACTGCTTAGTAATTCCCCTGATTTGAGAACTGGCAAGTCCTCGCTGACGGGTGTGGCACCTTGTGTGTTTTGGAGAAGGTGCCAGCTGGATCCCATGGACCATGGTTAGATATCCTTAGGAAATACATGTGTATACCTGTCCCTGATAAACCCTCCCTCTGCCGCCTTTTCTAGTAGCACAGTCAGGCATGCTCCTCTGGCTGATGCATTTGGCAGTGTGTGTGTTCAGAGGGAAAATCGCTTAGGCAAATTCCACACAATACTCATGTAAACCGTGTGCTTTTGGACTGGAGATTTTCAGAGTAACTAATGTAATGAGTGGCCAGGTTAGCAGTGCTCTGAGGTCGGGCAAATTTATCAGGAAGCGTTGATTTCCCCCAACCTTTTAAAAGTCTCTGAAGATGTTCTTGGTTAAGCATCCAAAATGATAGCCCAGACTATACCATTGCATAAGTATTTCAAAAATTTCACTTCAAATTGCACCTAAAGGGATACTCTGAGGTCACTAATCTGTAAATATACAACCTGTTGCCTTGAAACAACATTAACATTTATAATTGAATGTATAGTCTTTAAAATATTTGGGGGTTTTTTGCTGTGTATACCATTTCTTTTGAATTTCACTTACTAAGGACAGTGAACATACTCCATGAAATTAAGTAATGGAAACGTTTTTGCCTGATTAATTTTCATAGATTTTAGTAACCTAAATTAAGAGCTTTGTATCATGTTAGAGGAATGCCTTGTAGTGTTGTGGTGGCTCATGTTTACATATTTCTGTTGTAACCAGTACTTGAGACTGGAGACGCTCTTGCAGTGTTTAAAGTCTCTCCACAAGGATGGAGTCTGGCTTCCAGATGGGCCCTCCTGCACTACACTGTTTTGGAGGTTTCCATTAAGTGCATACAATTCTGTACAAAAATAATGTCTTCGTTTATGAAATCTATTTATGACCATCAGAAGAGTGTTCTCTGTACCAAAGGAACTTGACTTGAACATACATAAAAGCAAATGTTTGCTAGAAGTGGTACTGCCAGAGAAATTAGTTACAAATCACAAATGTTCTAAGAAGTCGTAATTACTTTATCAGTCTTAATTACTTTAATTTTTTTGGTATTTGAATGTTGTTGGCTCAGTCTCATGTCTTGGTTCTGCTGGTAAAAGCAGGAGCAGTGAGTGAAAGGACACAAAGTGGATGTGGCCTTACACAGGCAGCTGGTCTGTGTTAGTGGTACTGCAGAGTCTTCCTGCTACTCACCAACACCAACTTGTGCTCCACCAGTTAGGAACTGCGCTCCACTGGGGAGAGAAAGGGCTTGGAGTGCTGCTGTTTTGCCCATGATGCAGGACACTAACCAGTGTTACCATATTAGAGATGAAGATACAATTTTCTACAGAAGTGCTGAGCTTTTGTATATTTAATAAAATACAGTTTTCAAAAGGTTGGTCTGTAGGCTCCTTTTTTATTAAATGTAAGTATTGCACATTATATGTCCAGGAATAGTGTCCAGGTACGTGAGGATTAGTTTGTAGCTTCCACATGAACTAGTTTCCTATTACTGTTTGAGATAAATGCACAGGTGAGTTTTGTTTGTCCTGCAAATACTTACCCATTTTGGGAAGCGAGTTGCTGATGACAGCACAGCTGCTCTCTGGTTTGTGTACAGCCTGCCATGGTTTTACCCCCCATTACTGACTACTGAAATCAGTCACTTCCTTGCCTCTGCAAGATTATTTGAAAAATATGATGGTTCAACCTGACTGCAACAGCCTCTTGTATTTTTAGAGACTGGAGCGTTACCTGTCCATTCTGCAGTCGAGAATATTTTTGTCTTGCATCCCAGTGTGTGCACCAGAACGATACACAATAAATTAAGATTCCTTTCACACACAAGAACTTCACATTCCCCAGGCCAGGTGCTGTGGTGAAGCCAAGACTCACTTTCACTGCACATACATAAACAGTGTTTCTATAGGAACAACTTAAAGCACTTTTTCATCTCTCCCACTCTTGGGCTGGGAGCACTGGCTGTCCACATGGTTGAAAAGCAGGATCCTGCCATCTGAACACATTCTTGTCTCTTTTCCAGCTGATTGTAAGTAATCCCTGGACTTTCAGCTTTGTGTATCCCTGCTGTGTGTCCCAGGGGAGGCAGCACAGAGTTGCTCTGGTACAGCTGATACCAGCTCCTGATTTAAGCTGATGAACAGCTACCAATGCCAGCAGAAGGTGGACATGGGCCCCACCCTGAGCACACTCATCTGGGGTGTATCCTGTGTCACACTAACTCAGAAGGAAATCCACCCTCTGGGCCCAGTGCAGTTTTACCCATTCCTGCAAGATAGAGGCTGCTTCTTGAAGCTTTATGTACACATCAGATCTACTCCCCAAGCCTCCAGCTTAGGTTGGTCTTTATTTAGAATTTGGTAGCAAAGACTGAACATTCAGAATGAAGACCCTTAACATTACAAGAATTGACAAGCAGCTGGTTCTGGGATATCCTGGGACCCAGGATATTACAGCGTGTTCTTATCCATGGTTTTTCCAGGGATACAGCTGCTTAAAGAACAGCAAGCTGGCCAAGGGGAGGTGTAACAGACAACAGATTCTCTTTTTCAAACTTTATTTTGATCTACAAATACAGTACAAAAATAGATCTTCTCTGAACATAATTACATGTAAGCCATTTTCTTGCATTTCAATCTGTGACAGTGTCCAGCAATGACTAAACTATTTTCCTCTCTATTTTTGAAGAGACAGTGTCAGTGGAATTTAGATATATAATACTGCAAAAGACAGATCAGTATTTCTACTACAAAGTGCAGGAAATCTTGTGTAGATTTTACATTCCTCTCTCAACAGTTTTTTAATGCTATGGTACTGAATAACAAGAACTCTATAGTTTCAGTGAATTTTGTTTCTGACAGTGACATTCAGCCAGTTTTACATGTTTTGCTTCAGAACAGGTTCTTGGTAAGAAAGAGAAGCAAATATGTATATATTCAAATTACATAAGAAGGCATACTGAATCTTGATTTTGAAGTGAGGACAGGGCTTCTACCTTCCAAAGCACAATATTTCTGAACATAAAGGAAGACAGTAGGCTGAAAAGCCAAATCCAAGTTCCCAAAATGCAAGTACTCTTTACAAAGTAAATTTTGATTTCTCTAATTCCTGATTGGCTATTTCTTTAGACCTTAGAGGAAGTATATCCCCTTCTGTGATTATGAGACAGAAAGGCTAGAACTCTCACCATGGATTTGGATAAGCTATGGATCAAAGCAGGCATCAGCAGTCCTTTGGGCAGCTCTCCACAGACAGTTAAAGAGCAGCTGGACACTTTAGTTCTGAGCAAGCAGGGAAAAATGAAAAGGAGTAAAAATGGGAAAAGAGGGTGCTCATGAAAGAAGTACCTCTGGAAACTGAATTATTAGAGCTGAGTGATAGAAAAGAGAAGAAAACCCCCAAAACTGCAAAGTGATCTTCTCAAAAGGTACAACTGCATGTCTGCTACTCCTAAGGATAAAAGGAAGAATCTAATTACCCATGTTATCAAAGGAAACTGGATACTGAGTTAGGGTGGTCCCTGACAGCTCAGAAACACAAGTGCCCAGGAAGACTAAGTCCCTAACTGGCAAAGGATACTTCTATTATGACTAATGTTCTTGCATCTGGAAATGTCAAGGAAAAAGCTTGTTCTAATCACAATTTCTCAAAAGGGAACAACTGTGCTTCTTCACCTTTCCTTTCTCGCTTGCTCTTTCTGGTTGTTTTCTCTTCTTTTTTCTCTAACTGGCGATTCTGGGGCCAAGAAATGGCCACAATCCCCACTGCGCTCTCTGAGCTCGGAGCTCCTTCTTCATCAGAAGAGAATCCTGCCCCTTTCTCTGTCTCAGGTGCTGATGGCTCAGTCTGGAAAAAACACGCATGAAAATCATTAAGTTGTTCTAGGAAACACTCATAACCACCCCCTTCTAAAAGGGCTTGTCATCTGTCACAGTAACACTGAGTGACCTTACAGAAGTTGGTTGTTCCAGTTTGGGGCTATTTCTGGACATCAAACATTCCTTCAACACAACCAAAATGTTTTTAATTATGGCAAACCTGCTTGAAAAAGATCAGGCTTTTAACTTTTCTGACTGGGGAAAAGATTAAGAATTAAAATACCTCATTTCATAACAAAAAAGCACCCCATTCTCATTCCATTAGCTACAAACTTGGCTTGGAGGAATAAATCTAGGAAGGGTGTATGTCAAAATATAAAATAATTCCAAAAAATTATGCTTTGGGAAGCAATAACCTCTCGTTAAACAATAGTGAATCTTTGATGGACATGACCACATCAAATTTGTGGTGTAGTTTTTTTGACTAGGTGCTAGTCACATGCTACCAATGGGAAAGAAGAATTTTGAGCAACTATACTCTGGAAATTCTAGTCTACAGTTGGAAATATAACATATTGGAAAGACTGGAAAAACATCTACTGGTAGAAAGATAACATCCTGAAAAAGAAATCACTAATAGAAATGCAGAATACCTTGATGGAGTAGCGTTTCTTCAGTTTCTCTCTGATGAGAAGTCCTTTTGTCAGCAGCTTCCAGTTTCCCAGAGCTCTCTTCTCACGCTTCTGTGGGGGATTGTTATTGAAAAGAGAAAAATTTACTATTATAAGTTTCAATGTATTTGTGCCCACAGAAGACCAAAGTTTGAAGATTTTCTTTTTTAAAGTGCCAACAAAAAACCCCAGCACCAACTTAAATGTGTCACAGTAAAAGATTACAGGCAAATAGATTCTTAAGTGTAAAATGTATTTGTGTCCACTTACCTGCTAACTACACAAATTACAGTCACTTTCTAATGTACACCCTGACTGCGCAAATTACACCAGAACTACCTCCAAAACTTTAATCTTACCTGTGTATTCCTCACTTTTGTTTCCCAGCGGACATGGAAAACTATGACAGAGTATGCAGATATTGCTACACACTTGTATTGCATCCCATTGCAGTCTGGACAGCAAGTCCAAACTGGGGCTCTCAGGGGATGCACCAAACCCCTCACAGTCACTGCGCTCTGTGTTTGTCGCTTACACAGCCCACCCTGTTTGACTGTCCACAGTTTCAATGAAATTCACTTAATAAATGTAACAATAAGGAAGCTGCAAAAATAACTCTCACCTCCTTCTCCTTCTTTTCTATTTCTGCTTGTTCATTCTCCCAGGCAGCAATGAGAACCTCTTTGTACTCCTCACACACCACATAGCCATCGGTACTAGGAAGGAGAACACAATCCTCTGTCAGCTACGAGAAAAAAGAACGGGGGCAAATGCCTGCTGACCCAGCCAACCCAGAAGCTACTGAACACTGACAGAACTGCCTGTCTCAAAAGATCTAAGTGTATAACTGGTCACATAGACTCTTTAACACGGGGTATACAACTTCTGCAGGACATCAACAAAGCAGCTGCAACAAAGCAGCTCCACATACACTGGGTGCGAGTAGCCACCATGAAAATCAAATCCAGTGATGGCTTGAGCACAGTCAATGTTCAACTTCCGTGCCACTCTGTTCAGGTTTGGAAGCTTCAGTTGCACACAGCCAACAGGTAACATGGACGGCAGGAAGAGATAGACATTTCCATACTCGTTCCGAGGAACCTGTTATTGCAAAATTGAAGACAGATAGTGATATTCCTGCTTTTTGGAGGGAGGTGAAAATCCCTGCTGCAACTCAGGGGCTCTCCCTTCCTTCTGACCTCCTGCATTCCACTCCAGTATTCAATTAATATTCACATGACAAGGCACAAGCCTAGATTGTAGCTGCATGGTTATCTAACCTAGCTATGTCCTCTGCCCAGGACTTGTTACTCAGGCTGTAATGCAGAGAATTAGCAAAGCAAATATGAGCTAAGAAAATTAGACCGATGAAATTACAACTCCAACAGTCTGCACTGCCAGCACTCATGAAAGAGTACTGTACTCTTTTCTTTCCTGTACTCAGGAAAGAAAGATCTCTAAAGTTTTGACCATTTCATCCTGGGCACAGTTACCCCCAAACTCTTAATCCTGAACCCAGATGTTACTGACAGTTCTGAAACATGCAACTTCTGGAAAAATAAAGTCCAGAGTTCCATACAAACACTTCCTTTAACACCAGCCCTCTGCCTTTCCAGCTACCTTTCCATCCACTGCTATAGGAGGCTGATACTCCTCTGTCTGCCAGCGGCCGAACAGCGCCAGGTCCTCTCGGTCCCGGTTTGCCGGCTCCGCAAGGCGCGCCTTCCTCGCCTGGTTGGAAAATCCTTTCACCATCTGCAAATACAACGACCAAGCCTGTAACACCACCTGACAACAAGCTGACACTGATTTCAGATTTTCCTAGGACATCAAAGGAGGAGGTTCTGAGAGAGCAGAAATGCTATTTCCTGGATTCAGTATCCACTGCCTATAAATGATAACCCATGGCACCTTGTATGCAACAGGCAGCCACATCAGCAGTGCACATAAAACACTAGGATGTCTTTGAAGAAGATGAAAAGGGAGCAGTTCTGCCAGACACCCCTGGGGTGAGAAGAAGAGAAAACTAGCTTTGGGTACTATGTAGGCACTATAGGCACAGCAGGTGGACAGATTCACAGTGCAGCTACCAAAAGCCACGCAAGCAAGTGAGAAATCTGCATCTGCTGACAGTGAGAAGACAAAAACCGAAAGAGAACTCAGCTTGAGCTTTAGGGGGCAGAGGTATTGCACAGGAGGAAGTCAAACCCTCTTACCTTGTAAGGCACTTCTCCAATCCTCACCACTCGAGCTTGCTTCAGCCAAGTGTCCCTGGAGTGCAGTGTGTGTACACAGTCTCTAAATAGGCCAGAAAGAAGCAAACATAAGAATATTGAAGTGATTTATAAAAGGTGTATCTAAGTGATAGGCAAATGCTGTCTGAGCAGCAAAATGCCTCACCTGTCTACGCCTGTGGCCCAAGACTACTGCTGATACCATCAAGCAAATTAGCTCTTCAATTTGTTACAAATGTCACAGACACAGGTGACAACACGTGCACAACTCACGACTCACCTGGCATAGACAGCCTCTCCCCTGCAGTACCCCAGGATAGCAGCTGACTCAGGATAGATCGCCTGGTATTTCAAGAGGTGCCTTTTCAGTGCATAGAGAGGATGGTTTTTGTACTCTCCAATTGCTGTTGGTAGAGGCTGATCTTGAAGCTTAACCTGAAACTGTAGGAATTATACAAAGGAGAGTGATTTCACAACTCTCTTGCACTACTATGACTGTAGTATGGATCAGAGGAGAAAAAAACACCAGAAACTTAATCAGATGAGTCAACAGACCAAAGCATTCTTGCTGCCAACAGGTACAAAGATATGTGTACTCAGATCTTTCGAAGACTCTGAGCAGAGTAATGCTGAACTGTACAGAAACCACGTTATGTTTCCAGCATGAGCTGTGCAGTACTTTTGCTAAGCAAATTTCTCTTAACAGACTCTAAGCAATATTATTTTAATCTACCATTGCATATCCCCTTTAAAACATGCTCCATCTCAACATTTCAAGCTCAAATACAAACCTCCTTCCTCATGGAAAGATTCCGAATGATTTTTGCCTGAATGAGAATCCCAGGACTGGACTGCTGGCACTAAACGTTCTGAACAACCTGTTGCCATTTACCTCAGTTTCTTCCTTCCTGTCTCTTTCCACATAGGGACTTTCATAGGGCTGCAGCGTCTCTTCCCACCACTCAGGGTCCACACGGCTCTTCCTTGTTGCAGTCATCCACACTGGATCATACCTCTGTGTCACATCCCTGACGCTTCCATCGTTGTCAAACCCCACAACGTAGAAAAGCGGCTTTGTGGCGTGTGTGAAGCACAGCTGGGGCTGGCCAACGTTGCCATGAACACAGTCCACACAAACCCATTTGTCCTCACGTTCAAGGAAAACCTCCAGCCACTGGTCTGTGCCTGTTGCTTTCCTCACCTCCTGCTGTCCATCATCCTCATCACTAGAAATGATTTTGTTTCTCTTTTTCTGTCCTGGAGGCAAGGCTGGAGCTGTACTTTTTGCTGGCTTAGGCTCAGATCCACACGAATTTTTTGACAGCCTTGATTCTGAAGTCTCAGTTTTAGGGCTTTTTATAGTTGTCATCTTTGACTTCTGGGAGACCAGTGAGCTCCTCCGCCTTTTAGGGACAGTTTCAAAATCCTCATCAGAGAGATCACTCTCCTCCTCTGAAACCTCAAAGTCCGAAACACTGCCCTCATCACTTTCACTCTCTTCCTTGTAACACACTTTGGAGGCCACTCGTCTCCGCCGATCGTTCTTGGGCCTGACAGGCACATCTTTTCCTGCTAAACTGCTCTCATTACCTGATTCCTTCTGTTCCTGGCTGCCTTTAGCCAGCTTTGACTTGTGTGTCCCTTTGGTCTGAGCAGTTCTGGCTTTCTTTGGTTCCTTGATGTCTTCTTCGCTCTCTGAGGATTTCTCATCCTGCTTGGCTTTTTTGCAGGGGCATTTTTTTGCCACAGCTTTGGGTCTTGTGGCAGAACTCTCCTGTCTCTCAGAGGTGCTGCTGAGAGACGGCCTCTTGGATGAGCTCTTTCCCTGCAAAGAAACAGGCTAGGTCACTTTTATAACCATTGCTAAGAATGTTAAAAAAAAGACTGAAATCAGCCCAAGGTTTATGCAGACCAAAGGTTGGCAGGCACTGTCAACTGCCATGTCTGAGGGGCTTGAAAACTTCAGGCAAATGGCTGAAGAGAGGTGTGCTCATGCAGCAAGTGTTTGCTAAGTTTTAAACAAATGTCAAACCACTGAAGCATAAGATGTCTTTGCTGAAACATAAAAATATGTGGCCTTTTTAAAGGAGAAAACTAAAAATTCAGGGTTTGCATTTTTTGCACTACAGACAGAACACTGGTTCATGTAGTAAGTGATTCGCTTCAAGTTGCAACAGCCAGAAAGTTTTTTTAATCCTACTAAATCAGTAACCTATTCTTTATTCCACACAAACAACAGAAACTACCTTTGGTCTTGTCTCCTTGAGAGGAATAGGCTGAAAAGACAGCACGAGGCGACACAGCAGCTGTAATGCTCGCAGAATAATTAAAAATATCTGCAAAACAATTTAAACTGAATTTAATCACAGGACTCCAGATCAAAATACAACAAAATAAAACATCACAGAATCACCTATGTGACTAATCAATTTTCTCCAAATCCAACCCTCACAACCACTTTGTGTATGACCTGACATACAGCACTGATCCGGCATCCAAACTCAGCAACCAACCCTGCACTTCCCCGTCTCTTACATGAACCAACTCCTCATCATCCTGCGCAGCATAGACAGCAAAGCGGCTCTCCAAGGTCGACTGAAGGGGCTCTCCTTTTTCAGTGGAAAGCTCATCATTTACAGTGAAGGTTCCAATAAACCTGAAATATGAGACACCTACTTATTGTCTAGTGTTTGTGACTGTATTCTTAAACTTCAGAGTTGACCCTCTCCTGTAAAAAGGACAGACTCTCACCCGTGTATTTAAAATAAAAAAAAAATCCCTGAAGATTGGTAATTAGTTACCCCTCTCCCTGAACTCTCATTCTACATTCTATGACAGCATGATTTCTAGAAAAGTTTTACCATTTCACCAAGTTGGAAAGGTAATGTAGGTCCACTTTGCCTGCTGGCACTTGGGTGAAGCGGGTGGGGATGACGGACAGACCGATGGCAAGGAGATCTGGCTGACTGCAGATCCTGTTCCGATAGAAACCATTCGCTAACAAACACAGGAGGTGAACCTGAGAGAAAAGTTTTTAAAGTGAGTTCTCAAGAGATTTTCTTTAGCAGAACTTTTGTCCACGGTAAAGATTACGAACACTTCACTGCTTCTTCTAAGAGAGACAGGCAACGATGAAGCCTTCCAAGCATTCACGGGGTGGAAACAGCGCTATCTTCAGAAGACAGGAAAGCTTTGAAGTCTCTGTTAGTGTCTCCTGCTCTACATGACTGGCAGTTTAACCCTGATAGAATGAAAAGATCTCCCTCAGTGGAGAAATACACATCCTACTTGCATATGGTTTGAGTTAGAGTTTTACTAATGCAGACACTGATGTTTCCAACTCACAGTTTAGGAGGAGTCTAATGATCATTTATCAGGACTACAGCCTTTTTATTTTTTCACTTGTAGCCATGGGCCCATATTATTTGGTCAAAACTAAGTTTCTTCTTCATTACAAATCAGTTCAGAACTTTTTCTCTGCCAGGGTTCTCTGTGACAATACCTTATGTGTGTCCTCACGAACCTCCTTGCTGAAACGTTTCATCATCCTCCGAAGATACGTCTCAAACTCGGCTTTCCTTTTTTCTCTGCGGATTACAAAAAAGATGGATGCTGTGGGATTTCTGTGGGCCTGCCTTTCCAGACTCCTGAACTGGGTCAGTTCACAAAGAGAATCCATCCCAGAGAATTTTCTGGGCACACTTACAGAAATCTTTAGTTACTGGCTATGTGAATAGGCAAGTAGGATGCATATGACTGTGAACTCCATGCACCTGACTACTGAGAGCTTTGTATATTCAGATGGTCTAAATTCTACCTAACTTCATGTGCCTACAGTTTCTCATCAACAGTTTTGGACAGCTCTATACTAAATTTAACTGAATTGTCTGACTTTTAGATTACTGTTAGCATTCCATTCAGATTCCAGGAAAAATGGTTTTCTCATCATCAGGCCTCCAGCCACCATGCAAAGCCAGCATCCCTTGGGATAATGCTCCCAGATGCCAAGGGCATTCATTTGACCCACCTATTCACACCTCAGGTATTGGCACACAGAAGCTTCCACCTGAGCTATTAAGACAGTTGCAGTAACAAAATGCCAGTCACTCACAGCTCTCCTTGCAGAGATCTACTGCTGTCCCTTGATTTAGAAAATGTAGATACTAAAGCACAAAGAAGATACATGCTTGATTTTCAAGGAAGCTAAAAGGTTTCTACTCCTGCCAACTTCCACTGAAGATTTTTGGTAAAACTGTCAGTGTGTAAACTGTTCTCTATCCATGACCCTGCATCATTCCAACTCAATGGTCTGCACAAAGTGGGGATTTTCACCCAGAACACAGCAAGTAAGTGACAGTCGAGACTTAGCATATTTTTAACTTCATCCTTTACCAGCCCTCCACTGCCTCCCTGTTCTTACCTCCTCTCTCTTTTCTTCATCTGCTCTGGGGTTTCAATCTCTATCTCCACAGGTTTGTTTGGCAGCCCCATTGCTGGAAGAACAGCAGCTTCTTCAAACTTATCTGTGGCTGGTTCCTGGAGTTCTGAAAAAATAAATGACTAAATTATAAGTAAACATGGAATACATCTTCAGGGAGGACTGACAGTGGGATAAGAACCTACATTTTCCACCTCAAGTACTCAACCTATAAACAGAACATCCCCAGTAATAACCAGCTCCCAGATCTCCCATAAAACCGTGTGTGCTCAGTTATTTCAAACAACTGTTGGATGCCAATCACCTGCTGTTGAAGAATCAGCTCAGAACAGTTTAATGGCAAGTGACTGTCACATGCAAACTCAATCAGGAGAAAGGTGAATGAAGCAGATGTGACTTCAAGGGTACTTGTAAAATAGCAAAGAAAAAAACTGACAGCTCTTCATTTTAGAAGGCATAAATCTGTACCAGCAAAATAAGAACAGTATGATCATCGTGATTCTTAACACAGTTTGTTGATGGCCACGTAATCAGACAGCTCAGCTGGTTTCATCTTCACTCTCCTTTACTGGGAATTCAGTTTTGAATCTTCAAACTGACTCATTCTTAGCTGCTCAGTATCAGCCAACACAAGCAGCTGAGAAAGTGCTTTGTGCATGGCAGCGTGATTTTAATGTTAAGCCAAAAAGGTCAGGAACTGTGCGGATCTTCTTCTTCTTTGAAATCTTTCTAAAAGCACTGTGAGATATGAGCTTTTAGATACAGATATACACATGGAGCACACTTTAGGTATACAGGGTATAAGCATTTACCTGAATCCAAATGAGGAATGGCTCAAAAATCAAATTATTAAAAAAATAATTAAAAAAAAATAATAAACATGCAATTGCTACCTTCCACATCCTCCCATTCATCTTCACTTTCATCATCATCATCATTGTCAGTATTGTCTTCACCCATCTCTTTTTTAACAGGAGATTCTTTCTTCAACTTCATCTCCTTCTGAGGGGGCTTCGGTGAGTCACTGTTAAAATTATCAAAACAGCTTCAGCACCAGGAAGTGCAGGTGCTTGTTTATTTAAGAAGAACAGAGACAGAAGACACTAAAAACAGGGAAATCAATGAAGCATGACCTCTGCATCAGTAACAACAGATTGAGTATTTGACAATTAAACACAGAAATCTTCTCTGTAGAGCAAACTATTTCTGCCATAAATAACCATGGGCTCAATGGAGCAACATGTTTCCAGTGCAAACTTAGGTTCTGATTCTGCATGGATGTTTAGGACAGAAACAATCTAAACCTGAGCCATGCCTAAACCTACAGAAGGTCCCGTCCTTTAGAATAGCTTGTACAAACCAGTCCTTGCAGAAATGGTTCACTGAATCATTTGTTCTTACTGTGTACTGAAACTGAAGCTGTTTCTGTTTCCCTACAATAATGCCCAAGGCTCTGGCTGGCCATTGAAATGAGACCAACCAGTTTCTTTTTATTGATTTATTTGCTATAGCAATCTACACATGCAGACTGCGCTGATACTACATTTGCATTAAAAAGAACCCACCAGAGAGTGATATGTTTAAAAATTCCTGCCTATCATCCAAATCTCAGGACAACATTTATTCATGCTGGTCCCATGTAAAAATTAAAACAAAATAAATAAAATTTTATATTTAAACCACTGAATTTGGAAAGGCTCACAAATTTCCTTCCCATGCAGCCTGTCTTCCTCAGGACTGACCCTGCAATGAGTAAGATGGTACTTCTGCTCAGCTGCATGACACAAATGTACTGAATTGGACTGAGAGCCTAAAATACACTGCTCACATGCACAACACAGAACCAGGACCTAAGGAAATCAGATGAGGAGAAAGCTCCCACAGACTAGAATAAGTAAACTTACCTGCATATTTCCTCTTTGTTACAATTCTCTTTATTTCTACCATTCTTTTTATTTTCTTTTATTTGTGATTTTGTGCCTGTTTGTTTTGAAGGTTTGGAAGTTTTTGTGGAGTTGGAAACTCCATTATCACAACCTTCTTCCTTTTTCCTAGCTGGAGCTTTGGAGTTCTTTTTTATACTGGGCTTTTCCTCTTCAAAATCATCTACACGGGACAGAAGAAGGGAAGATAGGTTAAAGGATGAAGTTTCATCTCCATGGCAACCAGAAACAATATCTCCGTGGACCTCATTAGAGGCAGCTACAGAACTGTGAGCACTCACAGTGTTGAGTTTGTGAACAAACAGGTAAGATTTGAACCACGAGACTTGTTTAAGGAAAATATTTATAATAACGCAATGCACAAGAGGCACCTAAAGATTCCTAGAGTCCTACCGATGGGGTAGGCTGAAAACCAGGCATCGTGCTCGCTACTCACAATAACTTACTGCTTTGTGAAGCTGCGAGGTGAGACAAACCCCCCCGGCTCGCTCAGCCTTTGTGAGCGCTCCTGGGCAGCGTGCGGGGCCCGCGGCACACGCGGGTTTAACCCCCGATTTCTGTGCGCCCCTGGCACCGGTAACACCGCCGACCCCATCGCCGATCCCCACCCACCCCTCCAGCCTGGGCTGACGGCCCTTCCCCTCATGGCGCTGCCCCCGCTGCGCCCCCCGGCCTGGAGCGGCCCCAACCCGCGGCGATGGCGCAGCGCCCCGTCCGGCCCCACACGGCCTCCGTGCCGCACTCACCCTCCTCCTCCTCCTCCTCCTCCTCCTCCTCCTCCCGCAGCCCCCCGGAGCGTCTCTTTCTGGCAGCCGCGGGCCGGGGCGATGCTCTGCGCTTCCTGCCCATCGCGCTGCCCGCAGGTCCCGGCGCGGCCCCGGCCAGCCCCGCGCAGGGGAAGGAGCGGGGAAGGGGCCGGGCCATAAAGTCTCGCGGGCGGGCGCGGGAGGCGGTTTGAAAGATGGCGGATGAGGTGGATCAGGTGAGCGGCTCCAGCGGCTCCCGCGGCTCCCGCGGCGGGAGGGAAGGAGCTCCCGCTGCCTCCCGCCTCCGTCCGCGGGCCCGGGGCGGCAGGGAGAGGCAGCTCTCGGCTGCCCGGCTGGGTGGGCACGCCCGAGCCCGGGCACCCTCCGTGAGGCGCAGCCCCCCGGGGAGCGTTTTCCGTGTGGAATGAAATTCCTGCTCGGGCTCGGAGCTTCTGCCGCCGCCGAGGCGCGGACGAGGCTCCCTTCAGACCCGTTTGCCTGGGGAGGGAAGTGCGGGAAAGCTGCCGAGGGCAATCCTTTCTGCCTGAGGAGGAAGGAAGGCGGGAGCAGCTGCGGGATATGCGCGGAGGGGGTCACGGTTTTTCACTTGTGATCCGCACAAAAAGGGGCCTCAGCCCGGCGTGTCCAGCCTTCAGAGCAGCCTCGTGGCCTGGCCTGGCTGCCCTGGGGCCGAGCAAGGCCTCGGGAGAGAAGGGGCTCTGTGGGGCGTTGTGTGAGTGACCGGGTAACTGAGGTCACCGGAGCGTGAACCGGGTCACTGCCGGTGCTGGCAGAGGTGTCAGCGCGGGTTTGGCTCTTCTGGCTGCACCGGGCCGTGGCACGGCTGTGGTGCTGGTTCACCTGTAGGCTCTCTGCTGCAGTGGGGACGATGGCTGCTGGTAAGAAAAACTGTTTCATGAAATCACAGAATGGTTTGGGTTAGAAGGGGCCTAAAGGTCACATAGGTCCAACCCCTCTGTGTGTGACGTGTGATTTGCTGCAGATTAAACAAGTCTTTTGACTCCTGCTGCTTAGGCTGGTGAATATCCATAGAGTGGTAAATAGCTGCAGTCAGGTTCATCGCAATGTGAAGGGATGACTTGAAATACTTTTATCTGTGTTCTTACTTCTCTGTTTTCCATGTCTCACAAACACTGAGGAATGGAAAAGTTCACAGGCTTCTTCTGTATAAGTAACTCATGTTTTGTTTTTCTTAGCAACAAACAACAAATACTGTAGAGGAGCCGCTTGATCTCATCAGACTCAGTCTAGATGAGCGAATTTATGTCAAAATGCGGAATGACAGAGAGCTTAGAGGCAGGCTACACGTAAGTAGATCATTCAGAACACTGTCATACTCATTCAGCTGAGGACTGGGCAACCGTTTTTTATATCCAACAGGCTGTTATGCAGGTTTACCTGTAATATTCCATTAACTGTTCAAAAAATTAGTTTGGAACCACAGGTATTTGTATCTCACAGTTGAAAGTGTGGAAGGGGTTAGAGAAGGTAGGTTAAAAATCATCTTAGTAACAGGGTCTGAACATTTTATTTTACAGAAGTGTAATGTGATAGGTGAAAATATCTGATTTGTTCACTACTTTGTCTGCTATTAACTGCTTCTCTTGAAAGTCAGGAGATGTATTTTGATTTTCTTGTCTCCTGAATGATACCAAGCAATTAATTTCACTGCTGTTGACTTACATTTCTGTGTCTGCAAAACAAGCAATAATGCTGCAAGCCTCTTCTTGTGATGTACCCTGAGGTCTCTTCAAGACAGAACTAATGAGATTATCAGTATCACATGAGTACCTCTCAAGGCACACCCAATGAGGGTATGATGGGATATATTCTCAGCTGGGTTCTCTGTAAATCTCATTTGTGTAAGTGCTTTCTTTTGTGATATGTCTCTTGATGAAACAGATTTTTGCTTTCTTTTAAGTCAGTTGTCCTCCCTGAGTGTTGTGCTTTGCTGGGGAAGAGAACCAGTTGTCCCATGTGTTAACTGGGCCTCAACTCCTTTGGAAACACAGAGATGATGAGAAATCCAGGAGGCACACGTGCAGTTTCAGACATGCTTTTGTAAAGTTTCTGGGACATGCATTTATTTTAAGTTTTTGTAGCACTATATGTGAAACAGCTTTCATATCCTTTAAGTTGTCCTCAGGCAGTCAATTGCAGGAGGCAGGACTGGCAGCAGAGAATGTGTAGCTGGTCTAATGGTAATGAAGTGTGTCTGTTTCTGAGTTCTTGTATGTGTTCTCACACAATGCTTCAGAGCTATTTCCTGGAAGAGTGTTTTCAGTAAGTGTAAATGTTTTCCTTTTTTTTTCCTGCTGCAGAGTACCCATTTGTTTATGTTTGTTTGGAATTATAACTACAACTGAAACTATTTTGTTTTGACATAGTGACGTATTTTGGTCAAAATCAGACTAAACTAATTTTGTCTGAAAGACTTGCTAAAATTCTCATTTTAGTAAGCTTATTTCTGAATTTTGGAAGAAATAATAAAATAACTTCATTCCTACAGGCATATGATCAGCACTTAAATATGATTTTGGGTGATGTGGAAGAAACTGTGACTACAATAGAGATTGATGAAGAAACCTACGAAGAGATTTATAAAGTAAGGACGTAGTGTATTTATCTCATAGGTTCTTTTTTTTTAAACTACACTGTAATATTGTTAAAGTGGTTTATTGCTGACTATTTTTTGAATCAAGCTCTAACAGAAGTTTGGGACAAATTGTTATGAAAGTACACAGGATATCCAAAGACTTGGTGTTAATTGTATTGACCTCTTCAGCATGTCAGAACATTGTGTGTTTGTTGGAGTTGTTTCAGGTGTGTTTTTATGATTGAATTTGGTCATATACTTAGCAGATGTGTTTTCTGAACTATGCCTTTATAAATGTAAACTTTTTTTCTTTCCTTTTTCACAGTCTACCAAAAGGAATATTCCAATGCTCTTTGTCAGAGGGGACGGCGTTGTGCTTGTAGCTCCCCCACTGAGGGTTGGTTGAAGCAACAAAGGATTTAACCTTCTTGGAAAGTTCCAGACTTGTGGACAGTGTTTTGTGTTTCAATCATGTGTCTCAAAATTCTGTATATGTTTTTTATAAGATGCTTTTGTCCTTTTGGGAAGGGGAGGGAGGGGGAACCAGTTTGTCTGGCAGAAAGTACATGTAGTCAGTTGAAGCAGTGTAAACCCAACCTGATTTTTCTCAGAATTAATGTAACTGCTGTAAATTGGCTGTCTTATCACATCAGTAAAAGAATCCTTCATTTTTTTCAATCTTGGTAATAGCACCGTCTTTTATGTTTGCTTGTTTGTTTTAAATAAATTTTGAGTTATCTTTCAGATTTGACTTGTCATATTCTTCTACAGAGCTAGCTCTTTATTAAAGTTACAGTATGCAGCCTCACTTTCTGAGAAAGTAGTAACTTTAATGTGTTGTTTTAACTTCTGTCCTTACTAATACACCACTCTTGCAGATTGTTGTTTTGGGGGATGACACTACACGAATCAGTGGTGCTGTAATCTGTGGCTTTTCTGTGTTTAAATTCTTGATGCATATCCTTGTAGCAGGGAAATAGGATTTATATAAATCTTCCATTTAAGATAAGTAAAAAACATGGGCTTCTTTGCAATCTTTTGAGATGTTTTTATTGTGGCTTTGTTAGCAGAGCTATGATTTGCAAGACCATAAATAGAGGCAGAGTTTGTTGCTCCCAGGCTGTTGAGCTGCCTGCTGCATGCATTCGTTTCCCACTGTCTGTAGCCTGTTTGAGTTCTTGAGTACATTAAATTCTGCTGGATGCCTAAGATACTCATTAGTTATCTGCAGTGAAGATACACTAGAACCCTGAACAAAGCTCTTTTTTAATACCTATTTTTTCAGGCCCACCCTCTTTGCAGTTTATTCTCTTTCCTGTGTGAAAAAAGGCACTTTTGCTATAATTATGTTGTAGAGGCACATGAGAGATGTAGGTCTGCAGTGGAGGATTTCCTACAAAGCTTGACTTGTGCCTTAATAAACTTAATTTATCTAGGTGCTCTGTAGGCTTCGCAAAAGCAGCTCACTCTGGTGCTTCCTGTTACACTTAAAAATCTTCATGACAGTCCATAGCTTGTGACAGTGGTAAGGAATGCAAGGTCTACCTTGGTGACCTCCAAGCCAGATTCTTCTTAAATGCTAAGTTTTTTGGTAGTAAAATGCATGCACTCAGAAGATGAATGTATGCTTCATGCTCTTTGAAACAAGAAAAGCAGGAACTCATACGAAATCTGCTCTGGCTTCTAGGTGACATCTATATTCTGTTGTTCTCACACAATGTCCTCTAGTATGAGGACAGTAGGAGTGCCAGCTGAAGCTGACGGAGTGAAGCTGAGAATTAATGTGCTAGTAGCAATTACAGTCTTAAATCATTAATCACATGGAGACTTGGCTGCTGTATTTCCTGCACTTTGTTAGAAAGAACAAATCACTCCACTTGTACCCACATGCAAGAATTCGTTATCTTAAACCTGTGCACATATTGATCCCTTGTATGCAAATGAAAGAAGAAAGCATCTGTACAGCTTGCTGTGATTACATTATCTGAATGAAGAGCAGGTGTGCAGTGGCTTTGTAGCCAATTCCCTCACTGCACCACCCTTGCTGGAAGGACAGCCTGCTGCCTCTGCAAGAGGGGGCTCAGAGAGGATCAACTCCTGATCCATGCATTCACAACTCTTGATGTTGCAAGAAAGCCAGTGATGCTACAGCTGTTCCCCTGCTGGAAGAGGTACAAGGATGACTGCACTGAGGTAATTTTTAGTCTGTTATCTTCTACCACTCTAGGAGGCCAAATAAATGCTTAGGGGGAAAACAGTGATAGTCCTGCAGTTCCCAGGATCTGCACATCTGGGAAAGGAGAGAATATGTTTCACAGAACCTGAGGGATTTCTCTTCCACCAAGTAGTCTACACCCTTTCAGGAGTCTGGTAAGGGCCCGTCACAGGCTGAACCATTTGTTCTCTGAAAAAATACTTCTGGTTTTGGCTTTGGCTGCCTTGGGCTTGATTTTGAACTTATTGCCTGTTGTTTTCATGTGTGTGCCACTGTTGGCACCACCCCAAATGCATCCTCAAAGAACAGAACCCAAAAAACCACCAAGCAAACCAAACCTCAGATCCCAAAACATTTAGGAAACTATTTGCATTCTTGTCTGTATCTTACTTCTATTATTTGACCTTCTATTATTTGATCATGTGTTGGCTGTACTAACCCTTTACCAAGATTTCTGCTCCTGATGAGTTTGAAAAAGAATTTATTGGTAATTTTTCTCATATATTTCCATAAGATTTCTCAAATGCCTTTTCATGTTGTTTTATGATTTTAGTCTGCTAGAATTTTTAACATTACACAACTTCTTAAAAGCTGGCTTTTTATACACAATAGTAGCCTTCTGGTAGATTTTGGCCTTTGGACTGCATCTTTTTTTATAGATGTCAGAATAATTTCTCAATTTATAGTCTTTAAAGAATTTTTGTTCTGCCTGCAAGCAACTCATTCTCAGCAGCTCTTTTTTAACAAGATTTTTATGTAATTCCCTTTATCAGAAGTGCTGACATAGTTAGACCTCTGGTGTCTTTAGTGCTTTATAAGTGTTTGCTACCTTGCAATTTCTGTGTGGACTTGTGAATTTCACTTTTGAATCTCTGACTCCTGTAGGACACTAGATGGTGCTGCTTTTCCTCAAATTCATCCCTGGTTGGAGTTGACTGATGTATGTAGCCTGTGTCAACAGGCCCTTTGGTTGTACAATTAGTCATTTGTTTTTAATTAGGATGGCACTTGCTGACAGTTTTAAATTAACTCTACTGCTCACCCATAAGTAAAAATCAAAATATGTTTTGATGTTTATGTAGGCACAGACCAAGACTCCCCCAAGAGTTAAAGTAAAGCAGTATATGTGCCTTGCATTGCCATATTTTTAGATGCACAAGCTCCAGCCTGGCAACTTTTCCAGGAGCATTAGCTAAAGAATTACACTGTATAGAATAAATTGTGGTTGGCCACTCTGCTGCTAAGCACTGCTTGGAGGAAAACAGCACTTGTGTGTGGTACACAAGGCTGCTTCTGCATTCATTGATTCAGGTACTCGTCATGTGCCTGTCCAGTACCTCCACTGGAGAACGTCGCTGCAGTTAAAATTCAGCAGGGAGAACAGCCTGCACTTAGGTATTTATGTACATTAAACTCCTGAAGAGACAAATATGTCAGTTAATTTCGAGTCAACTGTGCTACTCCCTTTTTTGGACCCATATAAATACATTTTGATCCATTCTACATATTTGAAGAAGATGGAATTTTGTTCCAAGTTGTGTAGATTTTTTTTGAAGCTGAAAGGAGATTACATGATGTTTCGTTCCTATTTCCCAGCACAGGATAAGCCAAGGATTTGGGTAAGAGGTTATAGGAAGACTTGAGCAGTGTGAGCAATGGCAGACTGCTGCAGGGACTTGGGGCTGGAAAAGCAGAACAGTATTGATCATATTGGGAGTTTTGCAATGGCACTGTCTTCTCTTGGTGCTTCTGTTCTTGTTCTGCAGACATTGGAAATCTACAAAATATTTAAGAAGAAAGCTTATAAGCCCTTGGAATTCTTACTAGAACTGTAGGACTGGGAATGAAGCTGCTTCAGTGCAAGAGGACAAACGCTGTACATTGTTTTTCGGACTGATGATGACATGTACAGAAAATCCCATCAGGCTTATTCAGGTTCAAGGCATTCATGCCAAGATCATTGATGGGCTGAATACATCATTACTGAGGGTGTAGGACTCCCATGCTTCTAAACAGGAAGCTCCTTTTATATACTAAACAAAAAGAATGGGAAAGAAAAATAGAAAGTTCTACAGAAAACTGAAGCACAGTGTCCAAGCCAGCCTTTTTTGGGGGGAAGAATGGGTGGAAGGAAGAGAATAGATGATGTGGGTTGGAGCGGAAAACCAGAACCACTGACGGAAAAAGATGTAGTCAGAAACCCTGTTCATGAGTGAATTTTTTTCATTGTTACCCAAATTAGTTTGAATGGAAGAAAGGCCCACTCCCAAATTTTGGAAACTTAGTCCAAAAAGCCTATTTAATTTTACAATGGCATTTGATCGGTTTATGGTGTGACTGCCTGCAACAGCAGGGGACTGGGCGTGCTGTCTGTGTGGATGGACAGGCTATTGCAGAAAGCACTGCATAAACCCTTGGAAGGGTTGCGTAACAACTGATCACGAAGGGGGGGTTTAGCAATGTTTTGCTCCGTGTGGAACATGGTAACCGTGGACACTTTCTTCCTTAAGGTGCACAAGGAAATCAGAATATTCCAATGTTGGTCCATTTTGTGAGTTCCTCTTTGGATTTAACAATGAAAATTGCTCTAGCTTTTTAGAACCAGTTGTTAAATCAATTTTCGGACAAAGATTTCTGTTTTAAGCATCTCTGCTGGCTACACATCATGCTCTTGGGTCATAGTCTGTTTGTTGTTGTCACCCAAAGCCCATCTCAGTACACAGTTGGTCTCTGCAATAGATCTAGTGCTCCAGCTTGTTTCTGGATGATTTGAGCAAGGGACTTTCGCCACAATCTTTATACTGTCTGGCAAGGGGAAGCCTGAATTTTATGAACTCTGTTGCAATAGTGGGTCAACTTCAGCCTCTAAAGGAGACCATAGTGCTGCAGGCAACTTAGTCCTGTTCCTTTCTCACTGCACTCAGCTGTATCACAGCAAGGTTATCACTCTGTGGGTAAGGGAGGCTGCAAAAAGCCTTTGCTAGGAACAGAACAGTTTATTATATGATTCATATCTAATTGCTGTCTAATAGAACTCACTGTTGTGGCACTTCTACTACAGTAAACTTTCATTCGCTCTTCTTGAATCCACTAAACTGTTGGTCAGTAAAGCTTCCAGTGCTATGGACATCATGGCATCAAATGTGCCTGTCACTGGAGCTTGTCACTTAACCCTCATCAGGGTGAAATGCTCTGTAAAATTTTGACCCAGCAAGTCACATAATTCCTCCCCCAGTTTGATCTATGGACATCACAAAGGACTTTCATGAAAGCAAACTATTTCCAATTAAAAAGAAGAGAGAATGCTGCTCTAAATTTAAGTTAAAATATGTAGAATATTAAGTATAAAGCCTGTGGTTGTCATAATTGAATGCATTATTGAATTCTTCAGGAGCCTTCAAATTTTCAGAGGAAAATTTGAAACAAGTAAATGGTGCTTCAAATCTTGATTTCTTTAAATAACTTCTGCAACAGATGACTAACTTTGTCACTCATCCTTAACACATAATTGCTCTGATTAAAGTTGGCTTTTTATGCTGTAAAGGTGACACTTGTTAAACTAAATTATCTTTTTTGCAGCAAGTAACTTGTTACTGGTTTATCCTGTGCTGTAGGCGGTGTGGAAATGCAGCGTGTTGTAATTTGTTCTGTAGCACCTATATTTAGTACTTTTTAGTAAAACAGTTGCCTCCCCCAAATGCCCAGATGTTGTGTTCCAGTGGTTAGAAGAAAGCTGAGGAAGAAATGAGATATCAACAGATAACATCTGAGAGCTAATTTGATTTGTTCTATATTTGTAATGCATTCCTCCAACCTAAATTCTTGTTGACTGACATGCTGCTTATAATAGGCAAGAGATCCAAAGCTCCACTGCAACCCAGGAGGATGCACTGTAGTTAAATTGAACACAGCTCTTAACAAGTTTCTTATACCCAACCTTCTGATCGTTATTGCTGCCTGTGGGTGTAATTCAAATATTCAGAGTTGTTTCTGAATTAATGCAATCCTATCCATAAAACACAGGTTCTAATCTTAGTACCAGCTAATGGAGATTTTCCTTGTGTTTCAGTGTTAAGCCTTTAGAAGTTCTTTGTCCTGCATTCATTCCCTGTAAACCAACCTAAACACAGCAGTGCTGTGTCCTTGCAGCTTCCAGGTTCCCAATGGCCTGTGGGTAACACAAGACCTCTGTCCACTCTACTCAATCCTAATGCCAGCTGTCATTGCTATTATTTCTTTCTTGAGTCACTCTGATGTCCATACAATAATTTTTTTCCCTCACTCGTGCAGTTTCACGAGTTAAGGAGAAACATTTTACATGTGGTGTTTCAGGTGTTGAATATGAAGTTTACTTTAAATGTCCATTACTTTTGTTTTTTGTCTGGATTGTCTTTTAGTACTGTTGTCTCATAAAGAGGGTGCAAGCTTTCATTCTTGTGATAAAGATAAATTAAAAAACTATCAGTCACAATAAAGAACATACTAGAATAAATTATTTAAACTGAGAACTTAACTAACTATAGGCTACAAAAGTAGTATCAGCATCTTCTCAGTGGAGGTTTTTGAGTCCCCTCTTTAGCTTGTTAGTGCTGATAGGAAGCAGGAACGTATACAAGAGAGTTCAGAACTGAGTGTGTTGGAATTTGTGATCTCAAAGAATAGTTCCCAAAGGTTATATGGAAGGTACACTCACTCATCATACTTAGCCTATTAAAGGTTTAGACATTTTGAAAAAGAAATAAACTCCCCCTCAGTTAAACATGTAACACTTAAAAGACCGTTCAGTTGAAATTTGAGATGAACATTCAATAAGCTGATTGATTTTTTTTCCTTACTTCATCAGAAGATACCCACATCTTATACAGCAGAATTGTGAGATGCCTGTACAGAAAGTCTGTAAACAGAGCATGAAAATATATAATGTAAGCAGCCAATTGGCCTGGAGCAGTTTTTTCTCTTTCACAGGCTCTGTTGCATAACTGTTCCCTTCAGCCTGGCTCTGGTGTTTATGGGCTGGATAGTTACGTGAGAAACCGATCAGAAGATTTGCTGCTTCTAAAGACTAGGAATTTTGGGAGAAATCTGGGAGTTCTGCATTTAGTAATAACATCCAGAGAAGCAAGTGTTAATTTACATAGGATTCCCTCCCAGTATTTTCTCCAAATAAATTATAAGTTTGGAATAAACTTAGTATTTTGTGTCCTTTGAGCAGTAAACTTGGGACAAGAACCTTTGTCTTATCTTTTTTAATTTATTTTTTTTTTATTTTTTCACTGTTCTGCTGTTCAAGGGAGTTGTGCAGGGTGACTACTAATCCTTGGTGTGTGTCTGAGAGCAGCAGAAGCAAAGACTGCAGGTCATGCTGTCCCTGTACAAGGTTCCTTTTGTTTTTAAGTTGCTTATTAGTCACCCTTCTAACCCGACATCCTTTGATTCTGACCAAAAGCCATTGGAGGAATGCAATAGCAAGGGAAGGAGGGTTGCTTCATTCATAAATCTGAGAGCATTTAAATAGGAGGCTATAAATTATTATCTAATTTCTTTCATCTGAAGAAAAGAAACCAGGATTTTACAATTAAACATTTTGTTCAAGATTGCATATGCTGAGACCATGGCAGAACTGCAGACAGGGTTCTGCTGTCCTCTGTAAAGGGTCTCTTGAACCCTAAAGCCCAGTAATGCAGCCTGGACCATGAGTACAAGGAACATTGTTTCCACTGTTATGCTGCTGGCATAGAGGAAGCTGGTATCTCCAATACTGAAGGTATTGGAGGAAGAATTAAACTGAACCTACAGGATAAAATTTAGTTCCCTTCAATACATAATGCCAATGAAAGTGATTAATGTTAGTAGAAGAAAACTTTCAGTTTCCAACTGGGTATAATATTAAAAAGATGAAAATATATTTTTGAGCTTGAGTCTTAAGAAAAAAGGGATCTGTGCTGAATAACTCAATCTCTTTCTGATAGTGGTTGATCAGACTGCTGTAAAGTTCAAGTCAACTAAAGGTGACTCAAATGATAGAACAGAATGCTAGGCTAGGCTAAGAACTGAGATGTGATCCTCAGATTTGGTCTAAGATTTGGGAATGAGAAATTACAAATCTATTCTAGTCCTTTCTTATTCTGTTACCACAGCTAAATAACTTGGCTGTCATTAGCAGAACTGCTATTCGTGTAAGGATTTTTGTACTCGTAGCTCTGGATTTACACTGGGCAGTAAATTGACTTGATTGAAACTCTTGGCATGCCAGCTCTGTTCTCAGCTGTTTTACAGGGGCATTAAGAACTTGTCTGCAACATTTTTTAATAGTAAGATACCATATATGTATTATTTATAGTAATAACTTTTCACTGGCAATTTGGGAAGGTAGATCATGCTACCAGATTTCTTCATTAGAGTTATACCATGAAGTCCTGTAAAGGTGTTACAGAGATAAAGCTGCAACTTCGTTTATCCCAGCTTCATTTTTCTGACACTCCTTACTTAACACTGGGTCATGAGATATAAATTATCTACCATGAAAATTCCCTTGTTTGTGTGAAATTTTGCATGACCTTATTCCTTGCTCTCTTTTCAGATATCTTTACATCCAAGCGTACACTGTGGATTTCTATACGAATTTGGTGAGGTAGGAGGGAAACACACTTGGTTTGTACTTTTTAGTGACTTGTAAATATTAGCACGGGACATACATTACATGAGAATGCAGTTCATCAGGAATCAGCAAACTGCTGGGTGAACATGTCCATTGTTCATTACTAACTCCTGAACAAGAAGCAGCCTTGTGGTAACCATGCTGGTCACAGATGTTGCACTTAAGTCTCATCCTCTTGAAATCCAAATTAAGCCCCCCCGAATACTTACACAGCGAGCTGTGAGCCTCTTCAGTTGTGGTGTGACAGTCAGTGCGGCTGACGGAAGGTGCAGGTCCTGGCATGTGATATGCATTAGGCTGGAGCGAGATGGAGCACTGCATGTTGAGATCCTGTTGTCTCCGTGGGCTGTACCTCAGGGTGCTGAAGATGAAAGCTTCAACAGTGTGAAGCTCTGCGTGGGCTGTGTTTGGCCCACAGGCTATGTTCACCATCCCTCGTGTTCACTGGAATGTAGAACTTTCCAGCCTAATACAGATTGTGTTTGTTTTTTTAAATGTTTAACAAAATAGAACTTGTAATTTTCTGACCCTAAGTGGGAGTCACTTAAAAGGCATTAGTCAAGGCTGAAGGAATTTCCATTTCACCCGTGGCTCACACTAACCTCATTCTAAGCTCTTTTATGTTGAGAAACTGTCAACTCAACTGCAGATGAACCATCTTCACTGGCATGGTGTCTCTCAGATTGATACCAGGCATTTTTCATTTTAGACTTGGGCTTTTACACAGTAACCCTGCATATCCCTTGGGTGCACTTCTACACAAGTGTGAACTCCCCACTTAGCTCTGTGTCTTCTTTGAATTGTGAGGCTGCATTGATAAATCACAGCACCCCAGCTTATCCTCTGTGGCTTCACCAAGGAGACTTAAATTAATTCTGATTGAGTTTTACCTTTTGGAGAGGTACAGCAAGCAATTGAGAACCGGGCAGCTGGGTAATATAACTCCTCTAAAATATACCAGAACTCACACTGGATCACAATGTCAAATAATTTTCAACAAGGGTTCAGACCATGAAGTGAGCCTCTGGCAACTTCAGCTTCTTCAGCACACTGACAATGGCTTCATCCTTCTCTCTATAGAGTCTCTTACCATGTTTAAGTCCCTTTGAAGGTAGATGTAAATTTACTTTTAAACATCAGTGTTTAATAGTCAAAATTTCTACTGGTTTGGCTGCATCTCAGACCAAATGTTCCATTAAAGTCTGTAGGGGACAATGTACAGTGTGGGTTTAGAGGAATATAAGCATCTGCCCATCTCCTTGTCTTCCAGACCAAGGAAATACAAGGAGGTTTGGTCTTTTCTTTTCCTTGTCCTTACAGACAGGATCTACAAAGGTGATGAGGCATTAAAAGCAATCATAATGGAAAATATGGGATTATGTGAATGACCAGATGCAATAGAGGAAGGAAAGCTGTCTGTGTGCAGCAGTTCTGCCTTGTCAAGCCTTGTGGCCTTATCGACTTGATGATCCATGGAGGTGAAGTATTTTTTTCTGTTTTTCTCCTAGAACTTCTCTGATCAATAGATTTTCCAATAGTTACATGTTGGAATGACAAAAATGGTCCTGTTTCCTAAGAAATGTCTCTGGTGGCAAAGTTTTTAAAGGTCTGTGAGTTTCCCTATTGTATTTAATGGGGCCTTTGGCTCATAAACACATTAAACAAAGAAACAATAGATCCCTAGGGGAATTTTAAAAGCTGAAGTGTAGGAGCTTTAATAATATTAGGAGGACCTAACGTGTCTGATGTGGGAACTTAAATCTGAGGCAAGAATTATGAAAAGAATGTTCGAAGTGAAGATTTAATTACATGATTTATTGTTAATAGTTTATTATTTTATATACAGTGCCAGAGGCACTCCTGGTGCTTTACAGATGATTACAGAATAGCAATTCCCAGATCAAAGATCTTGATCATGCAATCTTTATTCGTGTAAGTATTCCCCATGGTGCCTGATCTTGTTCCCTGTTAAAACTCAATAGTCCCCCCCAACACAGCCCATCATAGACAATTAAAAGAACTTCACCAAGAGAACACTGATTAATTATCCTCCCCAGAATGCTGAATATTTTGGTGCCATATATTGTATGGATAAAAGATATCTATTGTGTTTTAGCAAACCTCACATTTTTTTGCAGCTTTAATTCTTAATTATAGTGTCAGCAAACATTAAGATTATTTCCATGATAGAAGCAGCTTATTTCTGGAAGAAAAATGTCAACTGGTTTGTCCCCATATGTTTCAGACCCTGATGAGTTAATGGTGCCAATTTATTTGCATGTAATTGTTCCCTCAGTGACCAGTACAGAAATTTTCACCTTCAAAGACAGATGCTGAATGTGAAGTACTCCTGCAAGCTATGCAGATGCTTCAACCTCTATTTGCAGAAGGTTCTGCTTTTCTTTGTTTTGTCCTGTGACACTTTGCACTCCACTGGAAATGCCACCAATAAGCAATGCACTTAGATGGTTTTCCTAATTCTTCAGCTGAAATGGCTGTTGTTTATCTGCTGGGTTGATGCAGGCAGCCACAGGAGTGAACACAGCTTGTGCAGCCATCTTTTGGCTTCTGTCTTTGAGACATAACAGTTCTGGTGGGGAGAGATTGAGGCAATTGTGCATAGAAGGCAAAGGAGGCTTTTTCCCCTCCATCTGTTACAGGATTTTAATATAACTTTTTGCAGCATGCTGTCCCATTGCTCTCAAAGCAGTGGCATGTAGCACAGAGAGAGGTATTCTGATTAGGGATATGTGATGATCTACATGCCTAAGATTCTAGTGTAGGGATCAGGATTCAGATTCTTATCTGAATATTGTTGGTCTAGACAGTGGGTAGAGAGTATTGCTAGAGGAGGCACTTTGGATGATACCCAACATCACTTGCTCTTGAAAATACCTTTTTTCTTTTTTTTTTCAAGGTTGTGTTAAATCATTATGATTTCAACACTCTAAGGTGCCATATAATTACCCAGGATGTAAGTGAATCTAGTACTTTATGCAGTAAAAAGCATTGCTCTGGCCACTAGCTAGATGGCACTGATCAATTTTGTGTCCACAGCTGGTGCAATTCCTAATTACGTTTATTAACTTACTGTCATGAAATGGTGTGAAGGTCAGAAGTTGATGTAGGTTAAAAACGGGATTAGGAAAATTTATGGAAAGTAGGTTCATTTATGACTGTTAAACAAAATAGTTCTGTGTGATCTCTCAGTGATAAACTGTTGATTGCTGGAGAGTAGGAGGATGTCCCTAGGGAAGAATTGTTCTATATACACACCCTGTTTCTTATATTCTTTACCTTACTGTTGAAAACAATGCACTGGGCTAAAGGGAGCTGTCAGATGGCTCAGCATGATTGTTCTTACATTCTCACGTGTTTCAGTTTCTTGGAAACTTCTGATCTGAGTCTAATGGTGTGGCTTGTAGCATTATGAATCCTTCTTGTATTGTATTCATAGCCACACAACCCTTCCTAAACTCCCTAACTCTTGTCTCAGCATGTCTAGGGCTGAATTCTCAAGCAAGGCTGGTCTGTAGTTGCTATCAATTCTACACATAAAATTCTGACTCCCCTGAATCAATTACAAAACTTCAGAGGGACTGGAGGTTCAGTGCAGTTGTGGATCTCTTGGAGATTGCTCAGGTCCAGCAGCAAAGAAACTCTGACTAACCAACCTTCACATCTCCCTTCCAGCTCACTCCTAAATGCTCTGGCAATAAGCAATTTTGACATACAAAGTGGAAGTCTGGCTATTAAGTGATTTACTTAAGGTACAAGTGAAAGAATTGCAAACCAGAATTATGATTATCTAGATACAGAATGTTGAGTTTCTGGCTAAATAATATAATAGCACTTTTGGAGAGACTTCTAAACAGTGTAATATTATATTAAGGATCAGCTTTACAGTCACAGGCAGGTTTGGCTGTCATATCACTGCCTTCCCCACTGACTTTGGCCTTTTCTTTCCTTGCACTATCACAGTTCCCAGTCTAACATCTCAGCAAATGCTGCAGCTAACTTTTTGTTTTATTTGAGTTTGTGTGAATAAAACAAGCTATATTGCATGGTAACTGAACAGGGCTCCATATACCATTAAATCCTCTTCATGGTGAGACCGGTGAACTCTGGCATAAAAATGGTGTAAACAGATGGGAACGATAAGTGCCTCAGCTCCCACAGCTACATCCAGCTCTGATCATAAGCCAGAGACCTTATGGTGCAAAACCACTTGACTGGGCCAGACTCATCCCAGAGGTCAGATATGCTCCGTAGGCTGTCATTCTCTGATCTAGAGAGTCGTCATATGCAGGTCTAGTCAGAAGGCCCCTAAACTTGCTAATTTTTGTTAATTATTCTTGTGCATATTTTGGTAATGCTTGAAAACCCAAATTGAGATTGGGATTCCATTGTTTTAGGTGCTGTGCTAACACACATAGCATGTTTCTGTCCTCAGTCTGTCTTGAGTTCAGCAAATGAACTCGGTGAAAATGAGCATCAAAATGAAATTGGAAATTAAAGGTAAGGGATTACTTACAGGAACTGAAAACAGCTTTCTCAAGTTCAGCTTTTTCCCGATTATATGTTTTCCTGGAGATTGAAAACATTCTCTTCACTTTATGAAACAAGTTTAGACATGTTGGGTTTTTTTTTAAATCTGTGATGCCTGATGTTGGTATAAAGCCCCACAACTGAGCCTGAAACTAGACAGGTGATGCTGACATGATTGCAACCAATCTTCAAGTTAGAGTAGGAGAATTGAGATTCACTTTGTCCAGAACTTTGTTTTCTAAGTTTACTGTAAATGGATGTTTAAGAAACAAGTGACCTCTTGAAGACCTCAGGTTTCAAAGAATTACTCAGAAGTGTCCATACAGGTTAGTGTGACCTGCAAAATACCCATTACTCATTTCTCTTTCTCTGAAACAGCAATGCCTTTGTTTCTCTCTCTCTTTCTATTTTTCTCTAACTTGAAGGCAATAACAGGACCTGTGGCTTTGCTCCATACATGTCACTGCCTGCCAAAAACAGCAGGCAAGTGAGTAATACTATTCCTCCCTTGAAATTCTATCCTTGAAGTGAAATTAATGAAGATCTTTACCACGAAAGAGAAGATTCCAGTTTTGTGGAGTGACAAAGGCAGGATTTAGACTTAGATTTGTTTTCCCCATTTTCAGTTGTTTTTGCAATAGTGGTGGTGGAAAGCTAGAGAAACCATGAGAAAAGGAAAAGAATCATTTAAGTACCAAAAAAAAAATCCTGATCATCTGGCAACTGATGAATTAGAATCTAGTAAAGGGAACTTAGACAGCAGAGCATTGTGATCAAAATGGAAAATCTGGTCATCATAAGAATACCTGTCCAGTCTCTGACGTTGGAATAGTCATTGTTCACCTATTTTTGCACCAAGATCTGGGAGCTTCAGGACAGGACTTTGCAAAGGCCATCAGTTGAAAGAACAAAAATCTGTTCACCACCAAAGAAGCCGCTGAGCTGATTCTTCGAGGCCCTAAGTTAAAGACAGAAACAGTCTCTAGAGTAGCAGTGGAAATGAATTCTTTCTCTTTCTTGTGCTTAAACAGAGTGTTCACCAGATTTTGGTGGTGTTATCATCAGACAAGCATTCTCTTGTAAAATTGATACCCCCCAGTCTACTACTTCTTAGTAATGTAATAGCCATGTTGAAGTCATGGTGGTCTAAGGATAGAATGGAAGCTCAGCATTCAGAGAGAGATGAGATCTTTTATCAGATATTTTTATGTACAGTCTGCCTTCCCTGGCAGAGACCTTATAAGCAGGCAAATTTAAAACATAAGCTGATGAATAAAAGGGATGCTTTCCTACCCTTAAACTTGTTCTCTCTGGTGATGGTGCAAGAATGATGGCAGGGTAATGTAAAGAAGAAGCTTCCACTATTGTTGTCGGTGCTGTTTGCTGTGTGAATGAACAAAGGACTTCAATCTCCAGCACTATTTTTGCTATGATGAATGCTTTGTAAATGCTGATGGATGGATCAGGGGAGGATAGAAAGATAAAAGTCTGACACATCTTGCCAGTACTGGATTCATATATGGATTGAAAGTGAAATGTAATTACCAGCCAGATCAAATTCTTTCAAGAGCCAGAGCTGTCTAGACCAACAGCAGATATTTATTTTTAGGGTTGATCTTTGTAGGTTTTATTAGCAATGTTGCCTTTCCTGGGGTAAAACCAGAGGAGGAGAGAACACAAAATCCTCTTGAGCTTCCATTGTTAAAACAAGCTATGTAAAGCCTATGGGAGGAACCCAAATTCTGAGAACAACCTCTGTTTTTGTGATATTCCTTCTGAGATATTCTCTGCTTTAAATTGACTTGAGGAATCAGTGTGATAAAACTGGCATTTGAAAACTAAATGATGCACTTAGAGTTAAAGGAACTTCATAACTCAAACAAAGGATATGATAATGAAGTTTTCTCTTCACTTGAGACAATCCTGTACAGTTAATTTTACCAGGAGTCACAATGTTTATGTAATGAGGTTTGTAGGTTAGCACAAACCTAGATAGGGCTCTGTTCACAATAGCTGCACAGAAGAAAGGAGTTGGACCCTCTCTGCTAATAGTACCACTCTTTTCGTAAATTGATCAGCCATTTCTGGGCTTCTGTATTTCAGTTTGTCCCCATGAAACATCTGCACACGAATCTTTCAAACGTACCAAGAACCAACTTCTTTATGTTCAGCTGGGTTGGGGGAAATGAGCAATCTGAAGGTGTGTTATGAAATTTTTCAAGCAGGCTACTCAAATTGGAAAGCTGAAGAGACAAACTTGAATGTGTTGTTAAACAACAAATCTTCTGAAGAACCTGGAGTGGGATCCTAGCAACAGGATTTCACCACATCTAAGTGGGTGCTAATACTCCTTTTTGCCATCTGGGGAGAAAACAGACCTGCTTAAGACTTTCAAAATATTCTATGCATCTCACATTTATGGAGGGAGGTGATTCTGCCCCTCTGCTCTGATGAGACCCCACCTTCAGTGCTGCATCCAGCTCTGGTGTGTCCAGCACAGGAAGGACGTGGACCTGTTGGAGCGAGTCCAGAAGAGGCCACCACATTGATTAGGAGGATGGAGCACCTATTCTATGAGGAAAGGCTAAGAAAATTGGGATTGTTCAGTTTGGAAAAGAGAAGACTTCAGGGTGACCTAACTGCAGTCCTCCAGTACAGGAGAGATGGAAACTATTTACAAGAGCATGTAGTGATAGGACAAGGAGGAATGGCTTCAGATTGACAGAAAGTAGGTTTATATTAGATATTAGGAAGAAATTCCTCACTGTGAGGGTGGTGAGGCACTGGCACAGGTTGCCCAGCAAAGCTATGGATGTTCCATCCCTGGAAGTGTCCAAGGCCAGGTTAGATGAGGCTTAGAGCGATCTGGTCTAGTGGAAGGTGTCCCAGCCCACAGCAGGGGCTTTGGAACTGGATGATCTTTAAGGACCCTTCCAACCCAAATCATTCTATGACCTCTATACAAAATCAGGTTTTATTTCTGCAGAGTTTTGTCTGAACAGGACTGTTCTGGCCAGCAAAGCCTGGGAACTGCCTATTCATAATGTACCGAATCCCAGCACTGGAAACTGCTTGAACATGTTGAATCACAGACCTCCAGCAGTTGCTCTGAAGAACCTTCCAGTTAAGGCAGCAGTAAACACGTTTCTTTCTAGTACCCTTTTCAAAATGGGTTTATGGGGAGGATAAGAATAAGAATGAAAGAACAGCACAGGATTCCTTTTTGATAGTCACAGCAGTTTAAAAGTGCCAAGAAGCAAGTTGATAGAGCAGGATGCAAATAACACCAAGGTTGTGGGTTTGATCCCTGTATGGCCCATTCACTCAAGAGTTGGACTCGATGTGGGTCCCCTCCAACTCAGAATATTCTGTAATTCTGTGATATTCAGTTACAGATGGGTGACTTCTTCCCACACCTGCCTCCAGGCTTGGCGCTGAGCGCTGGTTCCCTCCGGGATGGTCTCCACTAGGTGACGGTGTTGTACCGGGTTAGCCGGGGAAGGTCCGTGCCGATCCTCCTGCAGCCCTGGGAGCTTCGCTCGGGACACTCGGAGCAAAAGCAGGACTTAGGCATTGAATAAGTGTTTTGGCTGGTGGATTTGCTGTACAGCTGTATAGGGAGACGCTGAGAATGAAAAGGCACTCTAAGAAGTGCTGCAAACGTGTCAGCTGGTTGTTGTGGCATTACAGACAAGATTCAGGATCCCACATGCCAATTGAAATGCCTCTATGAAGAGGATGGGTTTTCAATATTGCTGTGATACCTGTAGTATCAAGTCAGGGTCCATGGCTGTGTCACAGCTAAGCTCTTATATAATGCACATATATAATGTGATTATTGCTTACTCGAGCTCCAGAGGCTAGCACAAGTTGTCTGTAGTTTTGAAAACACAGAAATTTTCCTCCTTAGAGCAGGAATTAGGTCTTAAGCAGACGTGGCTCTCAGGTATTAGAAAGCAGTATTGCCCATGTTCTCTTATGGGAAATGGGATTGAGTGGCCAGGATTAGAATATTGAATCTTCTGGCTGCCAATCCAGTGGGGAGTCAAATAGATTAGAATTGATTTTGTCTTTTTTTTTTTTTTTTCTGGTTACGTCAATACTTTTTTCCTCTGTTGTGCTGTTTCTATCATTTCTGGACAGATAGAGAAGTTTTTATGTAATAGTGAATAAAACAAGAAAAGTGGATCAGGAGCTTCTAACCTCTGTCTCGGGACTTAAGACAAACATCCATATAATTTCCTGACTGCTGACAAGTTCATACTGGATAAAAGCAAATGCTTTCAGCCACCATAAAACAAAGTTCTTTGTAATGCAATGTTGCTGTTGATCTTTCTTGTTGACAGATTCTTTTCAAGATGTTTGAGACAAATTATTTTATAAAAGAAAATTTTACAGCTGCTTTACATTTTGTTTAAGTTTTTAAGAGTAAAGACTGTAAAAACAGTCCTTCAGGAGCAGGCATGTGTGGAATGGTGTGCTTCTGTGTCTGAAAAGAGCATTTCCTTACTTCTGTGTAACTCTTAAGTGCACAACGACCTTCATGCAAGTTCTGTTGTTTGTGTACCTGGAAGTGTAAAAGCCAAAAGCCTGGAGGACAATACAAATATAAATGCTTTGTTATTTGAAATGGCACATGGTCTCTTGATTGTCTATGGCTTCACATGCTGCAGCTGAAGCATATTTCAAGGCAATGCTGCAGGCTGTAGTAGCAGGTGCAGCTGTATGATTTGTGTGCTTTGGAAAGGAGACCTTCTACCTGCACCCTCTGATTTCTTACCTCTTTGAGTCTCTGCTTTTCCAATATTCCCTGTGAGTAGCTGGATGGCAGTTTATGGCACCTAGCTTCTCGATGTGTCAGTCAAGACAAAGCTCAGAATACACATCCATGACACTCCTCCACCTTTCCCTGTGGCGCAGTCACTCCCAGTGCTTTTTGTTGGATTTCCTCTTGTCCACTGTTTCAGTGTGGCTGGAGAGCTCTAGGAGGTGTGACAGGAGAATACCTGCAAGACTTCAGAGGTTTCCAGTTCCAACGGTGCTGCATCCACTCCTGCTCCTTCCTGACCCTGTGCTCCTGATGTGTTATCTCCTCTGTCCTGTCCTATAGTCTCACAGTGAAAAATACATGTTTTGTCCTGTATTACCAAGCTGCTTAAGAAGATCCATACCTACCTCATGCTTTTTTAATGGTGTTGCTAAATAAGACCCTCTATACTACCCAAGAATAAGTAGAATTTAGTGTGAGGATTACATTGCAACGTTTCTTAAGGTCAAGATAATGAAAAGGTCCATAGAAACACTCTCCCATCTTAGAGAGGGTGCCAAAGCAGAATCAAGACTTGATTAGTTGTGAAATTTGAGGACATTTGGATGCAGATAAAAAGCTGTGGTCAGCTTTCTTCTCTAACATGAATGGAATCCAGACACCCTTGGACTTTGTGTTGAGCCAGTTCTGGAACCCACTCCTCTCTCTAATCTTTATTGATCTATGTCCTTTTTTGTGTGAAGCTAAATTAAGAGTGTTTGGCATTCTCAAGAAGTGGCCAAGCCAAACGCTCAAAACTTGGGGAATGCAAGAATTTAAGTTGTTGCTACAAATTCACTAGAGCCTTTGTGCTGTATGCGTTAGGGCATTGTCTTTAATCACAAGTTCACAAACTATTAAATCTCTGCTCTGTTTAAAGTGCAGGATGGATATTGCTCACTTAATGAGCAGCTAGTTAATATTTTCTTTTATCTTCATTGTTCAGTGTGTACCCCATGGCTTATTTACTGCACACTATTCAAAGCCTGTTCTGAATACAGAATTCTTAATTTCCTTGGGAGCTTTCCTTCAGCAGTCATTGTTATTGTATCTGGGTGCTTCACAGATATGAAATAATCTATTTTCAAAACGTCTCAGTGAAATGAGGGGATACTGCACCCCTATTTGGACAGATGGAAAATAGAGATATGAAGATGAAGAGAAAACATTGCCAAAGGTTTTTGATAGTCTGAGACTTGATTATTTTTTTTTCTCCTACTTCATGGCACTGCAAAATATTTTATATATGCAAAGCATGGTTCTTACCCATTTCAGTTCTAGCTGTGAATACTCACCAATTTTGCAGATCCGACTCTAGGGTCTCCTGTTGGATCCCTAAGAGAATGACTGACAAGCTGGGAAAATTGGATCAATTAATTTGCTTAGCAACTCTTACAAACACTGTTGGAGGGCAAGGTGGAGTATAGTTCTGCAGGAGCTGCATATATCTATAGGAGAGACCTGGACTGATAAGCAGAAGGAGAAGAAACCGAGTTCCTCTACTCCCAGATGAATTCCCAAGCCCCTTTCTCCAGCTGAAACCTGGCAATGAATCTTCTCCCAGCTTCTCATTTACAATCAAACTTCACCCTCTGAAGGCTCATTTCCCTAGGGAGAAAGGTTTTTCCAGAAGGCAGTTCAAATTAGGAGCTTAGTTTAGTCCCCATTACCAGCAATCTAGTGGGACAAGTGCTTTTTCCATTGACCTTAGGGGGGCCTGAAGGACACCATCCTCTCTAGGCTGAACCTACTCAGTGTAAATGACCTACATTTCCATCTCTGCTAGCTGCCTTTAAACCCCACTCAGTGCATTTCCAGGCTCCTGGTCCCAATGGCTATGTTGTCTTCTTCCCCCTCCCTCCATCCACAGTCATCCTCAACAGCCCTGTACTCAGTTTTTGACCATCTTCTAGTCCTTGCTTCAACAAAGAGTTTCAACCGGTTTCTTTCCCTTCCTTCTTGTCTTGTACTTTTTACCTTCTGTGTCAGGACAGTTTCACCACCGGTACTATTGGCTTGGCAGTGAAGTGGCCATTAAAAGCACAGGGAAGTCGTGAAACTTTCCCTGCCTTTTAATGTCAGGATGGCGTGAGAATGAGAGTATGCAGGGAAAAGAAAATCAGCTCCAATAACATTGTCCTGAGTACTGCAAGCTCAGTTTAGAGGAGTAAGTGGGCTGGCAGACACACACCCCCCTTTCCCATGTAGATGCTGCAGAGGAACAGAGTAAAAACAGATATTGGGTTTTTCAAAAACCTTTACCTACTATTGCAGATATAATTTCACCTGCAAGAAATATTGATTTAAGTCCGTGAAACACAATTTCTGACTTTCACAGGAACAGCACAAGACAACTTGGATGATAAAACCCCTCTCTACTCCTTCAGGATCTTTTCTGAAGTATATGGATTTCCAGTTTGATTTTTTTTTTCCCTTTAGATATGGCCAAAGTCATGTGGTTTTATACAGTTTCATTCTTGGTAAAGGCAGATTGTTGTGGCTAAATTTTTTCTTTAAATAAACAAATCAGAATCAGTCTAAGAGACACTCAGCATGGAAAATTTCAGAGTGCCTAGCTAAAGGCTGGCAAGTTTGCAGCAATTGAAAAGAGGATTTTGTAATGAATGGGAAGTGTCAAGCAACCTTTGTAATAATTGATTCTACCAACCCTTGCTTATAATAAGTACAATTATCAAATGTTTCAGTAAAACCATCTCTGCCCGAGAAAGAAGTTCCATTTTAGCGCCAAATCCTTCAGGCTTAATATCTTCGTTACTACAATGATTGCCAAACTCTAAGTACTTAGAAAGGAATGTTCTCCTTATTTCTCATTCATAGGTGTAATTCATGACTAGTCTGAACTTTGAGTGCACCTGTAAAGGCACTGTTTGTGTGTATTGTATTGTTGGCAACAGTGACTGTAGTAAAACACATCGAATAGATGGCACAGTTAAAGCATTTTCCTGAGATAATAGGAATATATTAGTCAATTAGAGCAATCTAATCGAGATCAAAATCAGTCGAGATGGTAGGAAGGTGAGGTAACTGGCACTGCTGTTACCTGTGCACTGTTTTCTAGAGAAACAGAAAATATCACTCTCCAGTCTTAAATAACACCAATCTGGTGGTGAAAATATTAGCAGTGAAAATGAACACAGTGTATCTGTGAGTAAAGATTATTGAAAGCCGAGCCTATCCTAATTTTGAAGGTATGTTTCTTTATGTGTAGGTGATGATGAGTTTGAGATTGGCTTTTCAGGTGTAATTTGGAGACCAGCTGCAGGGAAACACAAATTACAGTCAGGAGCTGTATTTGGTTAAAGTGCAGCTATGTTTTGTAAAGGGGTATGTCAGATTGGGATCTTTCTCCTCAACTCATTTCTGGGCATAGTCAGAGTTGCAGGCTCAGTAAAAGCAAACATATTTCTCTTCCTTTTGCTTTGCCCTTTATTTAAAAGTCAGAGCAGTGTAAGGGTAGTTGGACAGAATTTCTCCTTTAGAATGCTGCTTATTAAGTTGTGATTGGTTCCACCGAGGTATCAATGGCGTTTATTTTCAAGGCATTGAAATTGGATTGTTGTCTTTGAAAAGTTTGGCCTCCAGAATCTTTCCAGATGTGAAGAACAAAAGGATCTAGTCACAGCACAAGAGCTGCACAATTTGCAGAGTGAAATAAAATGCTGATTGTTCAGCATTTGATTTTTAATCTTGGTTTTAAGAAAGAAAGAAGTGAAAACTGGTAAGGAACAACATACATAAGAAACTCTGTCTGGAGTTCTTCATTCATAGGTGTGATGCAGACCACATATCTTCACACTTCATCAGATCTTTAACTTATTTTGCTTCTCTAACTTGTGGAAACATGATAAAATGCTTATATCCCATCAGCCTCCAGCACTGATTATAGCAAGTATGTAGGAAAAGTCAGTTGATGAGATGAAAGAGAGATAAAACACTGACACAGTACAGTAGAATAAAGTGGTAAATTAGGGGAAAAAAGGTGGTAATGATCTAAGACCTAGAAATTTATCATTTTTTTCTACACAGTTTATTATTTTGATGGCCAGTGTTCCCTTCAGTCAGTCTGCTTTGGCCAGCTGTCAGTCCCACAGGCCACATGATGTTTGCAGCATTAACAGCCCTGTTGGTGCCCAGGAACTCGAGTGTTTAACACCATCACTCTTTGGTCTGGATTTGCCTCGGAAAATGACTTTGTTTTCTGATGAAGGGTTGGCTGCATTTTCCTTGAAGATACTCTTTTCTCCATAGAACTGACAATTCACAGCCTGAACAAATGTTGAGTTTTTTTCTTTTTTTTAAATCTAAGTTACCAGGACAGTTCTTCTTCTGAAAACAGATATGATAGATTTTTACTTCAAAGTAGTCATAAATGCAGATTCTTCAAGTTAAAGGAAAATTCACACTTCTTTTTGAATTCAGATCTGAAAATTTAGGACTATTCCAATACATATTTGGAATCAAACAAACATTTATCTGACCAGCTTAAAATTTGTGGAAATTGTAGGCAAGGAAATGAATATAGGAGTTAATTTAATTACTCAGATCAATCTTTAGAGGGGATAAAATCGTTCATTAAAATTCAATTTATGATTGATTTAAGATTTCAATAATAATGAATAACCAAAGAATATAATACCTTCTGGTTTTCCCTGTGAACAGCTGCGCTTTTTTTCCCCCCTTTTTTTTTTATTTTTCTTATTTCTTTTTAGATAGTAACAGTGGCCAACAGAGGCTTTGGGCTGGAGAATGATTTCAGGCACCAAGAGGAGTATTCTACTAAATTGCTGTCTGTTTTCAACACTGTTTGCCAGCAGCTGGCAGAAATATTTTATGTAAATATTGGTTTGAACTAATTTAAACTGGTGGCTTTGTTGTCTCTACATACCAATTTCATGTGATCTTAACAAAATAATGACTTCAAACACAATCTTTGTCCCTGAGTTGTACTCCTCTGACATTTTATTCATGACGCCTGCATCCTGAGTATACTGTCTCAAAGCATTGGATTCAGCTTCTTTTCATCACATAACAATGATAATTATTTAAATGTATAGAACTACTGGTTAAAAACAAAATCAGTGTAATTTTCAGTATTTCACAGGTTAAATAATGTCCCTCTACAAAAGTGTTTAAAATGTGCTACTTCCAACATTGCGTTCCTGTTCAAAAGACCATTTCTCTTATCCCACATAGATCATACCTGGAATGACCACTTTTCACTCACTGATCCTCAGCCACTTCTTTCAGGTGGTTAAGATGGAGGGATTCCTGACCCTTCATGTAATGCCTTTTCCATTTGACTGTGCTGGCTGACAGTTGGTCAATAAAAAATCCGAAGGCTACATTTTGTGCTAGAGGAGATTACATCTCCTTTTCAGTGGTGCAAAGCATTCAGGGCCAATTCTATTCTCCCAGAGTACAATGGGAGCACTCCCAATGAGGGGCAATCAGTCCTGGGAATCATTTGCTTCACCAAGTATCTGTTCAAATTGCTCTCTGATGTCTCCAAATATATCCCTCATTTTCATCACACTGTTACTTCTGTTGCTTCAGTACACAGGGTGCTGCAGGGATGGTACCAGCTCCCTTAAAATACTTGCAATCCTATTGCAGCACTGTGTAATTGTTCTCTGGGTAGGGAGACAGCACATGCTTTTACTGGATGTATTCTGTAGCCATATTCATCTATTTGTAAGATGTCTCTGCCCTCTTATTTTATCTTCTTCACTTGATTGTGTTCTGAAGCATTCAAGTGTTCTTAAATATATATTACATCTACATTGCTCTATTTGATTGGCATAAGACACAACATTGCAGCTCTCAGTGAGCTGCTGGTGGGTAGGACCCCATTTACAATCCCATTTTTATATGCATTTGATATCAGAAAAAAAATTGCTGGTATTTAAACCAAATCATTTTCATCCACAAGCAAGGGAAGGACTTGGGCAACTAATAGATCTTCTTGTTCATTCATTTCTGTGTTTTACAAAAAGTAACATTCTTCTTGTTAAAAATTATCACAAAATTGTCTATAAACTCTCCATAATGAAGAAGAGAAAGCACCTAATGTTCTTCCCCTGTGGCTGAGAGACTCAGCTCTTGACTGGCAGGTATTCCAGACGCTACAGTTAAGTTACATTTAGAGGCAATCCAAGGTATGCATACTTTCATTTTTAAACAGAGAAATGCCATATTTTCCTCTTCTAAGCTGATTTTTGAGTGCAGTCGACGTGACATTTTTAATGGTTTCTTCATGGCCATGAAGAAAACAAACAACCTTGAAATTGTGATTCATTCCCCACATATTGCGTGTCACTCTCGTGCCTTTTAATATCCTCCCCAAGCCATCGACTGCAGAATTCGAGGTTGGACACTTGACTCTGTTCAGTACTGTGTCATGTTCTGTCCATGCCTGGTTTTATCCAAAACTGTGACCACAGTGTAATGTTACCTGGAAACCTGCTGCTGGGAAGGGTTTGCAGTGGCATTTACCTTCCATAGTTTGTTTTGAATTGTTTTGTTTTAAAACTGCTCTGGATGGCTTTGGGGGGTATGTTTGTCTTATTTCAAGAACAAATAATGTCCACATCTTTTTAGAGAGGGAGTAAAATAAAATAATTAAATAATAATTAATATATATATAAAATATATGTAAATATATAAAATAAATAATACATAAAAATAAAATAAAAATACAGCCACTCTATAACCCATTTAATAATTGAGGAACAGGATCTAAACCTGAAGAGTTTTCCAGGAATGCAAGTGTGAGAACTGAATCCTGTAGCTGCTGAGAGGTACATGTGCATCACTTGCAGCTTGCACTTGTATACTCAGCCTGTCTGCATTTGAGCTGTGTCTCCAAAAAGATAATAATCCTGATGACTTTCAGAGACTTATGGCTTTGAGATGCTCTCTGTAAACAAAAGAAAAACATAGCCAATCTAGAATGGCCTAAACTGGATGAAATAAAACAAAGACATCATCAACAGAACAGTATTTTAAAAAAATCATTTTGAATAGACTGGTGTGTTAGCCCAGATTTATGATGATTGTGCCTCTTGAAGCACTTACCAAGTTTATGTGCAGTTTGTGTGTGGTTTCTGAATACGCGGCACAAAGTGGCATTGAGAGGGCTTTTTTTCCCACATGCTCTGTTTCTCCCGTTCATTCGTACTCCCTAGGGCTTCTCATAGAATAATTTCAGATACTTTTAGCTGATATGTTCATCTCCATAATATCACCTTTAAGATTTCTCCCCATGAGGTGTGTGATCGGCATGAGCTTTTGGGAAGGTAATTATCTGAACTGTGATCTTAATGAAGGGGACCAAGGCATTCACGTGTATGTCTTGAAGAGCTCTGCTGCTGCAGTGCTGTGATATTTAAGAACTGCCTAAGATGCAGTATATGCTGAGAGATAAATTAAATGCCTGAAGGAAGAGAGGGCAAATCAAAGGGTCCAACTGATGCATTCGATGCATAGGTCAGGATGAAACAAAAGGTTACCTAGAGCACATCTACTGGATTTGGAAAACTTTGACTCTTGTCTCTGAATGACTGTAAGAGCGTTTCTCCCATCAGATGTATTATACTAATTATCTTGCTTTTAAAAATAAGACATGGCTGGATTTGTCAAAACCCAAGCCTAAGCTGTGCTCTTGATGTTACACCTGAGAGATATCAACTAACTAACGATAGTAAGTTGAGCAGCACCTGTCATCATTGAGATGACATTACTGAGGTAGACAGTAACTAGCCTGGCTCTGCAGGCTTAGCATTAATGGACTCCTCAGTTGCTTTCTGACAAGATTGTTTTCTTCCAAAAATGCTGATTTGTCAAGAATCAGATGGAGTAGATGTGGAAGTGGGCACTACACCTGCTTAGCTGGTAGTAAAAGTGCTACAGAACTCACCTGTAACACGACTGAGCTAGGATTCAAATCCAATCAGCATGAGGGACTTCATGCTTTTTGCTTCCAGGCTGTAAATCAGTTGTCATGAGTTTTGGCTCAATTTGTATTAAATTATTTATATAAAATAGAAATTTCTAAATATAAAGACTGGGTCAGGTACTGATGAAAATAGTATCAGTTGGGATATTTAACTGGAATGACCCAGGGACAAGTCCTAGGCCTGACTCAGACAGAACAAGGGCTTGAATTTGTGTTTTCCCTGTTCTTCATGAGCCCACAGAGCACTGAGCAGGCAGAGCTCTCTGCTCATTGGTGTTTTTCTTCTCCTCTTGGTCCTTAGCCCTGGCTTTTACAGCTTTTTTTTGAACTCTTTGCTCTTTGAGGCAAAGGCTTTGCTTTACTCCCTCTGTAGGGTGTCAGGTACGGTGAGACCCTGACCCTGATCAGGACCTCTGGCTGAAAATGAAGGTCATTGGCAAAGTGTGTCATTGCCCTCTGGAATCACTGCCAGCAAACAGCCACCTGGCATCAGTGAGGGACTTGCACCTACACTTTCAGTGCCACGGATTTGATGGCATCTGGAGAAGGAGTTGAGCATGGACCCAAACACCAGCCTTAGGAATACACACAGTAACAGGCAGACCGATACCTTCTGTGAAACCACTGTGGTTTCAGTGCTCACAGGACACGTGCTCAATACAGGACAACCCATCGTAGCAGCTGTACAGCTCAGTCAACAGGACATTTTTCTGTCCAAATGAACTCTAAAGGACATTACCCCTAAGGGCTTGGTAACATACTGAGATACATGTCACATGGTGCAGCTGAGGTGTTTTGTTCACCTTGAGAGAAATCTGTTGATTCGAGGGAAGAACAGGTTTTATCAGACTTTTCACCCATCTGACACACATTTTGTATTTCAAGCCTTAAACGAGCCATTCTACTGCTCCCCGCTCTCCAGGAATCTGAGGCTTTTTTCCTAGGACAGGGTTATTAAGTCCAGGGTTTCACAGAACTGTAGATAACAGGTAGCAACAGTGGAGCAAACCCAATACTTGATCTGCTCTCTGGGTTTGAAACAGATGAAAACTTCCTAACCATGCCTGCTATGGTCTCTGCATAGTCACTTCTCATGACATCCTCAGGCTGCACTTTTCAATGTATTTAATGTTGTCCTTAAAGCTGCAACTCCATAAGTGCTGTGATTTTTGAATTGCATTTGATTTTCATAGAAAAAAAAAGTTTCTAGGCCGTAGTTTGCAGAGAAAAGTCTAGGAATTAAAATCTCCTCAGTGGTTTGGGTAACAGCAGATTGAAGACGGGGAAGAAACAAAAACAAAGCATACAAGCAAATCTCAGACTTCCTGATTTTTAACCCGTGCTATTAGTTTTGACAGGTGAGAATTGACTGTACTATAGGGCAGGCTGTTAATTTGAGCCTTCCTTTTGAAAGGCAAGAGGCCAAAGAGGCAAATGAGAAGGCCATCAGCAAGTGTCTTTAAAATTACATTCCAGTAGAGAAATGAAAAACTGTACTGGCAGAAAGTACTAGCTGTAAAGAGCACGGGAGAGAGAAGAAGAATGAGGAACCAAAGGCTTCATAGTGAGGGAAAGGATTTCAGTAAGCTGAAAGAATAACAACATGAAAAAGAGGGCAAATTCTAGCAGAAAAAAAATGAGATAATTTGTAGTTAATAACATGACATTACTATGCTATCAGAGAGGTTGTTGCAGCTCTATTGTGTAAGCTACGTCCCTTATCATTCTGAATGTTCTTTTGTAATGGTCAGTATTTTGCCCATTTAGACTGGCACTCATAAAAGGTTCTGAATGGCAATTTCTAGTCATAGGACTGTAAATTGCCTGCAACATTAATGTAACACCAACTAAAATGTCTCGTTTGCAATGTCATTAGAGTGGGAAATGGATTGTAATATAAGTTTGGAGAGAACTGAAGTGATGCTGTTTGAATGTGTAATTTTAGGGGGGAACAACTTTGTGTTAGACAAAGGTTATTGGTTACAGCATTTTAAATGTGAAAATCTGTGGAAAGCTATTCTGAAGGGAGGTGGCCTATGGAAACCAACAGCACTATACTATGTGAGATATAACAAGAAAATGGTTTCAATGCAAGTCTGCAGGGAGAAGAAACAATGTCCCTGTACATGGAAAAATTATTTCAGTGCAAATCCACAGAGACCTGTAACAATTCTGTTTGGGTGTGAGATTCTGTGGGAAATGAGTTTCAGTACCACTCTATTAGGTTGAATAAGGTCATTAGATTGTGATGAGAAACTTATTTGATGAGGGCTCAGACAATAGCCACAGAACAGATCATCAACATCAGTGAGCTTTCATTTGAGGCAGCAAAGATACCCAGTCTTTCCTTTTCCTTAAGCAATGGAGACTCAGCTTCAACTCCCAGAGGAATGGAGCAGATTTTTAGACTTGGTGTTCTCCCAGCCTCTGGGATGGCTGAAGAGCAGGTAGAGTGCTGGACATTGCCTTCTCCTTTTTCTCCCCTGGCCTCTGTGGTGCGGAGTGCATGGATCAGTTCTGAGAATTCACACCTCTGCTCTTAGGCAGCTACTGATCTGTTTGGCTCTGTAAAGCTCAGCACAAAACAGTCCAAAATGGGGGCATGGGAACAAGCATCATGTCAGGGAAATTGTTTTCTCTTACTCACTTCCTCTAGGTACAGTTGTAGCAGGCCCAGTGAGGCATGCTTGATCCAGATTTGTTTCAACAACTCGCACTGCATTACACAAGTCTGTTACTTTCCCTATGTTTAGGGAAATTTGAGCTCAAGTCATCTTGGCTGTCTACTAACCTTGGGATTTCAACAACTTATAATGTAGTTGAAGTTTGTATTCAAATCTAAATTTCACACTTCCAGCCAGACTATCGCAGCATAAGAGCGCACCAAAACGAGACTCCCATTTTAAGAAGAGAAGGACAATTTGCAGGCAAATGATTCACCTTGAGTCCTGTAAGCACAAATTCTTGGAGGATAGCATTAAGTAACATCTTTAGCAGATGAGGTTATGATGAGACAACTTGAATATTCTTATGTGTTTCCTCTGTGTCATGTATATAGAAATAGCTTTTAACTGCCAAGGCCATCAGTATCCAAGAAATACCATAGACAGGTGGGAACAGGAGGTGTGAATGAGCAGCTTGATTCAGTTACATGTTTTGAGAATATGATGTTAAAGCTGGATTTTATGTAATTTATAAGCAATAAGTTCCATGATATGACTGTAAGAAGCTGTTGGAAAATGTAATCATACTTGTTCTATTAATATGAAGAAAATAGTTACTAATAGAACAATAATTACACATCACTGACTCACTAGTCAAAGTACAACCTATTCTGAAATTACAGCTCTGCACGGTCCCACTGTATTTACCAAACCATGGTCTTTCTGACTGAAGCAGTTTTCTTCATGGCAATTCATTTGTTCACTGGTTCTTTCCCCTGGCATTCCAGAGAGAGACCTAAACTACTTCTCATTTGTCATGAATTTTGGAAAAAAAAAAAAGCTATATTCTGGGCAAATGTGATGTCCCTCTTCTAAGTGCTCACAGCAAAAATAAAGAATCATTGTGCAGAGGATCCAGAAAGAGCTATTTGTCTGAAAGGAGGAAATCAACATCTCTGAGACAAATTGTCCCTTTCTCTGGGTTTGTGTCACAACCTGTCTCTCACATTTCTCTTGTGGCTCAGGAAGATGTGTGCTGCAAAGTATCAAGTGAGATCCAACTTTGGAAGGGTGTTCAGATGCAAAAATCAGTTTGTGTCCATTTCTAGTTCTCAGTATATGTTGATGTGAAATTGAGGGAAGGCTCTGTGCACTGGTTTGTGTTTTTTTTCTGTAACGAACTGCAGAAGCAGTAAATCATATCCAGAAGCATGTAGTCATGGCAAATGACTCAGTTCTTTCTACTAATAAAAGCAGAGGCTTCAGTTCCTGTCTTACAGGGTAGCTGATTGATTTACAATATAACAGCTTCTCTTTCAGGCTTCCTAGTATTTGTGTGCAAATAGATTTGGAAATCAAACTGATGAAACCTGAAGATAGGGACCAGATTGTGATCTTAATTGCTTCTGAGAATGGATCTGTTCAGATTTTCTAGACTGTAAAGGCGGAAAAACCAATTTATGAAATCTTGTAACAATCCAATGGAATTTTTTATCGTTGTTTGAATTAATCATCTGCCTATCATTAATCTTAATCATTTGGAGAACATGGACAGCCTGTGTCCCATTATCTTCCAATAGAGCTCCCTGGGCTTTCAAACTTTCGCTTAAAAGGGCAAATGAAATCTTATCTGTTGCATTTCTTCACAGTCACATTGGCAAAGGATCTTGGGGATGTTCACAGCATGGTTGGAAGCAACATAAAAGCAGAACCCCTTATTATTATAGATGCCTTGGTTTTGGATATATCCTCCCAAGATCTTGGAGCAGCAGCAGCTTATTCTTGCTTTGATCAGCTTTGAGCTGATTTTTGCCTCTTGTGTATGGGAAAGCAGCAGCAAATCTCCTTTCCCTGGGGATGTATTTGGTGGATACTGCATGTGAGAACCCTGGGAGATTTTCATCCCATGTACTCTGAGCCACCGGGCCTCATTTACACAAAGAGTCATTCTACAGAGAAAAACTACACAGACTTAACACAATTATTTCCCAAATCCCTGCTGTAGATTGGTACATGGATGTACTTACACTCATTTAGCTTAACTGAGTAACAGACCAACTGCAGTGGGTAGAATCTTGCTGAAGGAACAAAGCTTCATCTAAAAAAATCGTCTTTGTATTTTCGTACAACAGCAGAGACTGTAATTCAGTTTCTTGGCCTGGCACATCTTCATCCCAAGTTTCTTTATAATTAATAGAGTCATTATGAAATTCAAAGAAGGGCAGAAACAGAATTTAGTTCCTTTAGTTTTCCTGAGTTTCTACTGCTTGATTTCCCAGTCTTTTCAGTACATTTGTATTAACCTCTTATCTTAAATTCTTTCTTACTCTTTATTTTAATACCCAGTTAGCCCATCATGTTACAACACAGTATATTGGGAAACTGTTTATGCAACCTTCTGTTACTACTGAGAGAAACAAATGAAGCATTAATTATATTTGCTAGTCATGGAAGAGAAGTCAATCAACTTGGGCTGAAGCAAGGTAATTTAAACATAAGGTAAACCTTTAAGCTATGCCCTCTGCTGTGTATCAAGATGCCCAGAAGCAAAATAGAATCAGCATTAACAGGAGACCAGAGACTGTAGATACCTGCATCTCAGGGAATAGTGGGAGATAAAGAAATCAGTTGTGCTGTGCACGATGAAGTACTTTGGGCTAGATTACAAGCTAATATTTCAATTCAGTTTAAATGATCTAATGTCCATTCCTCTGTAAAATAAAATATCCCTGAGTTCAAAAACATGAATGGATGCACACATGGGAAATCAGGTGAACAGCAGAAATTACCAGATCCTCTCACTGCTAGAAATGTCCCATTTCTCTTTCCCCAAAAATACATCAGAACAATGAGAGATCTACACTTTGATATTATTTCACATCTATACAATCTAGAGCACATACAGAAATCCAGTAATTCTTTGTGCTTCTGAACACAGATTCCTTCTCATTTCCCAGTGGTAGAACAAAGAATCTTGATGCATGTAAGAGACCCATCAGAACGAATCCTTCAGATCAGACTTGTGCTGTTCACTGGATACCACACACAGGCCCATCACACTGAGAGCACATGCAACCATTTCTTTCATTTAAAAAGACAGCATTATTTTATTATTTCAGAGTCTTACATAACTGCGTGGTGAAAATGAGAACATAGATCTGGGCCACAAAACATTCCAGCAATTCTCATTGCAAAAGAAACATAAACTTCAGCATCCATCAAACAATTCTCCCTCCAAATGAATAGTGAACATACAAACCCACCATCTCAGCTTGAGTTCCTTTGCAAAAGAAAGCCCTCTGGAGTTATTAAAAATAATAATAAAGTAATCCAGGCTCCCAACAGACAGCATTTGAACATCATGTCAAGTTCCTATAAAGTAGCGCAGCAACACCTCCTTTTATTAATTTCCCTGAATCCCTCGTGGCTTCCCACTGCCACGAATTAAGCTTACATTCCTTTCTGTAAACCTAGCAAAAATTGCAGACCCAGTGTCCCCTGTGCCCAGCTCTTTGAGGTCGGATGCTTTGGGTTGTCTGGTTGTTACTCATGCCTCCCACTGTGAGGCCCAATAGTTCCCTGCCCCATCATTTTCCTTTCACCCCCCAATGTGTTACAAATCACTGTTCCTCTGCAGGGTGTCTCGGAGAATGACTTTGTCGGGACAATGCCGGGTCAGTGACAGCATCAGGCGCGTGTTGAGTGATCTCATAGGGAGGGAGCAGTGTTCTGCTGAAGGCACCAGTCTTCTGCCTTTCATTTTAATTGGATCTTCATTCTCACGGCTTGGCAAAGCCCAGCCTGAGATCTGGGATGTGCCTAGTGCAGATGTGGCCATCTGTGTCCAGTTTTCTCTTTGTGTCTGTACTTCTCCCTCATTTTAATCTCAGTTTTACCTTCCTTCCGTGTTCAGAAGTCCCTCTTTATTTTGTTGTTGCCCTCTTCTCTCCATATTCCTGATCAGCTTCTTCCCTTCCTTCCTTCCTTGAGAAGTACCACGCTGCTTGACTTGGCTCACCTCACAGAAAGCCACCACATGGCTCCTCAACGTGCCGAAGGCAAGTCTCCATGTGCTGCTGAACCAATTCCAGAGAAAGCAGAGAAGCATGGCCAAAACTTGGGGATATGTGTCATTACTCACCTCCAAGAGCCACTAACTGCCAGGTGGATCAGGAGCTTGGTCCTGGAAGCAGACGGGTTCTTAAGTGGCTTTTAGGGAGCATAAAGCAGCTCCTTGGTGGGAAGGTCTTTCCTGTGGGATGGCAGGGAGGACTAAAGAAAGGTCAGTCAGCCTTTCAGTTGTCCTAGTTAAAGACCTCGTATTTTTGATTAGGCTGACAGACACAACCACAGTACTGCCCCTACTCTGTTCCAGTGACAGTAAGAGAATAGTGGTGATGTCTAGATTCTCTTAAGAGAGTGGCAGACTTTGAGATTAGGTCTGGGAGCATCCATTTCTTTTGTCAGCTTGGGAAGTAGCATGTAGTGGTTGGAGCCAGAGTCTGGCAGTGTTTCCCATTGGGTTCTGCTCCACTGTCTCCAGCAATGTCTTCTGCAGAAATGTTTCACCTTGTTATACTTCACTTTTTCCACACTTATCTTCATAAACACAAAGATAAATACATTTCCCCCATCTTGTGAAGCATTGTCAAGGCAGTGGGTGAAAGGCACAATATTATAATAAAGTGTTATGGTGATTACTATTCATTCAGTGAGCACACAAAAGGGAATTTTGCTTAAATTGTGCCACTTTGCCTAATTAAACAGTCATCCATGAATGTAGACACTCAGAGGTGGATCTTTGTCCTGGTGCCACAGTCACCAAAGGTCACAGCAAGGGCAAGCGGGGCTTCTCTTTCCCCATACTAAAGTACAGCACAGCAGTAAATACTCAAAAATCTAGCATTCCACTCACAAGCAGGTGGCAAACGTATGTAAGAAACCCAATTTCCAAAACAAGCGTGATTTTCAAAAACCCTTGGTGACAGGAAAAATTTAAAGTGGGTAGAAAAGAGATCAGTGGAAAATGTCAGACGTTAGCACACGTAGAATTGGTGGTGACACAGTTGTGGCTGACACCGCAGGCATAGAATAAGTTTGCTCATATTTTCACATGAAAGCAACCTGCAAGTGAGAGGCAGTGTCCATACGTGGCCTCCCTTTCCTTATCCTCTCAACAAGTATGTTTGCTTGCCACTCTGTGTTTTTTTCCCACTGAGATCTCACATGTCTTGGAGAGTGATGTGGGATACAGTTCTGGTGAACCATTGGTGAAATGGAGTCATGGTGTGCAGACAAGTCAGGCCAAACCTTTCAGGTTTGGAATCAGGAATGTGGATCAATATGCCTGCTTTGCTGAGAGGATGGGCCCAATGAGCAGTTTCTGAGCTGTGTACCCACCAGTAATCCATGGAAGGACAGTTTGGAAGAATATGCCTTGAGCCCAGGCTGGAGTTAGATAATGTATGGATGGCACCATCAAGTGCCAGCAGCTGGGAGGACTTTGTCAGAGTGAAGGTTTTTCTCCCCAGCAGCTGGAATTGCAGTGGAGATTGTCAACAGTAAGGGGTAGTAGATAAAGCCTGCCACTTTCTGGATATTTGGCTGGCAGCAACAAACCTTTGCCACCCCTCTGACCATCACTGCTTAGTGCCCATAGATTCACTATGCTCCCATCACACAAAGTTCTGCTTTGTCAGCAACAGCTGTCACTTCATCCTCTGGGAACTTAAATAGTTATGCTACAAATGCATTAGCAGCAAAAGGAGTCTGTATGTCTCCTCCTCCTCCCTCTAGCCCTCTTGACACAGGGCAGAACATATTTGGTCCCATAGCCCCAAAGCTGATTTGCCATGTGCAGCCACTCCAGTTAGATCTCTTTCTTGGACAGATTCCCTGGCCTGACTTAGGTGCCCAGAATGTGTGTCGTAGGCTCAGCAGATCCTACCCAGGCAGTGATTTAATCTGACAGTTATACTTATTCATGGTGACATCCCAGGCAGCAGCAGCACAGAATGTTCAATCAGTGCAGGGAGGAGGAGGAGGAGGAGGAGGAGAAGGAGGAGGAGGGATGGACGGTGCCACCACCATGCGCCAGAGCCCAACTGAACTCGCTATCCCTGGCAAAGTCCCTTCCTTTGCCTGCTCTGCTGGGAAGGAAGGTGGGCTGCCTTTGCATTCAGCATGTACTAGTCAAGCTGCTCTCAGAAGCAGTTTGTTACTGACAGATACCCACTCAATAGGCTCCCTCAAACAGAGTAAATTATGTATTTGTAGAAAAAGGGGAGGAAAAAAAAAAAAGAAGTGCAAAGCAGTCAGCGTGATGGAGCTGTCGCCTGGCTGCTCTTTTTGGGGATCACAAGTGTGCAATTAGCCTGGAGAAACAGAACATTTTTCTTTGCCATAAGACACCCACTGCAAGTTCCTGGTGGGAGCCTGGACCTGTAACATGTGGGTGTTACAAGCCACACAAGAGTGGCTCCATAGCTGCAGGATCAGGTAACTGAGTTGTGGTGGGACTGCACTGACTGACCTGAGAGACCTGGGAATCCTGTGCTCTTCAAAATGCAAAAGCAGATCATGTGCACACATGCCTAAAAATGGAGCTTTTGGTGTAGGTGTGCGCAGCATCAATATCTTCATCTTTCTTCAGGTCCATAGTGCAGGCTCTTGTCATTAATAAGAGTTTGTAGTACTTAAAAAATACAGAAGCTGTTCTTCATGATCCCTGAGGGCTCTTTCTGAGCTCTGCATTCCTTTATAGAAATACTGTACTCTGAAAAATTTAATGGAAAATCGTGCTTTGGAAGTGCTCTGGCACAAAAATAGGAATACCGAGCAGAAACAAAATGTCTGGTTCTGTCCACTGCTCACAGCAGTGCACAGCTGCAGCTTCTGCTGGGGTCAGTAGTTGCTCACAAATGTCTCAGAGCAAAAATAGGGGCGTTTACATTTCCCCCCACAAATACTAAGGTAACTCTAAATGAGAATTCCTCTGTCTTAGCTGTTTGTTTCCAGCCTGTTTAACAGCACTCCCAGGATCTCCGTGTTCCTGCAGCATCCCAGACTGCTGGGTTGCACAAGTGCCCGTGATGCGATGTGCAAGTTTGCTTTTGTCTATCCAGCAGATCTGGAAAGACTTCTGTATTCCATCTGTAGCCTAAACTGTGAGAGGACAGGAGCGTTTTCCTCTTGATGCTAAAGCACTTGCTAAAAGATCTGGCCATCAGAAATGCATTTTTTGCTGCATGCCTGGTCTGAACATGTGATGTTAGAGTTGGCAGGCATCCCAATAAATTCGGACAGTTCTGACTGCTACCAATTCGACCCATGCTCCTGGTAAATCCTAAATATCTGAATTTGTTTTGTAGTGCATCTGACAGCCTGCAAAGAGCACAACTTTGCTTCAGAAGTCTGTGAAGCTGAGACCTGGTCTCAACAAGCTAAATTTGAATTTTTTTAAGTTCCTGCTGGAATTTTAAAAGGGATTGTGCTCTATGCAGGCTGACTTAAAAGCCAAAATGGAAAAAAAATTGAAAAGAAATGGAAAAAAAAGGTCTTGTAAAGACAAATTCCTAAAGCTGCATCTGATTTTTTGCACATGTCATTTGACCACCCCCCAATTCCCTTCTGCTTCTCTTACTGTAAAATCCAGGTACATTTTCTCTGTTATCTGTACATATGTGCAAGGAGATTGGCTGCAAAAACAAATTTCTGAAGACAGAAGTGAAGGATGCTATGCACATTCTTTGTTCCATCAAAGCGTTTATGGGTTAATCAAGACTTGAACAGGATCCTGAAAGGGGATCTCTGCAGTGAAACAGTCAGATGTTTACTGTCTTCTTAGACATGGGGAGAGGGAGTGAAAATCTTCCCCTAAGAAACAAGTAGTACACAAGACAGTAAAGAAACACTTCGGGTTGGAAAGGTTTTGCAAAAATTATTGTGTGTACTCTTTTAAAATTGCTGCTAATTTTTAGAGCTGCTGATCTTTGTGAGACATCTAAGTGTAGCTTGTTGTGGATGCGCCTCTCTGGGGTCAGTCAAGGCCAAGTTCTGCTGAGGTTCTTCTTTCCAGGGAGATGGATACCTTTGCTAGTGATCCTACCTCCAGTTCCATTCCCTTCCCCTCATCTTTATCTGAGTGTCTCAATGTTATGGTGGGAGCCTCCTCCTTTTCCTGGCTATTAGGGAGACTGTCCTGAGTTCTCCCTCCTTGCTCAAGAAGATCACTCATGTGTTGCTATTCAGATCCTCTCGTGACTCACTTAGCAGTTGACATCAGTAGGTGGAAATTTTTAATCCCAGGCTGAGGATCAAACTTGGAATGAAAGGCAAAGGGTAGAGCAGTGGGGACAGGGAGGGCTTTGGGCACAGCACATGCATTCCCAGGCAGCAGTAAGAAGGACACTTTTGCCTAAAAGGCTGCTTCCCAAACTCCATCATCTCACCAGAAAAGTAGTTCCTGCCTGTGAATTCTTGAATTGAGAAATGAGGTAATTCAAGATGGGTAAAAACAACTTGATTCTCAGTAAGATGTTTGGGAATGAGCTTATTTCATTGACCCCCAACTCCTAGCACTCACAGAATCACACATAAGGCTCCAGAAGATTGTGAGATTTACATTTACATTTTAAAAATAGTAAAGAGAATTTACTTATTTTCATTTACTGTCTGCTGTTCTACCCTCCAGGGTTCATAACTTGAAGCTGCACTTTGCAATCAGGAGACATAAAATATTTTCTTCCTTTTTTACCCAAGCAGAAATTCTCAGTTTATCACATGAATTAGAAGCTGGGGCTTAGAAAAACTATCAAATACTAAGGGGGCTATAGATAAAAGCCTGACATTTGGCAAGCTTGTATTCTGCAGCTGTAACCACTATCACTTTCATAAGTGGGAAAGATCAAGGAGATTATAGAAATTGTCTCACAGGGACAATTTCCTTAAGTATGTGTGCTCTGGAACTGTTTGAAAGACTTGTATAAAAATTTGCAGGTCACAAAATGAGAGGTTGCTTTTCCCAAATCACTTTGAATTCATAGAAATGGCATCTCTGCTAAGAACAATAAGAAGTTTGATAGAATACTTTTGGCTCAATAACAGGCTGATTTGGCAATGAAAGTAGGTCAGTTCCAGACTTCCTTTTCTATCCTTTCTTTTCTGGGAGCTAGAAAGAAAATGTATTTTTGATAATAAAAATACAAAATTGTGAAATCTTGCTCTGGCATAGGTCGGTTGCTCTTGATATTTATTGAACAAGCAATCTAATTTCAGCTTCCAGCATTTGTTATAAAACTGCCAGTTTAAACTTTGCTGTCAAGGGAGCAGTTAAAAACTGTGTATTTTATATCAGTGAAAATTACTATTCCTAGTCTTTAGGAAAGATGCCATTTCTGAAATTAAGGTGATAAAGACTTATAAGGACTGCTTAGATAGATACGCTTGGAATTTTCCAAAAAGTACTTGTTGTTATGAGAAAAAAAAAATCAAACAGATGGTTAAGATGAGCTAAAATCCCATTGTAGAAGACAGAAAGATTTTTCTTATTTGTGTGTTAGCCAGCCAAGTACAGGCGGTTGGAGACTGGGCTGTGTCATGACTTGTTGATACATGAGAATTTCAAACTGCCTTCTCCTCAGTAATATTTTCCCATGTGAGAGGACTACATATGCCTTTAGAGAGTAGAGTGAATGCACAATAGACAGTACTCACACTATCTGCCTTAGACTGCTGTAGACATATAAGATGTTCAGAACAAAGGTTGGCCCCTGGGGAATCATTGGGGAAGGAGCTGAATAATTAGTCCTGAGTTAATGTGTTTATGGTGGACTGAGGTGGATGTCATCAAATATGACCATCATGATTCTAAGGGCACAGTACAGTTGAGTCCTGTGTTCCTCCATCATCCTGTTTTCCAGGCTACAGACAGCAATGCTCTGTTCAGTAAAGTGCCTTCACGGTGAAGACATAATGAAGAGCTGCACCCAAAACTATTAGTCTGAATCCAATGCAAGGTGGTGCGTGGTTTATCCTGGCACGTTTTGGAGATGTCAGTCTACACGTGCTCGCAAACCACATCTTACACGGCACATTTCTCACATGTTGCTACATGTGTGGCTGCCCAAATGCTTTGAAATCCTGAGTGTCCACATGACTGTTCCTGTTTGTGAGTGGAACCTGTGCCTGTGGACTTGGCTGGAGATCTAGAGTAAAGGACATGTTGCCCTTTCAGCTCTGCTCCTCATTGCCGCTTTGAAATAGGGAGGCATGTGTGGAGCCAACAGCTGTCCAGGCAGTAAAATGTATACCTTTATTTGTTATAAGAACAGACTTTCTGGGCTAGGCTAAAAATCTGTGCTGCTCTGTACCCTGTCTTTAGCCACAGACACTGCTGGAGACAGAGGATCGGGTAAGGTGCAGAGTGATCCTATATATTCCAGCCTTCCAGCAGTCCGAGATTAGAGGTCTCCTGAGTTAAAATTGGGATTCCATCAGTAACCTGGGAAATGTCTGCCCTTTTTAACGTAGGGGTTTCAGAAAGGCAGTATCCTTGTATTGCAGTGGATATTTTTTCTGGACAGGCTGCAAAAGCTTCTCAATATGCCCATGTGTAGGTAGGGAGGAACCACGTACTCGAGTGGGGAAAATATCACACTGCACCCTTGGCAGTGTATTGCAGGTAAATAGCAGAAAGGATTTGCTTTGCCCCAGATGGAAAATCCCAGCTGACATCTCTGCCTACGTAGCTCCAAAATGTGATGCAAAGGAGGATTTTGAGGGATAGTCCACTCAGGCAATGAGTGGTTTGCTTGCATCCTGTTCATGCTCTTGATGAGAATCATCACCAACAGCTGTACCAGTGTCGATAGAGCTGTGCAGGGAGAGCGTGACCAGAACCCAGGATCTGGCTCTCAGAATCCAAAGGCTCAGAGGTTGAAACAGAAAATGATAAAGCAGATCTCTGGATATAGCGCCGTGCGTCACCATCCCTCCTGCCCAGCTGCTGAACTCACAGCTGCCCTCATGCCAGCTGGTCCAGCGGACTTAGGGCAGAGCTGCCGCCGGCAGCACACACTCAATTTGTGCCTTTAAGAGGTTTGGCTTATCCAGGCTGGGGCTCAGTGAAACCGTGTGGGCTGACAAAGAAAGCTTGTCCCTTCCCCCATCCACGCTCTGCCAGGAAATGAATTTGTGAGACGCTGGCTCCTGCCTCCAATCTGCTGCCATGTGGGAGCCTGGCGCTCACAGCCGCCGGCGCACTCGCACGTGTGCGCGCACACGGCGGGCACAAGTGCTCGGGGGCACAGTCACTCTGGCAACATGGGATCTCACATGGAACAAGGCAGGCAAACTGTGGCACTGCTGCCACAGCAGGTCACGGAGCATCCTGGCTGTGCTGAGTGTGGGATGGGAGGCTCCAGCCAGTCAGAGGCTGCTTGTTTTATGGGTTTGGGTCTCTCAGGGATAAGTCCCAGCCCGCGGAAACTTCCTAGGCAGGTCAGCAGGGAATATTTTCTTTACTCTGAGAGCAACTGGGGATCTTAGGCCACCTGGAGGCATAAACAGCAGGGTTAAAGGAGGAGAGCCTAGCAGGGAAGGCAGGGTAGGGGAAGTGACCCCAGCAGCCCTGAGCATGGATGTCTGTCAGCACAAGGGCCACTGGCACTTGTCACAGAGCTGCCTGCACCCTTACTCAGCGTGGGTGGTGCTGAGAGGGCAACAGCACGTTTCTTCAGTTTCAGTGGGAGGGGAATGGCACCATGCTTTGCTCCTCACATCTTCTTAGCACCTCCTGACTGCTTGCACTGGCTTCAGACTTGGGGTTAGTGAGGATCTAAAAGTCCTGAGAGTCAGAAGATGTGGGATGCTTGTTCATGGTCTGTGTTAGCAACATAATAAGTCAAAACGCTTCCAGCTCCTGGACAAAATACAGTAAGTTCCCCTGAAAATGAATTAGTGCAAATCAGTCAAATCTTGAAGTCCTTTCTCTCCACTTCCTGGTTGTTCTTGAGATTGAAAAGTGATCAGTTTTATCTGGAGTTTTGCTATCATTATTGGAAAAGACTATAGGATAGTGCCTATGTTGTTTGATTCAGAGACAGGTACTGCCCAGTCCATGTACTCACTAAGCAATAGCACACAAATATAGGAAGGGCTTTTGCTCAAGGTATACATTTCAGGTCAGGTGATTTAAGACTATGCAAAATCAACTGCTACAGAAAGAGTTAATAGTGAGAGATGTGGAGGGGGAGGGTTTGGAGAAAGTCAGGGTATCAGGTTTTCCTCTAAGGGGCTCTCAAATGATTCTCAACCCTGCCAGAAGTCAAACATCTCCTCCCCAGCGAAGCTAAGGATGTCTGTCTTTTTGACTCAGCTGCCAGAGTCACATTGCAGAATTTGATCCTTCTGCAGTGTCCCTTCTCCCCTCTTCTGATCTGCCTCTGCCCACACTCTTCTGAAGCCTGTGAGACTTCAAGACGGTGAAAGTGCAAGTGATCTCATCGGGCCCTGTGGGCAGTGCAGCAGGTCCTGTCTCCACATACGATACAGTTTCAGCCTTCATGCTGTCCTCTGCTGTAATGCTAGATGGGCTGAACAGATGGGGAGGTTCGGTGGCAGGGCTCAGGCTGACAGCTGCTTTGCAATTATAAGTCTGGAATGCGATTTGAGGGGTCTAAGATACTTAGTGCTGGGGCCTTAGTGCAGGAAAATGTATCAAGTAGGTCAGGCCCTGCACCAGACGAAGAGTTCGGGGAATAGCTGTGGTGTGACAGGCAGGTCCTTCTTTATTGGGTTTATGTTTTGACGTAATTTTGATCACTGAGATTTTAACTCCCCCTTTTTTGACCATGTTTAATTCCTAGGTTGAATTTACTATAAAGACCAAATGCCTGTAGAATGGGACTGTGAATTTCGGACTGATTTTACAGCTTCTGGCAATTCATCTCTACTGGAAATGTAAGAGTTTACCCACCTGGCCTTTCTCTGAGGAAAGCCACCATTTATACCCTGGTTTCTTATGTGAGAAAACAGTTTTGTGTAGATTAAGAGGTTTCACCAAACTTTGGTCTCACCAGAAATTCATATGAAATTCAGCAAAGCATCCTGTTTCCATAGCATCCTCCTCCTCCCTGTAAGCATCCAGGTTAGACTGACTTTAATTCATCTGAATCTGATTTTTCACTAGAATAGACTCTCTTTTCAGGAGACTAATGGCATGTCAGGATAGTGCCTGACTTAACTCTACCCATGTGAAACCACAGCATGGACTTGCCCTGCCTCAGGGGTCTCAGCAAGATGAGGGGTCTCTGCAGGGTTCTCCATCACATGGGGCAGATGCAGGACATAGATGTGCTGCAGTTGGGTGCAGTTTGCACACTGGAACCATGGGGAGAGGACAAGATGGGTTTTGACTGTGAGGAGAAAGAGAGCTTTGAATTCTCAAAGCCAAAAAGCTATGCAAAGCAGGCAAATTACCAACTCAAGCAAGTGAAAGCCATGCTAGAGAACATGATAGGCAAACACTTTCTTTTCTATTTTAATGCAGCAGCTGAGATAATTTACTGCTGCTGCTGCTCCTTTTTTATGGCTCTTCAGTTTTGGCACAATCATGTAATTAGGCCCTGGTTTGTCTGTGGATATTTTTGCTTTGTAGAGCTGTCTCATTACTGAGGAGAGGCAATCAGGGACTTACATACCCCAATGTGCTGTGCTCTTTTGACTTTTACAGGTAAAGTTCATTTATGCAAACCCAACATACATACATATTTAGCTAACACAGAGTTTTCAGCTTCCATCCTCTTGAGTCCAGATTGTTACCATAACTGATCTCTGCCCCTGGAAACAGAGTTACACAGTCAGAAAAACGTCAGTGAACAGTAACTGAAAAAAATAGGACAAAGTCAGCAAAAGCAAACAGTAAAGTCACTGGTATCAGGCCTTTTGACAGAGGCATCATATCTTATATTTTCTTATATTTTCTTCTTATATTTTTTGACTTTGCAAAGCTCCTTTTATAACCTCAGTCCAATGAATTTATATGACTGTGCTGTTTCTCAGCTTCTGCAGGTGGCCAGCAGGGATGGGGGACGATGCCCAGTGAGGTATCCTGGTGTAAGGTCATGGTCAGAGACGCCTGGGAGGACAAAATTAGAAAACTCTGAAGTTTGAATGCTACCTGTTCACTCTCTACCTTTTGCTATGATATACTTCTGTTTGCAAAAGGTACTGGTAAAACAGATCCAAGGGACGTTCATTGCCATTCTCAGACACAAAAGACTTGCAATGTCTGAGCTATTGCCTATAATGCACAGCAGAGAGATGTCTGTGGAAACTGGTCTGTGGAGCAGAAGCTCATTCTGGAAACTATTGTGACTTTAATCTTCAAATATTCCTCTTCCAAGATCTCTGAGAAAATAGGCATTTGGATCACCTGGAAGTGGAAGTACTTATTCTTTGATGCTTCCATCAGACCTAGAAATAATCCCATTTTTACTGGAGCAATGTCCTTTTCCAAGCAGCTATTTACAAAGTGTCATTCCGGTATTAATATAACTGTCTAATTTCTGAACTTTTAACAGTAATCAGCAAACACAAATATTGAGAATTTTTCCCTTTCCTTGTAAACATTTTACCCCTGCAAATTATGGCAACCATGTAGAGTAGCAAGATTTCCTGAACCAGTGGAGACTCTCCATTCTCTGAGTATAAATCTTCAAGGGAATTGTGTGGGAGATTAATGTGGTCTAAATTAAGGGGAGAAGTTGGCTTGTTGCCCTTATCCTACATGGATAGATATTGCTGTCTCATAGTTGTGGCATCTGTGCTATTACTAACATCAAGTACTTAAATCTTATATGTTGAGCCTTCACAAATGTAATAAAGCAGACCTAAAAATCACAGATTTGTTTGTAATAGAACAATTTGTCATTAGTCTTATGACAACTTTATTTTAAGTTGCTTTTTCAAGCTTTTTTCCCAATCTTTTGACCTGGAAAATTGTTTAAAATAAAAAGAAAAAAACCCAAGAAAATTGGGATTCGTGTCTTCTGGAACTAAGAAACTGGAATTTTTCACAACACAGAAACTTAATTTCTGCATTATCTTTGGTCATTTTTTGCTTGGTGGCTGTTCCAGTAGCAGGTATGGAAAGCACTCACCTTGGACCTCAGCCTGAACCTCATGTTCATGCGTAGGAGGGGATTTCTTTAAAAGCTTGAAATCAGGTCAGGCTTATGGTAAAATGATGAGACAAATACAAATTTTAGCACGTGATGAGAGAGTGAACCAGAGCATTGAACTCTTATTTTGAGGTGGGCAAAATAATAATGATTGTTTTGCAAGAAATACTGACACTTTTGAAATGTATCCAAAACTTGGCCTGGCTGACTGTGCACAGCCCAAATCCAGCTTTGGGACGTTTAGCAGGGTCACCATGCTATTAGGCCACAATGTTTAGTCTGCTCAGCTCTGCTTTTCAAAGCCAGTCTTTCCTGTATGTTTGATGTACACAAGGATCAGTCTTGCAGTGACCCCTGAAATGCTCTCTGTGGTCCTCCGAATTGGGTGCTGAGTCCTACCCCTGTCCAGTGTCACTGCCAGCTGCCCCTTGCCCCCATATCAGGACAAGTTCTTTTGCAACACAAACTCATAAACAGCTCTGAAAGCTTGGCAGGATTTTTGCCATAAGGAACAGCAGATGGTGCCAGACCTTGCTGCATTCGGGCTTCCCAGCTCCTGTTTGGAAGTTCAGGAGTTCCACTCAGAAAATCTGCATCAGTTTTGCCACCTTCTCTGAGTACTGAATCTGCTCCCAGAGGGTTTTCCTTGGGTGGTCAGGAACAATTTAATCTGTGTGGGTGGCAGCTTGGGAAGTTTGAATATTAATTTCTGAAATTAAATAACGGTAGATTAAAGTATTTGAGGTGCAGCAAGATTAACAGCATATCCCCTGCAAGTGTGAAAGACTGAGCTTTATAGGAGGATATTTCCAGTATCTTTGTGAACAGTATGAAACAGTAGCTGCTTGCTCAGCTTTGGACACAGGAAGGTTTGCTTTCCAGTATCATAGGAGAAGTTTATCTCAAATTAGACTTCGTGCATTAGCACAAGCGCAGGGTGTCCAACCAACTTCCAAGCCTTTGAGATGCCCCTGCCCTGTGCTATAGCATATTCTTACTCCCCTGGTGCCAGCCCCCAGTTCTTACTGCACACAAAGCTGTGTGTGACTGGAGGGGACACTGACTGTGCCAGCCCCATTTTTGCCCTCTGACCTAGAGAGCTGAGCTGCTGCAGGGTAACGAGGCAGCTCTGGGGTGATGGTTACTATTGCTAGAAGAGGTGTCTCTGTTTCATGTCTTGCCTCCCACATTTCCTCCATTTCACTGGTAAGCAACAATCCAGGTCCTCACGGTGTTGTGGCAGACACTGAAGAAATTGTTCATTCAGGTTCCCATTCTATCAGGCATTCCTTTCCCTTCCAGGAAGAGGCCACAGGGAGGCAACCTGGAGATTTGTTACAGGCTCCCTCATCCCTGTGGGACCAGTCCTGCAAACAGAAGCATGGACTGGTCCTTTCCACGTTCTCACATTCTGTCCGTAGACTGTCTGACTCCATTCTCCACCATGCCTTATTCTCACAGTAAAAGCATGGATCTGGTCTTTGCTTAGTGAAAGGAGGAAGCAGTGCACTTGTTTGGGAATGCCAAGACCTTCTGTTGGTAATGGTCAGAAGTAGGTCTGAGAATGTCAGGTCACCCCAAAGTCAAGTGCTCAGATTTACTTTCTATACCTTTGTTGAAAGGGATCCTTCATCCTTTTCCCCCCTGTAATGATCAAATAATTTTTTCCCACCCTCAAGAGATCACCACCTTCTTATATCAAATTCAGAGGGACTAATTCTGCTCTGTATGCTCCCTCGCACATGGAAATCTGGGGTAGCTCCATTAATTTCAATGAATTTGCTCATGATTTGCATTGATGTAACTGAAGCAAATGTGGTCCAGCGATCTGAACTGCAGTTGCCATGGCAACAGGCAGCCATTTCGGAAGCCTAAACCAGCAGGTAGTAGGTATGTTCAGCATTAGATTGGGGACTCCTGCATTCAGTTTTCAGCCATGGGATGAGAATGTCAGCTATATTTGGAGCACAAGTCCAGGGCTCTATTTCTGACACTACCAATGAACCCTTGGGAAAATTGCCTCCCACTGCCTTAGTATTCCTTCCAGTAAAATGGGGATAGGATTACATAGGAGTGTTTTGAAAATTGATTCAGTCTCCTAAAATGCTTTGAGAGAGATCCTCAGATGAAAAGAGCAGTAGATCACAAACTATTAATAATATCACTTTATGTCTGCATTAAAAAAAAAAAAAAAAAAAAAAAAGAAAATAAAATAAAAAAAAAGAAAAAGGGGCTGCATTGTAAATGAGTAGGTTCTTACACAAATGCAGGCATCTCCACAGGACCACCGGGAATGTAGAGCATTAAATCGGTAGCGGAGCAGGGCGTTGGTTCAGGTGTGCTGACTGTCTTGGGTTATTTCGGTCTGACCCAATGGAAGGTTCTAACACAGTTTAGTCCCAGCTCAGGTTCAGAAGCAGCCAGTAAGCAACCTAATTGAGCTCAAAATCCTCTTCTTAAATTGGATCGAGCTGTGAGTATTAACTGGGTCCTCTGAATCCGTGTCTAACACCAGGAAGGAAGCAGTAGGTTTGCAGAAGTATTAACAGCTGATGACTTAGATTCATTATGAGAAGAGTATAAAAACCTATTCACTGAGGGAGTCCAGTCAAGTTCTGGTCTTGCCCAGGTGTGACCTTGGTCTGAGTTGAAATAAAAAATGTCTCAGTCCAGGCTCTTGATTTGCATATTCACAAGAATCAAATCGACTTCGTGACAGGTTGCAAGAAAAAACCCCCAACCCTAACAAATCCTGGGCATGAAAAACTCGGTTTCCATGGCTATGGGAAGGCATAGCTGAGGGATTTCAGAGCATGTGCTTTAGCTGTGTTTTAGTTACAGCAGAGATTTGTGGTAACAAAGGAAATCTAAGTATTTGCAAAAGGGAAAAAAAAGTAGCAGTGGTTTCCAATTAATGGAAGCAGCTTTTGTAGATTACTAAGTTTTAATATCAGAGGGGACCATTCTGACTCACTGTAGAGATTTCACCAGAGAGTTTTGCTGCTATGCTTCTTCCACCAGTGCTAGAAACACTATTTAAACACTTCCTGCCTTTGCTGAATTTAGCTGAGGGCACCTTACCTGTAGTGTTGAAAGCTTCTTGCAAACTTGAAAACTTGTTTGCACACTGTTGTCATGATGGGCCGTATTACACTGATACTCATCTGTGATACAAAGAGAAGGAATATACACTAGAAAGAATTTTTAAAAGTCATCAGAAGGTTTATGATTTTTTCCCCATTTTGTTAAGAATTTTGAATTAAAAGAACTGTTTAATTTCATTCTGATTAAGAAAATCATGCCCTCCTGCTCTTTTCTTTTTGTTAACTTTCTCCCCTCAGTCAAGAGAAAGGCAGGTGATAGGACACATACTTTCCTTTACTCTCCAACATAGGTTTTTCCAAAAAAAATCACAAACCCCTCAGTACCATTCTGATTAAAACATAACTAAACATTGGATTTCTTTTTTTTTTTTTTTTTTTTTTTTAGGTTTTAAAAAATCATTTGTAAGTGCTTACTGAAAACAAGCCACTTTTCAAACATATTTTTGTTCAGCCATAGTTAGATGACAAGTGCTGGTGCCAGACCATTTGCTCTAGGGTTCCCATTGTTAACACTGCTGGAACTGTACTGGTAACAATGGAGGAAAATATGTAGTAAATTTTGTTAATGAGAAGGCAACATTCTCACACAGTCATTTTTTAACATTTAAAAGAACATTCAAAAGCACAATATATAAAGCAAATTCCAAAAAGATTTATCCTGGGAGAGAAGGCTGAAGCAGAAAAGAAAGCCTTCTCAATCCACCAATATTAATTCAGAGAAATGCGTTTGGCACCAGGATTAAAAAGTTCTGAACGTTGAAGGAGTGCAACTTTATTTTCCCAAGAGAAAATACTGTCAGAGCAGCCAAGCTAATTAGCTTTCCTCTTCTAGAGGATGAATATAGTTTTCTTAAAAGCAAAAAAAGATTATTTTGGATTGTCTCTCTGTATTTCCAAGCTGTGAAGTGGGGTGAAACACTCTCCTCCATCACCCTGGCCTGCACACACCTGTGGAGCACCCTGGGCTGCAGAGGTGAGTGGTACCTTGGATGGAGAGTAATTGATGTTCCAACAGAGCTGGGAGGGTGAAGGGTTATTTGGTGGGAGCACCTTGCCTTGCAGTACAGCAGCTAAAGAAAGTAAAATTAATGGAGCAAAGTATACGTGGTCTTGCTCTACAAGGTGAGTTAAAGGTGACTTTAAAACAATCTACAAATGTTTGAAAGGGGTCATCATCAAGAAGGGGAAGAGCTATTGATAAAAAGGAAGATAGAACTCAGGACGTGACACTGAGCAAAGAAACAAATACACTGGATCCTAATGCCTTGTTTTCTGGACATAAAGCCAGTGTAAATGGGGAAAACCATAAATACTTATCGTGGAAGTTTGAATGCTGAAGTCAGTCAGTTCTTCCTCTGACACACAGACAGACCATGTAAAGAAGAGCCTGCAGCTGATAAGAGCAATACCATGGATGATCCTGAAAGCATTTTCCCTCTGAAGCTCCAACAATTCATTCAGACACAAACATAAAGGAATGCATCAGCCCTAAAGATACATCTCAATGAATACAGTGAAGTTTGCAGTGTCTGATGGACCATAAATGTTTACATTTCAGTTGCAGAGGCCACTGCACAGCATGGCATGCATCCTGGTAATGGCATCAGATGCACCATCTGGAGTCTCCTGGCTTGTTATTAAGGAGAAGAAGTACCTGAACATCGATCAAACCTGATCAGCAGAGCAGTGCCTGGAGCTTGTGGCCAAAGCTTCTGGCAGTGTTCATACATTTGTACAGAACCATCTCCATTTTCTTCCTATTGTTTGCTTAATATCAGAAATGCCACTGGTAGCATACAATTCCAGGAAAAAAAGTCCTGAAGTGTTGTATAGGCTGTTTCCTGCCCCTGCCTTGATTGTGTTACCCTAATTGGAAGACTAAACAGAGACAGTGTAGTTTTTCTTAGCTGTCAAGTCCCATAATTTAATTCCACTTTCCTGTGGATTTGTAGATGAGGAACTGCTCCAGTAAGTCCTCTAGTGCCTTCAGCTGGATGCTTTCCGCACATCACCTACATCCACAAAGTCCAGGGTCCTATATTTCTTGGGCACAACTCATTGCAGTTTGTTTGGGGAGGTCCCCATGGTGGTACTTGTGAGATGCAGATCAAGGGCGCCTTAAGACACAACGAAAAGCCCTTTCTGCATCAGGCACTCTGATAAGGCACGGACATTCAAGCATGGCTGCTTCAGCAAGTCATTTTGTAAGGACAGGTGTCACTTATTTTTGGGTTCTGAAAATGTTTCAGTACGTTTTCTTTCAAATCCTGCCTCTGAATCTACAGGCACAAAAGAGCCTACAGGCGTGAGGGCACCAGCATGAAAGGGCAAGGGTTGAGCACCTGCAGAGACACTTCCAGTAGCCCCTGAGGTGGGTGGTTGGAGAGTTGCTTGCTGAAATTGGAATCCAAAAATCAATCACAGCATCTTCCATCACGTCCCTGCTGTGGAACATGATGGTGTCAGAGAGTGGTATCCACCAACTGAAGGAGGCGCTCCTGGGACTGGAATTATTTCCCCTCTGCCTGTGGAGTTCCCTTGTGCCCTAAATAATTAGGAGGGCCAGTAGCATTTAAAAGCAAGCACACATGCCTGTGTCTCTGATAATGACGCTGGAAAGTAACAGAATCTAATTATAATTAGAAAACAGCCCCAGCAACGTTCCAGCATCACAACGACCATCCTGACTTTGCCACAACAAATGTAAAAATACATCAGCATATTTATAGCTTGGCAACCCTGTTCACTTGCAGCCTGGTGACCAGACCTCTCTTGCCCTATTCTGTGTACCCTACTGTGCTTCACAAGCAGTAAATAACAGCAACTGATGGGACTGATGTTTATGTGGTGTCTACTGCCCAAAGATGCTAATTTTATTTTTCAAATTACTTGATCTACCTATTAGTCTAAACTGCCTGACCTAAGAGATGTGTAAATTGATTCAGATTATTAAAAATCCCAAGGTTATGGAGGACATAGGAGCAAGCCAGTCTGAGAGTGAGAGCAGAAACTTGAAAGGTGCTTTGGACTAAAACTTCCAGCTTATTTTAGTCAAGTAATTAATTCCTCCTTTCTTCATCCACAGCACAAAGATTTAAAAAGGTAGTTTTCAGGATTAGCCTCCCTGAGATCAGCTTGGGCAAGCCATGGTTTTGGGAAAGAGTTTGTGGTAAGAGGGGGATGTGAATTTGGTAGGCAAAAGTTCTCCCTTCAGGGCAGGAGGAGGGAGATGCTTTGCTGGAATTTGCCTGAATGAGTTGCTACAGGACCAAGTACTTCATCCTAGATAATTTTCCTTTACTTTCTGTCTTAGCCTGCCCTGGCATGTTGCCATGAGCACTTGCAGAGCTACCATGCTCCCTTTTGGAAGTGGCTGTATTCAGCAGGGGAGAATCGATGATCCATAGAAGCACAGATTTGCACGTAGCCAGTGCAGGCTTCACTCCTGAGCAGAAGGCAGGTGTGGAGGCAATGCTTTCACTGCAGCCCAGGGGCCAGTTTCTAGGTATTTCCATTTGAAGGCCTCAGAGTGTCCTTGAACTCACAGGTTTGTTGATACCTCCAGCTTTGGCTGTTCTCAGCTGCTCTTCACTGGTCAAGGTATCTCTGCACTTTTAGTCTCCTGACTGGTGAAGTGTTTGGATTTCTCACTGTTTGAATTTCATTGCCTGTTGTAACAGGTTAAACAAAATTCTAGCTAAAAAAGTAAATTACAAGCAACTCAAGATCTGCAATGCTTGTCTTCCTCTGAAACTTTCTTTCCAAATAGAAAGTTATTAAACCAGTTACATGGAAATAAAGGGTCAAATCTGTCACCTTTTCCTGTGTGAATGACTCCTTTGGAATCATTGCTGAAGGCCTGATAATGCTTTTTTCCTCCAGTTCTTGGAAAAACTTCCTCTAAAGTCAGTGGTCAAGTTCTTGTGCTGACACTGGGTTAGATCAAAAGTTGAGTCATGGAAGGAAACAGAGTTATCCTGAATTTGTCAAGGATACATTTGATATATGAATCTGATGTAGTAAATATCCCATATCGTAGGTGGTTTTTCTGACCTACTAAAGGTTTGACTGCCTGTGAAACAATTCCTGGCATTTCCAACCAATGTCTCTATGAACACTGTCAGCTGGAAAAGACTGACTGACTCTTCATGTACTTAAGACAAGTTAGGGATGAGTTGTGTTGGTTCAGAGTCAGGCATTTTTATTCCAAAATAGAAGTGATCACAGAGGGAATTAATCAGGAATAACTGTTCTGCTTTTAATCCATACTGCTTGAAACCAAATTAACCTCTCTGTGCGCAAAAGCCTGAAGGATTTAGCTGAAATTGCTGAAAAGCCTCCAGATTTGCATGATAGTTTCAAAGGAACTGTTCTTCTGAGTGAATGCCCCATGGAACTGAGCTGCAAGTCTTCCTCCATCCCCAAATAGAGGTTTCCCCTCTTGCACTTAGTAGCTTTATGTTTGTTTGTGATGTTAATGGCCATTACAGATCAATTGTGTCTCTAACACTTATTTTCTGCCCGTATAGCCCATGGGATGAGCTTGGAGTGTTTGTACGTGATGAAATAATACTAATGCAGTGAATGACAGCTTGGGACTGGACACAGCTCTGGCAGATGGGGATGGAGGCAGCTTCCCCTGACCTTCCTGCCTCAGGACCAGCTGGTGTGATGTGTGCTCCAACGTCATCGGATGAGGTCCCAGCTGCGGTGCCCGTTCTCTGTCCTCGTGCTCCTCGTGCCTGAACAGGGTAGGACTCTCTTCTGCCTGATTCTCAGTTTAGTTTCATTTCCCTGTTGCTTGAAGATTCAGGCTGAACAAAGGTGTAAAGTGACTGCAGTGTCTGTGTTCGTGCTGTGTTTTGGCAGCAGAAGGGCATTTCTCCTCCACCTCCTCCCACCTCCTGTGTACCAGTTTCAGCTGCAGCCTGGTTGGTGACTGGACACTGCTCTGCTCAGGTTCAGGCTGCCATTCCCGAGTCACTTTGAGGAGCTGACTCCATACAACAAGCACTGATCTCTCATTTCCTCTCCATCCATACAACAGAATGGAGCTACGCTTTTGTGTTGGAGAACCATGTAGAGAACACATAATCAATACTGGCAGCAAACAGCATTTGAGCACAGAAAGCAGGAATTTCTGAAACATCAATCAATACTAGAAAAGCCTGAAACCCTTAAGCATACCATTTACCACCTTATGCAAGTAGAGGCAAATATGGGTAAGCTTATATAGTGATTTACTTTGCTTTGTTCAGTCCCATCCAACTTTCAGAATCTTTCCTACAAGCCAAGAGTCAGCTTGGGAGCAGCCTTCAGACACTGCTGCCTGCATGGCCCTGGGGTGAGTGGCTGAAGAGCAGGAATGAATACTGGTGTGAGGGAAAGCAAAAGCCAGAAACGCTTGCAATTTTAGAGCATTCTGTATTTTCCATGTAAGGCATTCCCCAGATTTTGAGGTTAGAGGTTATGAAAAGCTCAATAATAAAAGTTCTTCATCTAAGCAATCAGGAACTGTGCCAAACAGGAACGATTCTGGGAAATAACCCTTTTATCTTTGGTACCTAAGTGTATTTAAAAAAATTTAAAAGCCTTTTATTATGATTAATTTCTTGTGCTCAGGAAGTTTATGCAGCTGTATTTGATATGGGGTGCTTGTCACTTAGTTTTTCAGGTCCTATGAAGTACAACAGTCAAAAATGTTTTTCAAGCACAGCTTTTTTATTTCTCCTCTGGGTACCTTAATTTAGTGGCAGAATTAACCAAAGGAACTTACTGTGAGAAATAAAGAATCCTGTAAAGGGATTTAGAGGGATTTGGGAGATTTAAAGATTTTTCATCATCATGATTTGGAATGATCGATTTATTTTTGTACATATTTTCCCACGTTAAGCTCATGAGGAATATGAAAATCCTATTAGGAGGGTGAAGCAGATATTTCTGTCCTTAGACAATGCAACAACGCACCTCCTGTGAGGGCTGGGCTGTGAAGGCCATCTCACCTCTCTTGCTTCACCCCTACCACTGGAGTCCCTAGGCTCCAATTTCATCAATCATCACATCTGTACCTGTGTCTCACTAAGTGAACATCATTCTCCTTAATCCACCTTTGAAACCTGGGATGAAGCTGTTGTAGTGGGGGACAAAGTGGTATGGATGGAAACTGTTCACCTGGGGACCAACCTCCTGTTTGTTCTCAAGCCATTCCTCTCTCCTCACATTGCAAAATGCATTCCTTCTTTTTCTTTAATACCTCTTTATTTATTTTGTGTGAAATAATCCATTTGATTATCTACTATTTATTATTTACCATCCGCTATTATATTTATTACATCTACTATGTATTATTTACAATCAATTTTAATAGTGTAAATGCCAGTTGAATGGAAGGCATAAGAAATCCTTCAAATTGCCCACACAGGTCAATCTCCAAGCAATCTTGTTTTGAAATGGAAATTGCCAGTACTGGCTGTCTGCTTTCTGTGGGTAGAAGGAGAGAGCTGAGTCTGCCTTGGTTTTGTTTCCTTGTATGGGAAAAGTCCAGGAGAAACAGGATCCCAGGTGTAGATTTTGGAATTGTCCTGATGTTTTTCAGAGACAACCTCTGTTCTTTCTCACAGAGGAGAATATGGAAAACATATAATGAACCAAAACTAAATACTAAAATCCTCCCAGACTTGGTCTTGGTTTTTCCCATCAAGACAGGTGGAGTAATGTGGAGCCAAAGAGAACTCGTGAGCAGGGCTGGAGCAGAGTCCAGGAATTATTCAAAGAAGTCACAGCCAGACTTAAAAGTAGCTGGCAAAATAAGTATGAAACTTAGAAACTAGAAGGAAGGAATGAGTGACTTTGGACAAGGCAGCTGCTGGTCAGAGGGACACAGGGAGAAATGACAGAGATGAAATTAAGGTAACAAGTGAATCAAGTGATAGATTCTTCTGTCCAAAAATCTTCCTCTGGTTGAGCCATTGAAAGACCTGTAAGATAAAATAGGGTTTATCTGTCCTTAAAAAATAGAGATCTGGTGGTGATGAGCAGAAATGACCACGCAACCTGCTCTTCAGAGGATCAGTCCCCAGTTACCAGCAGGTAGACCCCTTCATATTTCAGGGATGTTCCTCTTCCAACAGTACAAGGCTCCACAGGATTTATGGTTTTAGCATCCACAACTACCACAGATTTTCTCTGTAACTTCACATCACGAAGATACTGTCTTGGGATATGAAGGTGAAAACACTTCCACGTGAGAGGTTCACATGGGCTGAGTGCAGTGCTCTGAACACCTTTAATGAAAGGTGTGACACAAATCGTCATTTAGATGATCCCAAAAGATCCTTTAAGAGAAGAATGCATGTATTGGGGTGACACTAAGGCAAAATTTGTTTGAGGGAACCTGTTTATTTGAAAAACGTGCCTTGCTGCTCCAGTCTGAATTGTTTGTCTTCCTTGGAATGAAAGAATGTAGGACATGGAGGGGAGGCTTGCCAGCAAAGCCTTTTGGAATTGCAATGAAATGGCCGTGTTTGTGCTCAGAAGGGTCTCAGGCTTGTGTTCACATCTGCTTTAAGTTATCCTGATTTTTTTTTATTTTTTTTAATTGAGTTTAACATACTGAGAAACGCACAAAGCTCTCTGGCCCCCAGGCACAAGAGGAAAAACCTCAACAATATCCACTGACCCTGCCACCATGTGCTTCCCAACAAACATTCCCAAACAAATGCTGGCGATGACAAATTGGCCTTGGAGCAACTTGATGGTGGGTGTTTAATTGCACACTACAGTGCTCGGCGCCTTGGAAAGATGGGGATGGAGAACAGATAATGAGGGTTGGATTTGCTAACAGTGGGCATTGGCCACAGTTGGCAGGTTTGGGGAGCACAGAGCAAGACAATTATCGCGTTTTGCTCCCTGATGGATGTTCAGCTGAGTCAGCCAGCTGCTAACCAGGACCAGGGGGAAGCTGTTCTCAGGTCTTCAGTCCCACTTCTTAGCAAAGATGACTCTGAGCAACCTTCAAACTCCTATATGTAAAGTTTTTTCAGGTCTATATTATTTCTGGAATAAATTGCCCACAGGTTCTTTGTGGTACCCAGGCAGCTGCAAAACCCCATGGTGTGACTGTGCCTTTTCTTCCCTGCCTTGTGCAGGCCTCATTCCCAAAGGGCAAGCAGGGAACCAGCCATGAGCCATTCAGGCAGTTCAGCTCAGTTCTGGCCTAAAAATACCAGAGGTTTTCATAGAGATGATTTCTACCCAGATTAAAGAGGAAGAGCACAAAAGGGATTGGGCCCTGTGGGTGTTGCTTGGTCCAGACAACAATTCATTTGGCATAGGCTTGATCTGCAGGCAGCAGCTTTATCATGTGAACCTGAAAGATGGCAAGGACAATCGTAGGTCCTGGCTGTCCTGGGATGAATCTCAACATCTCCACCCTTTCCTTTTGTACCTGAGTACCAGTGAACAGAGATTGAAGAGAGACCTGTGTGCTGGACTGATGGACCAAGCACTGATGCTTGTGGGCGGCTTACCCTGCAGGAAGGCAGGACAAGGGATGTAGGACTGTTTTCATGTGCAAATATGTGGTGTTTGTCCACAAGCATGTACTGTGAGAGAGCCCCTACATGTGTGTATCACAGAGCCCAGGGATCTGCTGTAAAAGGGACTGGAGGCTTCACTGGAAGGCAGATATAGTGCCTTCCCCTGCCAGCTTTGGGAAAGTAGTCCAGAGCTGATGTATTTTAAGAAGAACTGGCTCAGAGTTTGTTTTCCTTAAAGCATCAGGTTATAAACTCCAGAAGGATTTCCCTAGTGGTTCAGATATGCATGCAACAGGCACAGGGCAGAGAGCTGGAGGTGTCATGTGGATCATCACACACTGGCACGGTGTGTCACGCCTGCCAAGTCACTGCTGTAGGGAGAGCTGAAGTGCCACACCAACACTGCCAGTATGTGGATGCATCAAGGGCAGCTTTGTTGCTGTGTGCATGGTTGTGCTTGTGTGTCTGCTTGCAGGAAACATGGATAATGCTTTAATTATGCCAGACTGTGCAAAGCTGGGTACCTGGATAGGAGAGGGCAGAGCTGTGCATGCACCCATGTAAGAGGACTTCTTGTGGTACACACACCTCTAAGTGTCTGTGCAGCCTCCTCAGTGTGTCCAACATGCCCCAAAGGTTCCTCCTGCCCCATTTTGCACATTATTGGACTCATTGGTCTGTCTCAGGTGCACTGAGTGTTTACTAAAGAAAGGGACTGTCTAGACATGATGTCAACCTGAAGAGCTTCAAATCTAACTCAACCCGAGGGGGTAATCACAAGCTTAGGAGAGGCCTTATCAATAAAACATTTTCCCTGCAGGAGGGTAAACAAAATATGTAGTGGGTGATTCAGGTTTGTGAGAGAGGAAGAGCCCTGTCTTTCTGTCCTGTCAGGCTAATTTTCTGTGTCAGGAAGGCACCCATCGCTCGCTGTACCTTCTTTGCTGGATTATTTGTCGTTAATGATTGTTTGGTTTTAGATAGCAAATCTCAATCTGCAATGGTGTTTTGTTTTTGCTTGTGGGTGAGGTTTGCTTTTCTTCTGAGGAGGTTGTAATTCACCATTAAGCTTTTTTGGCATCTGATGGACAAGTTCAGTTAAAAACAAAAAAAGCCCATTCAATCAGCAAATAAAGCAGGGTATTATGTAAGAGGAATAATATTGACACCGGGCTCCCCGACCTCAGTGCATCTCCCCCTCCTTAGGTGATTAAAGGTTTCAGCACTCCCAGGGAGTGGGTTGGCATTGCATAAGAGCCTCTTTGCTTCAAAGCATTTTCCCCTTTTTTAAATCTAAGGGATCCAGTGGATTTATGACCAGACTGGGCTTTTTCAGCAGATGGCTGGGTTTGTTATCATTTTATTTGAATGATAATGATAACTGCAGGCTGAGAGGATTAATGCAAGAAATGGAAAGCACTAGCACTTTTTTTTCCCCGCGGTATTTTCCCACACTCAAAGGGCAAAACTCACAGCACCAAATCTTTGCCTGGTGTAAAGCAAGGGGTCTGTACTGACAAGTGCCATAGGGCTGGTGTAATTTTCCATTGGATGGTGTTGAAGAAAAAACCAGTCCAGGCACTTTTTTCCTTTTCTTCTTTATGGAGGCAAAAGAAGCCAGAGTGGATTTTTTATATATTTTTTTTAGAATTTTAAAGTATATACTAGCAACTCACGCCCTACCTACCTTATATTTCATGAGAGACTGAGGACAGCTAGAGAATCTATAGGCAGAGGAAATCCATGACCACCAGGAGAGGAAGTGAGTTATATTCAGTTTATATTTTCTAATTGTATTAACGTCTCCCGTTGTTAAGCATCTTTGTTGAGCCAAACAAAAACCTTTTCTTATTAAAGAATACTGCAATCTGCCTTGTGGGGAAAAAACCAAGCTCTCACCGTCTCTACTGCTGCTCGTTTAAAACACTGATAACCTGCTTTCCTTTGATATAAGAAAACTGAGATCAAAACAATGACATGGAAAACAAGTGTTTCCATAAGCACAAGAGCCAATGGAGCCTGGTGGATTTGCACCTGTGTTTGAGTGTCAGTGTGGATTCTCTCATGTCTTATATGGTTTGAATACTCCCACATCTTCCCCTCAGAGAGAACTAACAGTATCCCTATCCCTCAGCATCTGCTTATTTGCACAAACTGCAAGAAGTTCCTGCCTTTGTAACCTTTGCAAGCCCTACTTCTTAGACAAGCAGGCTCAGGATCTGAAATTCTCTCTTTTTTAATTTTCTCTCATTTTTGGCATTCAATTATCACATTTTTTTCTACTATCATGTGGAATCAAAAGTAAAAGAAAGTGAAAATTTGTATTTATCACGTTGGTCTGGTTTCTGGAGCTGTGTGAAAACCAGATTTTAGAAATTTGTGACAAAATGGTGGCAGCTGCCAACACTTTTGACTTTTGAGGTCTCCAGCCAATTTGCTATCTCAGAAAAGAGTAGACCAGACATGCCAGTGTTCTTCTGGAGGGAGACAGAAGAGGAAAAGATGTTTTGAGGCTTTGTAATGAATGCTGAAGAAGAAAAAGTGAGAGAATAAGCTAGAAAAGCTAAACAACAACCAAATTTCAAAGCATGCCTCCTCTCCATGGGTGCTGTGTTCTCCACTGCCACTGAAATGCAGCAAGGTTATAGAGCCCTGAGGGGGCCTTCCCAGAGCCTAAGTCTGCTGAAGAGCTTTGTGAGCAGAGGTGGGAGAGGGCACTGAGCTGATTCTGAGTTTCTCTGCTGAAATCTAGAAAGTGAATCATGGGTAGAGTTTGCTGGCAATTCTCTGACAAGATGTTTCCTTCATCGGAAAGCAATGATTAACTGAAAACAAACAACCTCTGTTTCATCTAAATGAATAAATTCCCTCTGAAATACAGGCTGAATTCCCCTGGATCTGTGCCTGGTTGCTACTATGACTGGCAGAAATCCAGGAAGATACTGAGGGTCTGCAGCTCCCAAGCACCTCCGTCATGCTGAACTGGGGCTCCCAGAGCTTCCATGGTCCAAGCTGCACATCCAAGAAACCAAGGAGATCTGGGAGTCCTGCAGCTTACAGCATGGGTTAGGGCTCTAAACTTCTTCCCTTCTGCAGGAGAGGCAGTTCATTGACACCAAACGCTGTGGCGCTCAAAAAATAACTCGCAGTGTTTCCAAAGTGTTGGATCACTGTGAAAAGCTTCTCGTATCATGAGTGTTGGATTGTGCCTCATTCACACATTGTCCTCCAGCAGAGAGAAACTGTCTGGTTAATTTCAACCATCACACCTTGCTGGGAAAAACAGTCTTTCCTCTGCCAGGATATACTAGGCACACACCACATTTTCTTTAAGATAAGGAAAATTTGAAAAAGCCAAGAGTTCACTACGGAAGGATGTTGAGGGCAAATGAACTCAGAGCCAGATCACTATAGCAGCAGGGCAGCACTGCTGATAGGATCATTACCTGGGAAAAAGCCTGGCAGAGAGCAAGAAGACTGTTATACAAGATGATTCCTAGTATCTATCTTCCCTGGAGCTCTCGGACATGCATTGGGAACAAACAGCCATTCAATGGATTTACTGCACATTAGGTAAAACCTTTGCATAGAGCCTATTTATACAAACTGCTTTCTGGGAACCATCTTTGTTGGCTGAAGGGGATCTCTGTACCATCGCCATGAGCTTGAAAATGCTATTAATGGTTTGTCCAAAGATATTATGTAGGTTATCATTCATTGAAAAGGCAAAGCTATCCCATTATATTTATACTCTTCCCAATGTTAATTTTCATCTGCTGTTACAAGGCTAAACCATAATTTACAAAATTTGTTCTTCGTTGCTGTTAAAATGCTCAACATACTTAAAACACTTAGAATTCCCATGTGGAAAGGTATTGTGAAAGCAGTGTTCATATTTATTATTAGAATGAGGTTAGTAAGCAATCTTGCCTGTGGAGACATCTGGCAACAAACCCATCTGAACTGAGTGAAGGCCACTTACTAATAAGGCTTCTAAGTAGGGAAAGGGACAGGGTGTTCTCAAAGATCCTGTAGCTGGAATTGAAACAGGGAGATTGAGCTTATCTGTATGAATTGCATGTCTCACCTCAGGACCCTTCCTGGACGTTACTACACATATAGCTGAAATTAAAGTTATCTAATATAACACTAGTTCCAACTTACAGAGCTAAAAGTGAACTGCCTACAGACAGTCCAGAAGTGTTCAGGAGAGGCATTGCCAGCAGCCAGAATACTTCTTTCCTTTCAGAATGGATAATCAGAATCAGATCCTCCTGCTTGCTCCAGGGGTTGTTCTACCATCTCCTGATACAAGCTGTGTCGGGTGACCTAAGCACATATGGGCCAACAGACAGCAAAGAAAGTTTGTTGGACATATAGAGAGTTTTTTGTCCCTTCTTATTTTAAAGGCAGAGATGAGGAAGAAAACACAAGGTAGGAGGAGGGGAGGCAAATCAGATTTGCAGACACAATAACAATGATCTGATGCAGAAAATGGTGGGTGTACCCAACTTTTTTTTTCTTAAAGGAGTCCAGGGATGACTCAAACTTCTAATAGATGCCTTTTAAAGATACTGAATGTGGAAAAAATGCAGGGTGGCCAATGGGAAAGAAAACAGAAGATGCTTAACAGGCCTGTGCTAAGGAACCAAATAATCTTAATTCTCAAAATTTGAGAGACCTGGCACCAATGAAATTGCAAACTTATTAGAAAGCTTTTTAATTAATCCATCAAGTTAAATGATTGGAGAATAGAAAATGTAGTATCTATGCTTAAGATGGAGGGAGGAAACTGTCTGGAAAATTATAAACCAATCATTCTGACCACTGCAGCATACAGGGCAGAACAGTTATTGAAAGAAACAATAACTAAAGACAAGGCAGAAATGGGAAAATGGAATAAATTACAAGTGTTTATAGGATAAATCACGTCTGACTAACTTCATGGTTTTCTTTTATAAGATAGCTGATCTAGACAAAGGAGATGTGATACATCACATGTGTCTAGACCCTGGTGAAACTATAAAGCTATAAGGTCATGATGGGGAATTTTTTATGAAGCTATAAAAATTTGAGATTACCACAAAAGTGGAAAAAAAAATGGGAAAGAAGCAGGCTAGAGGGGAGGTGACAGAGGGTACTGTTAGAAAAGGATGAAGGGAAGTTACCAGTTGCCTAAGATGTGGCCAAGAGGGGATAGAGTTGTTCTGTCACACAAAACTAGGGTGTTAAAACCTACTTAAGCTGAAGATCAACTTTGGCACAGATATGGAAGGGTATGAACTGGTCAAGAATATTTTTATATTCTACTGAAAATATGTTTATCCCAGGAATTAGAGAAATTCCCAGGCTTCTGACAGAAAAGTGCAGTTCTGGAGGGACTATTCAGTAGAAGTAAATAATCTATTTCTGAGACAATATTTGATCATTTTATGAAAGGATTTTCTGTGATGGATGAGGAGTGTTCTTCCACAGCTGCCCATATTGTCTGTTCTTGCCTTCCCTTCCCTCCTTGGGAGACTGAAATCCTGAGGAACTTTAGGTCACAGCAGGTCTGGAAACATTCCTTGGTTTACTGGGGTGTGTTGGTTCACTTCTGACATTGCAGATATGAGTCACATGCAATGTGTCTGCAAGGAATGACGATCTGGTAAATAGAACCCTGGGACACAGGGAATCTGGGTTTCATTCCCATCCTATTTCAACTTGTTTGCATGCTCTCAAGTAACCCACTAAGGATCCAAGCAGCTGAGTAAGAATTTTAGTGAACTGAAGGCTCACTTCTGAGCCTGCTGCCTTCAGTGAGGAGTCACCTAACATAAGTAACCAGTTAAACTTTGCTTTCTCATTTGATCTGAAAATACCTGAGATACCCAGTGTCCTTTCTAAACATGCTCCCATCAGAATGCCTCAGTGCTCATTTTCTATCTCTGCCCAGTCACACATTAAATATTTGTCAGTGTTCCTCCACCAGCTCTCCCAGGGGAGTTTCAGCTAACATGCTGTTGGGAAAGTTTCTCATTTGCAAGCTGAAGGGCAGGAGAGAAGAGAAGAGCCCCCAGCATTGGACACCACAGTGGAGTGGCACTCCCTGTTTTTAACCACTGGGACATAATCCTCACAAGAAACTGAAAGAATAATATTAGAGCCTGATTTGGAACATCTCTGGCATCTTGAATCACTGCCTAGCTGTGAAGGCACTCACCTGGGATAGGGTCTCTACTCATCAAAGGATAAACTCATTTTCCTGGGAAGATTTGCATATCTCCTTTCTTTCTTTAGAAGAGCAAAAACCATTGCTGAAACCTCACTTTTATGATTTTTTGGATTTTCACCAGCTTCACCTGTGGTCCCCCAGGAGCTCCTCCTCCCTACTAAGAATTAATAGCATGTGTGAGGGTTGCCCTCCAAGCCAGTGAGGACAACAGGGGAAGCAACTTGCTTTGGTCTCCACCCGAGGGGTCAGGGAGGCTGAAGGAAGCAGCTGTCCTAGCTGTGGCTTTTCATTTTGCTCCCTGTGCTTGAAACAGTGAGCCTGTGATTTCCTCTGAGTCCAGCCAAACGCTGGCTTTGAGTGACAAACCCCACAAAGAACAGCCAGTTTATGGAATGTTTTTGCAGCTGTCAGCTTTAACCCAGAGCAAAATCAATGAGGCAGCTGCAACCTCTTGGTCCTGGGGCTGCCCAAACTCCAGCATCCTTTTCTGTTCCAAAGAGAAAGCTTTCACTGGGCTCCACTGGCTGTGCTGACTGCACAACCTGTCTGATTTGCCTTGGCATTTGTGGAGTCCTGCCATGTTGCAGCACATATGGTCCCTGCAAGGCTCCACACACAGGGCAGCTCCTTATCTCCCTGTCCTCAGAGTGGATATTCTGTGACTGCCAATGGTTGCCTCTTCTATTTGTGCTTTGATCAGTGTCATCATAATGGCCGTGGGTATCATTGTGGTTGGTCACAAAGCAGCTTGATGTCCCCCCCTTAAAGGCTTACAGTCTCTTTCAGGTCATCCCAGTGATTTGGGATATGTGCTCAGGGCTCCAGTTTTCTTGGTGAAACATTGCACACTAGATTTGCAAATGGTGACGGGCGCAGTGGCTGGCAAAGGCTCCCAGGAGCCTTCTGATGTGTTAACCAGCTTCTGTAGCTGGAGAACAGCAAGACCAGAATGGGGTTCATCTTGGGTGCTCAGCCAAATGCAATACAAAATGTTTGCATCAACATATTGATACCAAGCTGAGAAGAAATACCAGTGATACGAATTATGCTTCTCTAACCATTAGGCTATTCTGCAAGCCCTTAATGCATGGGGAGTTTCAAAGCAGGCCCTGGAAATAAACCAGGGGAATATCCTCTAGTTCTTGGTTAATTGACTGGTCTTCCTGAATATTTAAGCCTAATGGTCATTTAAAGTCATTGATTATTCCTGATTGAGGGTCAAAAAGCTTGTCTAGAATATGAGTCAGGACTTCAAGAGAAGACAGGAAAAACTGACAGAAGCAAAAACTTTTTTTGTATGAATGCTAAACTCTGTAGCAAGGGTAGAACATCCATGAAGCCCATGCATGCATTTCAGAGAGAAAATTCAGAGAAAATAACATTATGCAATATAATTCTGTCCTCTTAAAGTCAGGCATATTCATGCATTCTCTGAGTCAGGATTAAGGAAGGCCACCTGAAACCTCATGGCAGACTCTGCAAAACTTTTTTCTTTACAGATCTTGTGTCCTAGATTCCCATTCCTTTCCCTTTCCCTTTTCTTTCCTTTTTCTTTTCTCATTGATTTATGTCTGTCGAGATAAATCACAAATTACAAAGCAAGTGCAGCCTTGGTTTCATCCATCTAGTTTTTGCTGTTCATGACTCCTGGTAAATTCACAGATATGTAGCTGTATGCAGGGTGGAAGACCAGGCTGCTGCTGTGCACTTTAACCAGTTGTTTGCCAACATTTTCAGAGGGGATTAGGATTCTGGGTGCCCAAACACCAATAAAAGGCCTTGCATAGTTACATAGTGCTCCCAGAAACTGAGTTTCTTTCCAGGGGCTTCAGTTGGGGCACCAGAGATTAGAAAATAATTCTGAAAGGATTTGCCTGGAAGACTTGCAGTAAATAATTCATTTGTTTTTCATGACTGAGACCACAACATGTATGCTTTTATCAGTTACCTACATAGGAAAAGGAGAATTTGAGAGAAAATGTAATTCCCTGGTTCACGAATAACCTGCAGTTCTCTTTCTGCATCAGTAACAAAAGAGTTCAATTACAACTCCAGAGTCCCTCATTGTGCCAGTGGTTGTGAAGGCTCCTAAATGGTGGTGCAAAGGGCTCAGAGGGCCTGAGTGCTGGAGGCTTTGAGAGCATTGGCCATGTGGTACCTATTAAGAAAGTCAGAGAAAGATTCTGTGTTTAGTGTTCATTTGTACCAGCTGAGACGAAGACAGGCGAGCTGACTGGAGCTGCACACTGACCCTTGAAAGTGTTGTGGCCTCTGAGGAAATGCTGGGAGCCCTGGGCTGCTTCGTACTGCGGAGGAGACAGGCTGGCTGTGCTCAGATATATTAAGGGATGTTCTGGGGAAGAGCACACATCAAATACTCTCATTAGTAAAATGACAGAAAATGCTGTTATGGCTTGAGGCTGCAGCAGGGAACATTTAGTATAAATATTAGGAAAAAACCTCATCATTCCAAGAAGAGTTACAGCAATTGGAACAAATTATCAGGGGACACTGTGGAATCTCTTCTAAGCTTCCAACCATTGCTCTGGGAAGATTAAATAAATCCCAGTCCATGGCAGTAGTTGGGGTGGTCTGCATGATCCCCAGCACTCCCTTCAGCCTCAAACAATTCTCTGAATGGGAGGGATGGCTTGTTTAGAGAGCCCAGAGCTTGGATAATGCACTGACTGCTCTTTCAATTATACGTGTCTCTCCAGGGCAGGGTCCATGTTTCTCTCTGCCTTTGGAAAGCACCCAGGACATAATAAGCAGTACCACAATATAAATAATAACAATGCCCTGTCCCCATCTCAGCAGTGGAACAGCCGCTTTCTTCAAATTCCCTCCCGTGCTGTGAGCTGCAAGGCCAGACAGTAGCCCACTCCAGCTGAGCAGTCATTTAAGAGCCAGCTGAAGGGCAAAATCCCATGGCTACAGCACATAACACAGGGAGTTGGTGTCAGTACAGCTCTGGCAACCCTCCATTCTCTTCCCTTTCCGTTTTCTCCGGCAGGTAGCAGCTCCATGGACAGGACTGTCCCTGTCCATTAATACCTGACCCAGGAGGAATGCTGTCCTGCCTGGCAGATGGTGTGCTGGAGAAGATGGAATGGTTGCTTGCTAGACACGCACTAACTTGCTCACCTGGTAGTGATAGTGGAGCTGGACTGCAGCAGGTGGTAAAATGTGGATGCAGCTGCTGTGGGTGGCAGCATTGGTTAGTGGAGCAGACAGGCCCAGGAGGTGCCATGCTATGGGTTTTGGAATAATGTTAATTACTGCTGCAGAGCTATTGTAGGTATTGCTATCTCTGTGATGCTGCCACCTGCTCTACAAGAGCTCTCCTCTGCAGCAGGCTGAATTGCACTGAATAAATTTGAGTTCCCCTTGCTAAACCACCTTCCTTCCTGCCAGACTGTGGGGTTTTGGAAGGAGGCAGGATAGCATCTGAAGCCAGAGTTTCTCTCATTCACACCAAGCAGGAGCAGATCAGCCAGCTGAGAACCTGGGAGGGTGCCAAGACAGAGCATCCCTGGAGTTCCCAGCTCTCTCCTGCAGTTGTTGCACAGATGGGAAGGTGGGTTTTGCAGCACTGTGAAGTCCCCTTTGGCCCCATCAGCTTGGATTGATGTTCTCTTCATTCTTCTGGGTAAAGGGGCTGTTTTTCTTGCAGTAGGCAGTCCCTCAGCATGCTGCTAACCTCTTCATACTACAAAGGAAAGTAAGCCTGGTAGCTGATTTGTCAGAGGAGGAAAGGAAGACTGAGAAGACACAGACACCCCCAGTGACTGCCAACTATACCTCTTCTGTGTATACATCCTAGAAATACTAATAAACAATAACTCCTGTTTATTTTTCACTCATTTGCTGTAATATTTGAGCAGAAAAAAATAATTTCAGTTGAGAGATGTGCAGAAGTCCCTCTCGAGTTACTGAGTGGCTTTATCAGCTGTTCAGGATGCCACATCTGTGCAGCTGTATTGCTCCAGCATGTGTTCCCAGACTGGAAGCAGAGCAGAGAACTCTGCAATTTTTTGGCACTACACTCCTTCTGCAGAGTGTTTGCAGATTTATAGAGCTATAGCAATAGTGTTGGCCACAAAACAATACTGGCTACAGGACACACTTGCAATGATACCTAAATAAGAACAGCTTCAAGTCAGTGAGAACATTCCCAAGGATGTCAGTAGAATCTAATTTCCTAGTTGGAGGTGTTGAATGACTTATGGCTTCTGACTTGTGTGCCAGCAGATAATTCTTGAAAACATAGGTTTACAAAGCACTATACAAACACAGTTCCTCCCCACCCTCGGCAGGGATGGATAACTGAGGGCATATTTATGTTCAATACGGAGAAGATGATCTTCCTGAGGAGAAGGTGCAGAGACATTAACTGATTTTGTCAGTGATATCTCAGTGATATCTGAACAGAACTCAATGAAGAGCACAGCACTTCATGCCCAGCACTGTGCTTCGACCACAGACCTGAGTTTCTTCATGATTTTCCCATAGCTAATACATGGCAGAGTCTCCTGCCTATATTGATGGAACTACAACACAGGAGCCACTTCTAATGACAGATGACATCTGTTTGACATGCCAGTATCAAACAGGTGATGGTGCTAATTAGAAAAAGACAAAGAACCCATGATTCAGATCTGAATTAGAGTTCACAGCTGATTCAGATTTAAAGCCAGGGTTTCAATGATAAGAAATACACAGCGCTTTTTCACCAGAACTTCCACAGTCAAGCTGGAAATAGCACGCAGCCTCCTTCTGGTTTCAACTGTAGTTGTAAACCATGAAGTCCCACAGAATAGTCAGTTGGGGATGAAGAGGTAAAACTGAATTTTGAGTCTGCAGTCCTCACAGTACTTGTGGGGAAAGGCCAGAGCACACCTAATCAGCCCAGCAGACAGGCACCTTGGCAGCCTCGTTAACCTGATGAGGTGCAGCTATAAGAGGCCCTGCCTCTGTTTCTCTGCTTAAGGCTGTTTTCAGCCTTGAAAGCTTTTCATTTGTAGGGTTGGCTGGAAATCAGACACAGCACTAAATGACAAGGGGTGGATGTGTTGCAAAGGGTGAGTAATATTGAGAATTTGCTATGGTTTTTTAATCATTACTGTTTTTTATTAGAAAAGAGGCAGCTACATGTGATGACTTAGAAGGGAAAGATATCTCATGGCTGGTAGATGACTATTTGTCACTAGTAGGTAAAAGAGACTAATTGCCTAAAAACTGGGGTGTTGGTGGCAATCATGGTGAGAGCTCCAGAAGTTATTTCTTGCTATTGCATCCCACAGCAGCTTTCTCATCCATATGCATTGAAGGTGTTGTGGTTTGATGTCCAGACTTGAATTCACTGTTGCTTGTATTTTGTTGCTTTCTAGGGGGATATTAATGTAAGACTATAGCATTGGCACACATTTTTTTAGTGCTTACTGATCCCAGCCTTTACAGCCTTCAGGTACTAAAAAAAAACCTTCTACTGAAATCCCTGCAAAAAAATAGAGGGACTAAATTGTGTTTTGTGACAAACTGTAAAGAAGGAATGGCTGCATTGCTGGAGAAGAGGTTTTTGATGGGATTTTAAGGCAGTGAAGTCCTGGGACAGACTGGGAGGGTACAGAGCCTCCAGCACTGAAAACCTCTCACTGATATTGGAGAAGTGCTGATAAGGCATGACAAAGGTAGAGCCAGTCTTGGAAGTGAAATGAGCTGGGGCTTGAGAGTGGGTTTTTGAGGGGTGTGGTTTTTATTGCTTTCTGGGCCTAGATTATAAAAGGGAGCACTTCAAAAGTGCTTACTGTTGTTTTATCAGTTTCCACTGAAATCTATCTGTATCTCACACTTGATGTCAATGGGAGCAGTGTTAAACCAATTTTGCAAGTCTCAGCCTTATTAGTCACTTCAAATGACCACTGTGATGGTGAAGTTTTTAGTCTGGGGTAACTTTGTTCCCTCTACAATGACTGAGTACTGCGCTGAACAGCAGATAAGTTTGTTTTCTACTCTTCTTCCTTTTCTGTTCTTTTTGTGGTTCTGAAGGATGCTTTGTGACAGCTGTTAATGTTCATCTCTTGCTTATTAATATTCCCATACTATTCAGTCACACGTTTCTGCTGCTACAGTGCTGCCTGACAGCTTACACTTGCAGAATGTTGAGCCAAAATGTGTAGAAGTCCTGTCTGGCTCCATTCCTTCCTTATGGCCCAATTCAGAGGGAGGCTAGCTTGGCAGGAGGAGGAGGAGAGAGGAATAATTGTGCCCAGACAATGTGTTTGGCAAGAGCCTTCTGTCTTCCTCCCATAAAAACTACATAAAATGTTTGTAAGTGAGTAGGAGCTAGTATTTTTTTTTTTCCTGTTCAGGCATCTTCCTTTCTCTGGATCCTTTTCTGCAGCTGGGATTAAGCTGAGTGTGTTTTTCTGCTTCTCATCAGGAGCACCGAAGTTAAGACTGGTGTTTCCAAAATTAGGTGGGTGTTTTTGAGAGGCAGGACGCTGGCTGCAAAAAACCTGACAGAGCACAGCCAGCTGACTCAGATTTTCACCTTATGCCAGGCAGAATAGAAATAGCTGAAGTATCTGGATATTTTTCAGAATTGTCAACCTTTTGAGTGACAGCTTGGAGCTGAACTGTGTATGGGAATCTGGGAGGGGAGGAAAGTCAGAGCACTGCTTGGTACAGGAGAGAAAACAAAGCAGAAAGAGTAGACTCAGATGGTGCAAGAGGTGAGCTGGAAAAGTGGAACAGAGGTGCAAATGAACTTTTTTCTTCACCCTTGCTGGTGCTGGACCTGCCCATCAGTGTGAAACTGAGCCTCTTCCCCAGTCCTCTGGGTACCCAGTGCTGAGAAGATGGCTCGGAGCCATCTGATCTAATTCTGGAACAGTTCTCAGGTTTTCTCTCCTTGGTTTCCCAAATCTGTCAGGGGAGGCACACAGGCATATATTAACCCTGGGACAACTGCTGCTTGCCAGTCCCAGCTGTGCTTCTCCAGCAGAAATCTCCAGACTGCTGACCCTTTGCAGTTGAGGAAATAGGGGTTTGACAACACAACCCCACCTTGGAGTGCCTGCCCAGGCAAGGAGTGGAGACGTTGTCGCAGCTGAGGCTGTGCCTTACACTGATCTGTTTGTTTGGCTTTCCTGACCCCTGGGCAGCACACTCTGGGTTAGCTGGTGTTTCAGATGAGCCCTAAAGAGGGAGAAAGACCTTGAGGGTTGACTTCCTTCCAAGCTGACCTGTCTGTTCCAAGAAATAGAAATTTTCCATGCTGTATAAAGCAACTGGCCCTCACCTTGTTTACAGGGTCTCTCATGTGTAACTCTGCACGTTGTATTTTGGAGGTCATAAATAAAAAACAGGTAACAGGCTTTCATCTCCAAGCTCGGCGAGGAGATCTCTCTCAGCCACTGCTGTATTCACCCACATGGGGAATACCTGTTGTGAGTAGCAGACAGGAAAGGAGAAGTAAAGGGAATAGGGAAGAATTAGTAGTGGTTCGAAGGGAGAGGTTATGAGGTGATTTTTTTTTTTTGGTGCAGACTTTAGTCTTAATGTGCACTCTGAGAGCAGCTCTTACTTTATCTGTATGTTGGATGGTATCATAATCCTCCTTAATACATACATATCATATGTATATTTAGTAAAGGGTGGGTATAGAAGGAGTGGGAGGAAAAAAATGTGGCAATGAGAAAAGAGGGATGAGTGTAAACAAGTAAATGAAAAAAATCTGTGGGACAGGAAGAGAGTTTTTTGCTAAAGATGCTGCACCTTCAGCCCTCCAATTCCTACTTGAATTTTTCTGGGGAAAAAAAATTGCTGCTGAAAGGGATTTTATCACAGATAAATATTTTTCTTCACATTTACAAATATCAACATTAAAATTATGGTATCACCCAGCCCGAAAGAATTTCCTGAGCCAGGCTGATATTCAAGGGAAGACATTTAAACACTTTTGATAGGGGAGATTTCTGCCAGGATTGAAGGTGACTGATCTGTTTTTGGTAGGTGGTGGCAGCTAAATCTGACATCTTTCCTGAAGAACAACCAATTTCTTCTTTCTAGTAAAAAGTAGGAGAGAAGAGCGCCTGCCTTCAGAGCTATAGGTGGCTGGAAACTGGAGAGATGTGTTTATCTTTGGCTGCAAAATCCTTTTGGCCATTGCACAGGCAGCATTGCGGATTAGATGGTTCCCTGTTCTGGACGCCTGGGTGACGGCGGGTACCTAGAGCCTTCCATGTTTTGTCACTAACTGGGAATTTGCATGGAATGGGATAGGAGGAATTACAGGTCAACACTCTGACAGCTGTTTAATGGCCTGTGGAAATAGAAATGTTGGGTACAGTCCAGTTTCCGAAGGGTCATATGTCAGCCCTGCGGATCCATCACGAATGACATTAATTGTCACTCTTATTGGCAGCCTCAGCAGAATGTCCAAGGATGAGGAAAACCTTGAAGGCTAAAGTTGAGGTGTGCAATGTCATGTTTGCTGGACTATGAAGTGATGTCTTCAGTATCTGCTATCTGGGGAGTGAAATAAGTAAAATACCTAGAGCAAAGTCAATATAACGCTTAGATTTCCAGAGACAGGTGGGATCACTTTCTCTTATTTTGAGGAGCAGTGGAGTGGTGGGCTCTGGTTATGGATATAAAGCAGAGGAATGCTCAGGTTAGTTGTTAGAGGTGGATAGTGGTAAAGGTGGCAGGACTCTCCATAGGCATCACAAGTCATCCATTTCCACTATGTCCTTAGCTTTGTGAAAGACTCCTCCTTCTGCAGAGAGCACTGAATGCAGGTTAGTGCAGCTACATACTTAATCTGCACAGGGAGTTGCCAGGACTTTTGAACAAGTGGGAAAATGCAATATGGACCACTAGTTTTATTTAAAACATTAACTGGATGTACCAGATGATGTGTATGGTCGGTTTAGACCTTCAGCCTGGGATTTCTACTATAGAGAACTGCAGAGCTGTGAGATAAGGAAGTTGCTGATTTGCTCACTGACTGCAATGCTACAAGAGGAAAGATGAAAGATAATGGATGGCAAAAACTTAGGGAAGTTTGTTGCCTACAGAATTATACCATTTTTATAGTACGAATAGAAGCTTCCAAATGGGTGATATATGAAAGATGTTTGTGTCCTGTTTTTATTTGCATGAAACTCCCGAGAAGAGGCTGTAGTGCTTTGTCTTTCATTGGGATGAAATTTATTTTCTCAAATGATGCCATGGATGCAATAATTATCTGGGAATGCCTATACTGTGAGACACTTGGATGTTAATAATAATTAATTTATGGATTGGATTCACATATAGCTCAATTCTGCAAATCCTTAGGCTTCAAATTTTAAAGATCTAACATGCATAGTCATATGCTTAAATGCTGATGTTTTGCTTTGTTTGGTGTTTTTGTTTTGTTAGTGGGTTTTTTTGAGGGAATGGGGGTGGGCAATCTTCCAGGGAATAGGAAGGTCTCTGTTCAACTCTTCCATTCCCTGTATCTGAAGTTTTCAAGTTGTTGTTTACAAATTGTTTCTGCTGAAAGGAGACATTTCTTTAAAAATTCTAAATGTTCTGCTTCAGTGTTTTCAGAACAAAATATTACAGAAATGCCAAAACATCTTGACATTTTTGAAATTCAGTGATGCATTGGTCTAAATTTAGAATGGAGAACAAACAGCCTGGCCTTCCTGCTACCTATTCCCATTCCCCCCAACTCCCTCCCCTCCCCCCAAAAAAACAAAAACAAACCAACAAGCTTTCAATATGGTTAAATAACCTGAAGAGAGAACTTTAGGAGGAGTCAGATATTTCTGGCTTTAAAAGCCATTAAACAATTGATATTTTTTTAATAACATGCTTTGAGTCAATGCAAATGGCATTTCCTGGATTTCTCAGTTTTGCACTGGGCTGAAGACTTGGCTACTTGCCCAGCTGTGGTCATTTTCAGGTGAAAGTGAAACACATCAGCGGAAGTCTTTGCAAGATTCAAAACCTGAACACAGTACAACTCTGCTACTGTGAGTGGCACCATTAAACCTGAGTAAGTTTTGTACTTTCAGGCAGATGGGGTAAGAGTCTGTAGACTAGGGAAAGGGGCTTAAATGGGACTGTTTATAAAAGATCTCAAATTTGGCATTTCATATCAGTGCATTGCTTACATTTAGAGACACAGATGGTGTTAGGCTCCTAATACCTTGTTCACCTATTTGTTGGCTGGAATAGAAGTACCACACTGAAATAACCGTGGGCCCAAAAGTAAATACTCAGATGTCATATTCAAATCACTCTTAATGTGACTTATTTTGAATTTCCAAGCTCTAATATATTTTTAACTCTCAAAGAAAATATAATCCACCTACTTCTTTTTTTTAAAAAATCAGATCCTTATGAGCAACCCTACAGTAATAAACCTCTATATGCAGCAACTGTTAGTCAACAAAACACTGTGCCCTAGAATAGCTCCACAATAAAAAGCCAGTTCATCTGAAAAGTGTCAGTGCAGTGATGAAGTGCAAACACCTTAGGAAAGAGGCAAATATGTTGTTTGTTTTGGCCATAAAGTGACTATTAGAAGTAGTAATGCCTTTTAAAATAATTGTAATTTGTTCTGGTGCTTGAGGGGGTGCAGGTAAAGCCTGCTGAGATGCTGTCCTTCAGTGACTTCTTATTTTCCAGTCATCTCTGTCCTCCTTCAATGATCGCCCAGGTCCTTAAATGCTCTCTTCTGGTGCTGTATGACCTTTTCCTCCATCATGTTATTTCCAGTGACACTCGGAGCCATAGGGCTTTGAATACAGTACACTTAATGCGAGTCCCCTCAGTGTCAGGGCTGTGCACAGGGCACTGGGGTTTGATGGATGCATTGTCATGTAACAAAATCTACCCATGACCAAACTGCAAATATGGAACGGGATGGCCATGGCTCAAAATAATGGTCATAATTATTGTATTGGAAATTTCCCACACCATACAATTATCTTCCTCAGCATAATAAACATCTTGAGCCTCATTTTGGGGTTTTATTTTATCATGTCAACAGCTCTGAACCATAAATGTGAGGAGGTGCCAAAATCTTACACAGCAGAAGATCCTCATGTTCCCATCCCATGTGGTATTTAGGCTCTAAATGCTGAGCATGTGGTGGTCTGCTTCACGTAAAGAGTTGTGTTTCACAAAATAGGGACCAGATGAGAAGGCTGTGCTGTCTGTCACTGACAAAATGCTGTCAGATGCCTCCTGGCTCTTGGTGCAAGTTGATGTCAAAACAGTAAATATTCCAGCAGGATGGTGACATGAACACAGAGATAAGACCAAAGAGGTGTGGGGGGGTAAGTCCTCCAGGTTTAGAACAAGCTTGTTTTCTTAGACATATAATACAGGCAGTACCTGAGCAAAACTTTTAACAGAAGCAGTAGGGAGGTGTCCACAGCAGCCTATTGTGGTGTTGCCAGTAGCTGTGCTGGAAAACCAGGTACAGGTTGTCGTACCTTCACCTCCTTCTTCGCCAGCATGTTCCACCATGGAGCTGAGATTGAAATTGCTGTTCTAGAGCACATTCAGCAGCAGCCAAGACCTTCAGCCTTGGGGAGCCCAGGATCATGGCTGTGAAAAGGCAGAGCCAGTTCACCAGCTGCGCTGTCAGGTAGTGAGATGCAGTCTCCTGTCAGCTCTTGCACTGGGTTATTAGAACTGACCTGGGAGAGGAAGCTTGCAGGGTAGTGCCAGGAGAGCCACAGTTGTGTTCCTGTGCCTGGCTGTACTCCATGCTCTCCGGGGTGCTGGTGGACTCTGACAGAATCATTTCAAGACTCAGAATCCATTTGTAAGAAAAATTTTGGAAGGATTGTTCTAATGTCAACAAAAACAAGGAGAAATGCCAGTGATGGGGGAAATAGCTGGTCGCAGATCAAGATGTGCTAGTCTTCCAGGAAGAGTTCATAGACGGATACGGGGGAGCCCCTTGGGCTGATACATGACTCAGGGAGGGTGCTTGTGGAGAAAAGGGCAAAGGGGGGGAGGCTCTAGTTCTGCAGCAGTGCCAGCTCACTGGTATTTTCAGCTCTTGCTGACGAGGCTGTGATCTCTGTTAGAGCCACGTGTAGGTTGCTCTCCTCCCCCGCCTCATTCCCCCCGCCTGCACCATCGCACAACAGGAAAGTTTCTGCTGGAGTGTCCTGGGGATGGATAAACATGGCAGTGGGAGCCAGCTGCCCTGTCCTGCCGCGGAGGCGGCCACTTCCTGCTGGCCCCAGCTCCGCAGGGGAGGAGATGATATGTCACCCCGTGCCACTGCCAATGGATTTATGGTGAGGACTAACCTTGGCTCTCAGGAAAAGATGCCGTTTTCCTTTCTGAGTTTTCTTTTTTTAACCTGGCTACGGTGGGACTGGACCGACTGACATCCTCAGGGCCGCGGTTCCCACTTCCTCTGCTGCGGCACAGCTGCCCGGCCAGCGGGCACTTAATTCAGGCCCATCAAAGCCAGGCTGTTTAGACTGCTGGTGCTGGTGGCTGGTCTCACCTGCAGTCACAGGACACACAAACCATGCATTGGTAGAGATGGCTCTCTGTGTTTTCAGGCTGTATTATAACCACATGACATACCACGCAGTTCTTACTGAAATCAAGTCCAGTTTGAGCCTTTAAGCTGGAACAGAATGAATAGCCCACATCTTTGGGGAGTGTGAGCCCAGCCAATGGCTTGAAAACCAAAGCAATAAAGAAAACACACAACCCAAAACACAGCCAAAGAACTCTAAACCAACATTGCTTTGTGTCCAGAGACCGAAACATAATTTGAAGTGACTTGCTCAAAATCCCGTCATGGTGTGGGTAGTTGAAGCCATTGGGTATTTTGTTTACTTGTCTATAGAACACGTTTCTGTTGTGTTCTGGCACCGTGCACTGCTGCTTGTTTAAACATGCCTGGGAGGAGAGCCAGTGTGAAAACACTCTTTAAGTCAATAAAAACACTCCAGATAGGAACAGTTCAGGATCTTCAGAATCGAGATGTGACTTTTTGTAAACTGGGTATCTCTGTAACTACCTTGGTGACCAGGAAAATATGCATGGCCGTGGAGGGAAAATAGCTGTGGGAAAATCCGGCTTGAGGACCACAATTAGTGTCTTGAACCTGTTTTCATTAGATTCAGGGCTGCTGCTTGATAAATTAGTTAACTAACAGAAGCACTACTACTTTTTTTTTCAAAAGAGAAAACTTAGGGCTTTTGAAATTGTTAATATAAATTTTCAAAGCTTCTGAGAAAAGACTAAATTAAAGATTTTATTTTGGTAAAAGCAATTTGAAGGCTTTGAAAATAAATTATTTTAAAACTAATTTTTAGAACATCTGGGAGTAAATGAATTTTGCCTTTTTAGTGAAATTATTTTAGTGACTACTTTTTGATCTATTTATTTATATACAGTCTCTACACATTGATAATCATTTTAATATTAATTTTCAATGTATGGTGAAGCTTCTTTCAATAATTTCCCTATTTTTTAGGATGAAGCTCAGAGCTTTGGGTACATGACTAACTTCATGTTTTACCCATTTTTAATTAGGGGGATTGTGAAAATTTTGGAGCTCAGAAGCCCTCCACAGAGAAAAGGGTCACTTTTTAGACAGAATTTTTTTTTTTTGTTGATTGGTTTGGGGGTTTTTCCCTTTAGAACCCGTTCTGATTTTTGCATTTGCTGGGGTACTTTCAGATAACTCTATTTGAAGCACTAAGATTTGTTAGATGTTGAATTCCCTTTTCCCCCATACTGAGCTTTGGATGTAAAAAAATTAAGAATGCAAAGTAGAGAAAAACCAGGAGCAGTGTTAAGTCTTGCAAACAGACTGCCACGTATGACACAGAGCCAGCCAAGTCCAAAAACCAGTGCAAGACTTAGAGCTGGATCCCAAGGTTTCGGAGATGCAAAATTGCTTCCGATTTCCTCCTACTGCACTCGCAGGAAGGAGTTGACTGTTGCATGTTGTCATGCCCACATGGGGAGAGTACAGGCTGGGTCCTTCTGTGCAACATGAAGAAATGACACCCTGGTCAAGGAAACAAAGAGTAAATGAAAAGTCTTACCTATATCACTGGTAGTGAATGGTCATCAAAATGCAAAATTCAGCCAGGTAGCTTGATTTCCCCACAGCTAAGCATTCCCCTTTGCTTTTTGTGTAAATATAGAAAAAAATGTAAATTCCCTGCCATAAAGAGCACCTTATTCTAAGAATGAGAACAGCTTGGTCATCTGAGAGTTGGAGCTGGAAGGTATCCAACCCAATTGGTGCCTCTCCTGTGGAGTATAGCACTGCTACAATACAGCGTGTTTTGGAAATAGCTCTTGATTAACAGTGTTTGGTGGAGTGGAAGCAAAAATAATTAGAAAATATTTTAAAGCTCCCTTTGAATGTAATCCATGGGTGGTGATTTTAAACAACCTGTCAGCTTCAGCCATCTCAGAGATGACTCATAGAAGGGTAAGTTCAAGGGTAGTGGTGTCAGTCCAGCACCTGGTACTGCTGTTAGCAAGAGAAGGGGTCTGCTCTGTCTTTTAAACAATTGTGTGCTTTTTCCTGGGAGCTGTAATTTGTCTCTTCAGTTTGTTTTAAATGAGCACAAAGAGGCATTTACCATTAGATCCTTAGGTGATGAAAAAAATTGTATCTGAACTGACTTACCTCAGCTGCACATGTGCCCCAGCCCATAGTCAGTCTGGGCTTTGCAGAAGCCCTGCTGTGACTCCGGTGGTGTTCCTGTGTTGACTGGTCCCGAGCACTGTGTCTGTGCCTGTGTGCACATGTACAGCTCTGCAGTCTGAAGCCGTGTTTTGGAAAAAGCAAAGTAGTCTAAGCTGGTCTGTGTATTATGTGGGAAGGAGTGGAACCCAAGGAAGTGTCCATATGGTGCAGAGCTCGTGAGGGTCCTCAGCTGTAAGATTTGGAGAGAACTCCAACTTTATCTTTCTGCACTTCAACTCTGCTTCTAGGAGCAACTGACGACTCTTATGTAGCTTGGGTATAGAAGGCTCTTACTATAACTTGAAGTGCTGTGAAGCCTCATTCTATACATCAGAGGTATGCTTTCCTCTCACACTGTTTATATAGACCAAGTAACTTTAGTTAATCCTGATTGGTGGGTACTGACTCTTTCTGCTTCATTCCCCTTCCAAAACAAATTCGGTGGGTGCAACAGTTAATAAACTGGTTGTGATGGCCTGTGTGAGTGGGTGCTGCACACTGGTGTTGCATACTGGTGTCATGAAACAGTGGCAGAAGATAGGATAAGGCTGACTGCTTTGGGAACAGCCACTGGTGGTGGTGTGGTTTTATCACCAATGCCCAGTGTGAGACCTGCCTGGCATTGGGAGATGCTGAGCTCTATTGAGTTTATGCCTTGTGGACAATATGCATTTTCACTTAGTTTTATTTATGCATCCTGTTTCATGGTGGCTGCCACGTAATAAAGGTTTAGTCTCCTTTGCTATTCCCGGGTGTTCGAAGTCATTTAATGTTCGCTCGTATTTTTACTTATCCTGTTGAATACTACTTCTCAGAGTTGTGTGGACTGGAGTATCTGCCTAAAACCAACAAGTTTTATTTAATCCTGTAGGCATCCTGGTTTATTGTGTGTGAGATCATATGGAGCTCAGTGTATGGATTGTATATTGTTTGGTTTGCAGCGTAAACACTGTGCAATTTGTGGAAATAGGTTAGTTCATCTGACTTTTCTCCCTGCAAGGCTGTAATATTGTGGCAGTTTTTCCTCTGTCTCTAATGCAATAAACTTGGAGGGCTACATCTCTTCAAATCCCAAGTTACAGAATGTATTTTAAACCTTAAAAGTAAGACACATTCTGATGTAGAGGATGTGAAAGGGAAAAAAGGGGAGCACATTTGGATACTGTCATGTTTGAGTACAGCCATGGCTTTGAGCACTTCAGTGATTCCCTTTTCATCAAGAAACTACTTGATGGTACAGGTGCTGTAGGAGGCCATTATGATCCCTCAGACAGTAGTTCCTCTTGCTTCCTACTGGAGCATGGCTATGCTTCTGTCAGTGCTTCTATCAGTGCTTCTGTCCATCCTTTTAGAAGAGTGTCAGTGTGTTAACGCTGACACATGCAACACTGGACAGATATTGATGATAGGAAGAAGAGCAGGCTCAGGAGTTGTTGGAGTAGGATGAGGGAAAAACAAGGTATCTCTAGAGAAAGAGCTACCGGAGCTGCACTAAGTAACTCTGGGGACTATTGAAGTTGGAGGAGGGGCTGAGTGAAATGGCTCACAGACATGGCCAAGGACCCTGTTTGTAGCATCTAATTGCTGCCCTGTCAGAGAGGGCTTTAAAAACAGAAATCTGCTCTTTGCTAGCTTTTAGCAGCCTGGAGCATAAGAGTGCTTTCAAGTATGCAGTGACTGTAATTAGTTACACAATTAGATATCTGCTTTTTATGCCTATGCTGTGAGAAAAGGTTGGGAGGCAATTGCAGCTGGTGGTTGTGTAAATGGTCCCAAACACGCCTGAAATGCTCCTGTTATTACTATCTGGCTCAAAATTAGATGTCTTCACACAGTGACCTATGACTTGTATGTACTGCCCTGTTTCTACCTTCAGAGACAAGTATTAGAACCTGTGTCTAAGGACTTCCAAGAAGATTTAGTCACTGGAGTGCTTGAATGGAGCCCTGGTGATATTTGTTCTGTGCTTTTTTTTTTTTCCCGAGGCAGGAGACAAATTACCTTTAGCCAAGCAAGACTTTGGCTTACTCCCCTCCACCTGTTTCATTCCAGTGTAAAGTAACTTCAATAACTCTGGCCAAGTGGCCTGAGGGGAACTAAGTTACTTAGAAAATGTCACCTGGGCTTCCTCTGCATTTTCTGGATACTGCATATACAAGTGACCCCTGGTGGCCTAGCGGTTAAGACACTGGTCTCTCAGCGCCAAGACCGCAGGTTCGAATCCCGGGTTCCCAGGGCAGATGGAGCTCGTCAGTCCCTAAGGCCATCCATCTAAGAGAAGGTCACTCGAAACAAACCTACGTCCTGAGGACCTCACTGCCATTGTCCAAGC
>JAWWLV010000024.1:9952488-10055124 GCA_035041135.1 Platyrinchus mystaceus | reverse complement strand
AAAAAATCCATTGCGCAGGCTTGAAAGGTAAAAAGACCTTTCCCAGATCTTCGTTCGCGAAGACTGGCCACTTATTTATTTATATACAAGTGCAAAGACTGTTAGAAGTGTGATTTTGTGACTGGCTCTTCTTCAGTAATGAAGACATCCAGATTAACATCCATGCTCTGATCTCACTCTCAAAAAAACTAGAGAAGCGTTTCTCACCTTGGCTGCAGTCTTCTGCTTGTCCTGTTCTTCTTCTGCCTCTGTTGCCCATTTAGGCTGTAAGCATTTGAGGCACAGTTTGTCCACATGATATGTTTGTGTAACACCCTGGCCTGTGGTTACATGTCCACATCTGTCCCCAATCTGCAGAGGATATTGGTCTGTTATAGCTCCCAGCTGCTGGCCTGGCTTCCCACCTCAAGCTGCAGAGAATCCTGCTTTTATTGCTCTGCTGGTCCCTGTTTCAACCCTGGTACTTGCCAAAATGGCATCTGTCATGTTTGTACAGAGCAGGATAAAACTGGCACTGAGGTCTGCGAGAAATGTTACATCAAGAAAAATAATTAGAGGAAAGGCAGAAAGTGAGAGTCCAGCCTGTGAAGCTTGACTTCACTTTAGGTCACTGGTGGGAGTGTGTATCATCTGCTCTGCCAAGTGGTATTTTTCCAGCATCCTTCACTACTCTTTCCCCCTTATCAGTGTTACACTGCACTTATAGGAATTCCCTCCCCTTGCCTCTGATGCTTCCAGACATCAGCTCATCCCCAACCCCTTCTGATAGGCAGCTCCTTTTATGTTTGCTCTCTCAGCCTTACCACTTCAACAGAGCAGAATGCCGGTGTTGGTTTTCTCACTGGGAGTGACTCAGAAAGGGGATTTGTGTGTGGCCGAGTGCCAGGGAAGAAAACACACTGTCAATGTACATTAGAGCAGTGCCAAGCCCTTCCTGGGCACAGTAGCTTTCCTCTCAAGGCTGCTGCATGCCAGGAGGGGGAGACGTGCTCAGTAGGGGAGGAGACAAATGCTTGTGCTAAAAACTGACTTGGCAAACTTAGATAACTACGTGCCCTTCTGCTGGCACTCGGAAGGTGCTTCTCTAGAAAACAAATAAAGGTCTCTAGTGTTGTCTGGTGATTGTTCATGTCCCACCAGGTAAATGCTGTGCCTGCAGATTTCATGACAGATTCCTTTATTCTCTTGCATGTGTGCACTTTTGTAGGATCCTGGAAGTCCTTTAGGTGGAAGATAGGATAAATTATCCAGATGAGAGGAAGCTGCTATTGTATGCTGGAAAAATGCTGTTTCTCTGAGTCCGATTCTGTGCTTCTGTCGCACAGTGTTCAGGACTCCTGGGTGGGTGGATGGGAATAGTATGAAGAGCATGAAGGCTGGTGTTATACAGCAGTGATCTGCAGAAAAAATGAGGCATGAAAATTGTGCCTAGTGGTAGTGACAGATTTTTACCGTCTCTAAGTGGCCACATTCAGACATACTGCTGAGTTGTTATTTCTGTAATGGGGAGTATTTTCTTACTGGGAGATGTGTGTTTAAAGAGCAAGGTAATTCATCTTAGTGCCACTTGTTACTATTATATGGATACCTGGTCTGACCTGCTGGAGGCCCCAAGTTCATGGTTTTTTTATGGGAAGCAAGGCTAAGTTTAACACATGAGTTTTCCTTGGGGTTAGTCCATTCAAATTCAGGTCTCCAGTGTTTGGCACTCATTAAAGGCCAAATTCAGATACTCTTGTAAATTCTGTTTAAAATCTTGCCTTCTCTAGGTGCAATGGCAGGGGCTTGTTCTGCATGTGTGACATGGCCAAACCTCCCACCTGCACATAATACAGAGTGAGGGATACCAGCAACAGTCCCAAGTGACAGTCATTGGGAAAAGGGCATGTTTCTGGGATAGGATTAACTTGTATTTCCAAAGGTATAATTTGTCTACAGATGTGAGAAAGACAAGGCCAGGAAAGAGAAGACGATATTTTTCTCTGAGCCCTGCTGGGAGAGAGACAGGGAGAAAAATGGGGCTGTTCATAAGTGCCTTGTGGCTCACAGGCAGCAGAAATGAGGCTCTACTACACTCAGACTTTGTGTTTTTCTTACCTATGCCATGGAAAGGTGTAACCTTGAACCAGTCCATGAAACTGTGCTTGCGCTTCTTGTGTAAATTTTATTCTAATATTTACCAGCTTCAGGAATGGAGAAGCTTAATTACATTTTCAAAGTTCTCAAAAATCCTCAAGAGAGGAAACTGCCATGTGCATTCCTAAACACAGAGTACCTTGGTAGGAGAGCATGTGTGAAGTATTTGTTTTTGCTTAGACTTAAAACAGACATAATTACAGGTAGTCTGCTGCACCCAGCAAATAGAGGAATGGAAAAGGGAAGCAATTTTGATACCAATGGATCTTAATGGTGTAGACTCTGAGGTGCCAACAGTGTCCGCGTAGGTGGCTGAGCTGAAGAGAGAGGGATGACTTAGCTTAACCACAAAGTCTTCAGGACCTTTCTGCAAGAGTGAATGGAAGGGTTGGGGTACCTGCCAAATTTTTATCTGGGGGGCATGTCCTCTGGGGGAGACATGGGCAGCCCCACATGTAACCGGCAGGCTGGAGACAGGAATGGGACTGAAAAGACAAAAAGAGCCACGTGCAAGCACTCCAGATTCTTATAGATCTTATATATCAAGAGAAGCATAATAATTGCAAATAGCAGATTGTCAGTTGTTTCATGCAGCTGTGAATACTTGTCTCTAAAACCAGCCATGAGATGAAAGCGTGTGAGAAACAGCGGTTTTCCAAAACTGTTCTCCAACTCATGCAGAGAGGAAATGCAGAGTGTGTTTTAGAAGCTGGCTGAAGGAAATGTTCCTAACTTTTTCCTGACTTTTCCCCTAGTGGCTTCTTTCCTTAACATCCCAGTCTTTAAGAAAAACTCATGTTCTAATGTAACAAAAATATAGTTATTCTCTATTTTTAGAAATTCCATAAACAAGTCTAATAACCAGGGAATTATGGTGATCAGGAAGCTCAAATTGGCTTTGGATATCAAGCAGAAATAGATGTGGACTTAACCAACCAAAGATCCCATAAAGTTCATTTTTTCCCCCTTTTTTTCCTCTTTTCCTGGAACTATTATGATTTCAGGAGTTTGGGATCATGTATAAATAAATCTGGCCAGCAGACTTGGCCAGACATTTGGAAAGATCATTTCTGGCACTTTTTTTGAAGAATGACTAAAATTAAGAATTAGAAGTTTTACTGATATCTGTAAAACATTCATGGGTGTTTTGGGTTTTTTTAATTACATTACCAAAATACTAAGCTAAGGTCCAGTAGTCATTGGCAAACCAAGTCCCACTCCTGGGAAAGTTAAAAAAGAAAGCATAAAAAATAATCCTTAAGGGATAAACAATTTCAACAAGAGCAGAAAGATGATAAAAATGAGGCAAAAAGCAATATGTGAGCTGGCTTTTGGTAAAGAGTTTCTTAATTGCTGGCTTGTTGGTCTGTCTAAACTCAAGGAGTTTCAATGCTCGAGGCATTTAAAGCCAGACTGCCAAAGCATTGGAGAGCAGATAAATACTGTGCAGGGTTTAGGGGGAGGATAAAGGCTTCAGGAGCCCATAGAGGTTCCTCCATTTCTAAGTTGGCATCAGAGACCTGCTCCTTGGTACAGCTTTTCTCAGTCTCAGCAAAAGGCTGGGGTGAGTGGGATGCTCACTAACCAGAAGGCCTTTTGTCTTACCTGGTATAATAAAGGTCTTTTGAGTTTATTAGACTCTCGAATCCCTCTCAGCTTGCAGGACTGCAGAGTCTACCTTGATGGTGATAGTGGTCTTCAGGAGCTAGTAAAGTGGGCACTGTGTAAAAGGGATCCTGTGTTGGCAGCCGTAGATGGACTGTGCAGGAAGATACCAACCAGCAGCAAACACTGAAGCACCAGGAGGGTTGGGGCTGCAGCAGGACCCAGGCTGCATAATGCCAAGTATATGCACAGTCACTGGAAACCTGGAATCAAGCCCTGGCCCTAAACTAGGAAGCCCAGGGATGAATTCTGGTTTCCCACATCCTGTAATATTCTCTTGGACACAAAATTGCTGGCTGAAATAGGAGCAGAAGCCAGTCAGTGCTCTGCCTATTGTCCCCTTAGCTGGCTTGCCTTTTTTTTTTTTTTTTTTGTGGCAAGCCCAACTTGGAATGTCTTCACAGTATTGGGCATATGAGGTTTTACAGGTCGGATTTTCAGGCAAGCACCTGCGTTATAGGTATGAAAGGAGCCTTGGAAGCTCCTTGGTGGATCTGTGGTGTCAATTTAAAGCATGTGTGACAGCAGAGACTTGTGTACCTAGAGCAGTTGATAGGCACAAGCAGACACACTGAGTGAGCTTCTGAGTTCAGAGCCGGCACTGAGACACAAGCTCAGCTGACCCCTGGATGAGGAGGAGACTATTTATACATGTGCAATGGAAAAGAATAGATTGTACTGTATGTAACAGCTTTACAAAGTGTTTGAGATATAAATATAGTCATTCCATTGGGTCCTTCTTCCAAAATGACAGCTCCCTGATGAAAGCTGTGTTCATGTCAGGGTCTATAGATCAAAGTCATATATAGAAAGGTTAGGTCAAGGTTGCATTTAGAGAGAAAGTTCCCTGTGTAGATGCTTTCAGAAAGGCCAAAACAGATAAAGGCTCCCTCTTTCTAACTAACGTTCAGAAATACCTGAAGAGAGGTATGCATTGGATTGACACAAAAGGATAGCAACACCAAAAGTATTTATCTCTTTTCTACAGTCATGCCTGTCCCATCCTGGCTGAAAGGGTGGAGGAAATGAATTCAGTGTTACTCGGTGTTTCCTCATCTCTGACCAGCTATTACATGTTCCCTCAAATGCAGACACAGCCTTGAGTGATGGACCAACTTCTTTAAAGATGCTCTGCTGGTAGGAAAGGACCTTACAGCAATCAGTGCTCTTAAACCAGCTCTGTGTTGCAAAGGTCTCCTCAGGTGAGGATTAGCTTCTGATCCATCTTTTTTGCCTCCCTGGCCCCAGTATTCAGCATACTGTTTGGGGAGGAAACTTGTACACCATGCAGTCAGCTCTGCCAAATACCCTCCAAGGAATGGAACTTCCTAGATTTTTTTATTTTTTTTTAAACCCAAACCCAATTTTAACTTTTTTTTTTTTTTTTTCATGGAATTTCACTTTCTCAGGAAGGTTTTTAGCTGAGAACATGAGTGATGAGTGGTCTCAGCAGCTGTGGACAGCGGTGCCCAGTACCCTTGGCTTCAGAACCAGTGTCTTGCTGGGCCATCGATTCCCTCTAGAGGTCACACAGACACATGCACGTGATCATGGATGCCAAGACCCAAGCATGGCCTTCCAGGTTCTGTAGTGGTCAGTAGGAAGTGGGGAAAAAAAATAAGAGTTTGGTAGCGAATTTCAGCTGTTAGCAGGTATAATATTAAAAGTATAAAGTCTCAGGACCTCTCAGCCCTTCTCCAAAAAGAAATTGCAAACCCAATAAACCCACCTGTGTCAGGTGATGTGACTTTCTGAGTAGAAGCTAAGCTTTTCAAACACTCATGTTTTTCTCCTGCAGTGTGTGTGCAACATGAATTGGACAGATGCCATCTGCATGCTCTTCTTTATGCTAAGTGGAGAAATGAGTTCCAGGGTGATGAGCAAAGAACTGTTGAGTCCTGCTAGAAATTCTAAGTGTCTCTTCAAAGTATCTTTCATACCTAGTCATAAGGAGATGATGGGTTCCTCATGAACTCTGGTTCTAAACTGCTGAAGATGTCTTGAAGACCTTAATATGTACTAGATCAAGACTAATGAAAGAGAGTAAATGCACTTTGCTAATAATAGTAGGATCCTTGGCCTCTGCTCTTGCTAGAGAGTAGGATCATGATATATTTACACACCAACATAGACTATTTTTCAGAGGGCTTTACCTCTTGAGCCAAAAATGTTTTGGAAACAGAAGTTGAAGTGTTCAGAAACATCCTCTTCATCTGATAACTGCCATAAGCCACTTCAGGTCAGTCCCATCCAAATATCTTATGGGAATAATGCTACCAAACAGTTTCATGTCAATGTCCCAACCTGTTGTTGCAAACTACAGGTTAACTGACACGCATGAGCAGTTCTTGGAGAATCGTGGAGGCTTCAGATAGGCATGAAGCATGTCTGGAAAATTGCAATATGGATAGAAGAGAGGACCTTGTTCCTCGTTAAACGCAACTTGAGGCAGTTGATAATGCAGAGCTTTTCCTAGAAGTGCTTGTGACCAGAGGTGCTGCCCATGCAGCCAAACCCCTCAGAAGACCACAAATGCATGGCCGGGCCACTCCTTACACAGCTGCTGGAGATTTCTGGCAGGCTTACACAAGCCCCAGGGCTTCTGCTTGTCCTACCTGACATGGATGGTGTCCTCCTGGAAGCATCTGGAGGACACCCTTGGTCTGTTGGTTACATCTGGCACTGTAGGTTAAGGAGGGGAGAAGCAGCAAGGGCCTTGTGGTGAGGTGTTCTTGCATGTCCCTTCACAAATTTTTTTCCTGATATATTATCTTCCAGTCAGTAGGTTTGCCTCACCCCTTCCCTCTGTCTTTTAGAAAGTTAATATTTTTAAATTCTCCCAGTGTTGTTTGGGGTTGTTTTGTTGGTTTTGGGTGTTTTTTTGATTCATTCCCCTCCTGGAAATGGTATGGTTTGGGGATCCTTCAACTAGATCTGGTTTCAAATGAGTCAGTGCTTGTAAGAGGCAGATTCATTTTCACCTAAAACTAGAACAGAAACTAAAGGTATAAGCTGATAAGCAACATTTCTATCTATTGCTTGTTTCTGAATTATTATCTGTGTCTAACTCGTGGTTTTGGAGAAGAGGAAGATAATTTTATTTTTGACTGCAGCTAAATTCTTGTGGTATAAGTAAAGACTTTGATTGTTCTTGCTTCCCCCATGGGTACATGACATTGCCAGCTTTCCCTGCGCTATTGTCTAGTCTGTACAGCGCTCCCATGTCCCCTGGGATTTGTCTTCACCTTGAACTGTGCAGGCCTTTGTGTATAAGAATCTGTCTCACATTTTCATTGCCTATTTCTAGACTCTTCCCAGGTTTGCCATGGGGTTGGAACACAATGTTTTGGGCAGTATAAACTATTGCTAAGAATAGAAGCTTCATTATTTAATACAGTGATGAATTGAACTAGACTGCTGGGCAGCAAAGAACCAAGGAAGGAGAGATGCCAGCAGTTGCAATAGTTCATACCAGCTCAAATTACTGCTATCAGTTTATATTCAGATGGATCAATTTGGTCTCCATGCCAAATCTATTCTTTCCATAATCCAGATGAAGGCAATGAAACTGTGCCTTGGATGAATCTCATGCCTCGATCCAGACTGCTCTGCAGTTGGCAAGATGTTTCTATTTTTCTTGCACGTTTGCCTTGGTCTCTCAAACTACATTGCTGGATCCTACTTGGTTTTTAATGGAGGAGGGTAAAATGACACTTAAGTCACCAATAAGGGTGTATATTATGTACACCTGAGAATCCTGAAGATAAGACTTGGTGGAAAGCGAGGGACTGCTGTTGGGGGAATCATTTTTACTTCAAATGGGGAAAGCTGGGTGGGAGCAAACCTGCTTGCTACTTGGTATGTGAAAGGGAGGAAGGAATATGCAATTATGTGGTGGTTTGGGGCAGTGAAATGTATAATGGGGACTGCTGATGACAGCAGTTGCATTTTCCTAGCAGATAAGTTAGTTCCAGATTGCTGGCTGAGTGTGCAAAGACGGTGTCTAGTCTGACTTTCAATTCTCTAAATCTCTCTTGCTTCCTCTCCAAGTTTGATTCTGTCTGCCAAGTATGTATTTTGAAGGAGCATATGCTGTCCTGTCCAGAGGAGAAATAGCTCTGCAACCTGCTGAAGTGCTGGTAGAGCTAGCAAGGACACTTCTTCCTCACTTCTGACCTCACAGCCCTTCCACAGGGGCTGGCCAGAAAAGCATTTGGCCTCCATTCTCCTGCTAACAATGGCTGTGTTCTGTTAATTCTCTCTTGAGTGACAGCCATTCCCTAAAGAGAACATTTTCATGATTAAGGCCAGCCTAATCTAGTCAAAATTTACTGCGCTAAAATATGCAGGATAGATCCCTCACATGGTATAAATTGACACGGTGGTATCCAAGTCACACTGCAGATCCGGCCCATTTGTTTTAAGTGGTTTTCCCTTGGATTCATCTCCTTGATTTACAAGTGATCTGTGGATTTTATTCATGACTTTCAGGAGTTGAAGGGCTTTGATTTCACAGAAAGGATGAGGTTGGAAGGGAACACAGTGGGTCATCTGTTCCAACCTCCCTGCTCAAGCAGTGCCACCCTAGAGCACATGGCACAGGATTGTGTCCAGATGGTTCTGGAATATCTCCAGTAAGGGAGACTCCACAACTCTGTGCAATGTGTTCCAGTATATGGTCACTGCACAGTAAAGAAGTTCTTCCTCGTGTTCCGGTGGAACTTCCTGTCCCTCAATTTCTTCTCAGTGCTTCTTGTACTATTGCCTGGTAGCACCAACCAGAGCCTATCCTACTGACACTCTACCTTCAGATACTGATAGACATTGATGAAGTCCTCTCTCAGCTGTCTCTCCTCAAGGCTGAAGAGGCCCAGCTCCCTCAGCCTTTCCTCAGAGAGATGCTCCAATCCATTAATCATCTTTGTCACCTTCCACTGGACCTGCTCCAGGAGCTCCATGTCTCTCTTGTCCTGAGGAGCCCAGAACTGCACACAGTGCTCCAGATGTGCCTCACCAGGCCTGAGTGGAGGGGTGGGATCACCTCCCTCAACCTGCTGGCATACTCTCTCTAATGCACAACAGGATCCCATTGGCCTGCCTGTCCATAAGGGACACTGCTGGCTCAAGGGACTGCTTGTTGTCCATCAGGACCCCATGTCCTTCCCAGCAGAGCTGCTTCCCAGCAGCTCAGCCCCCAGCCTGTGCTGGTGCCTGGGGTTATTCTTCCCCAGGTGCAGGACCTTTGTTGAACATTGGGCTGTTCTCTGCCCATCTCTGCAACCTGTTGAGTTCCTTCTGAAGGGCTGCACAGCACAACACCAACATCCTACAGTAGCAGCAGTTGTTTTTCCATGACTGGAACCTAACAACTTGACACCTTCCTAGGAGCATCTATCAACACCAGCTGTAAAAATCAGAGTGATAAAGGAGTCAATTCCCTTGATAAAAATTCTACATCATCTTTCTCACATTTTTGCTCTTGCTAAATGCAGGACTTTTCTACGTCTTCAGGATTTAATTTCTACCTAGTCTTCTGTAGTAAGTATGGCCCAAAATAATTGAAGGTCATTCACAGGGATTTGGAACAAACTCTTGCTTGAGGATCCAGATCCTGTTTTCAGAAACCAGACCATGCTGTCTGTGGACAGGAGTGCTGGAAACTGGGGAGACACTTGGCTCCAGAGCAGTACATGGTACCACTGCTGGGAGAGGTTTTTGGGTGCTGAAGTGCCTGTCTGCAGGGAATGGAGGAGTGATGCACTGTAACTCCTGGGGAGTAGGAGGGTAACACTTGCTGAGTTCAGATAACTGGAAGATAATCATAACACACTGTCCTGTTCCATGACAGAACCATCTTTGGTGCTAAAACTCCATTTCCTTTTGGAAAAGTTTGCCCATCCAAGCTATTTTCTTGGCTGTGTGTCTCAATTATTTTTCTGTTTATGCCTAACCTTGGGGGGATGAGAGGGGAAAAGGCAGAGTTAATCACCAAACTCCTACCTCCATCTAGCTGCTTTTTGCTTTTAAGGAAATGAAGTAATATTTATGTGCAGAGGTAATCCAGAAATGTGAGCTCCTGCCAAGACATTTATTTACACAAAGCTTAAGGGAGGTGATATTTGTGTGTGCCCAAAGCTTGGACAACTACCTTACATTAGAAGGAAGGTGGCAAATATTTCAGCCCTGATACCATCACGACAAAAACTCATCACCAGCAAAATCAATATTCTTTGCCACCCTGCTGTGCCTGGGAGCACACAGGGCAGTCTGTACTCACCCAGACTTCTTGCTGCAAGTAACATTATGAATTGTTGCCCAGCTGACATGGAAAAGTATTTAAAAACACCTTTTGAACTGTTTCCCTTCCATCCTTGCTAGTTTGTTCGATATGACTATTTTTGTTTAAAAGAAGAAAAAAAAAAAAAAAAGGAGAGAAATCAAAACAAAGAAAAAGTTCTATGCAGAACTTGCACCGGAAGCATGAACAGGGCTGTTGACTTTCTGCCTGAGTCCTGTATTTTATAACCATGAGGAATTGTTCCTTTTAACCACTGTTTGCCTTGATGTATGGGAGCAATGAAATAGGAAATGTGTTGCAGTGCCTGAACAGACGTTGACATCTTTCTGAGACTTTTGATAATGTATTTGTTAGAAATGTGTTTCTGTCTTTGGGTTATACTCCTTTGTTTTTTATTATTGGCAAATAACAGGAAAATGGGATGTACATGACTGTGACTGTTATTACTTCTTTTTTTTAGCATTTTATCACTGCTGTAATCAGGGCCTGGGAAATTGATCCTTATGATCTTTATGAGCTGTTTTATTTGCCAAGTACTTTATTTGTTCAGGTACTTTACAACTGAACTTAAGAAGTTATTGATGTTCTCCTTGTGCTACCGTTGGGACTAGATAGTTATAATGTAGCATCAAAGACCTGGGGGTTAATTTTTATGAGGTGCCACTGGCAAATGAAAATCACCGACCAACAGTTCTGTTTCACCAGTCCCATCAATTTTAGTGGAATACATCATGTTCTTTGGGGAAGCTGCCAGAAATAAGGAATTCGTCAAAATGAGAAGAAATTTGTCGTGGGCCTTACCTGCTGCCTTTATTCTTAGATATCACCCTAGGGGCTCAAGCTGTCAGTAAGCATCCAAGATCTTCACCGATTTAGAGGTGAGGAAAAAGACTGTGACTGAAGATTGTTTCCTCTGAACACCAAGACTTGGAAGACAAATTACACGGCGACTCTGAGGCCAAACCATAAACTATATTCCCTTGCTGACCTCAGCTTCTCAAAGTCAGCTCTCAGCATAAACAACTTCAGGAAAAGCCACTTGCCCAATGGGAGTCTGTGCTTACTAAATCAGCATCTGCCCTCGTGCCCATTGCTTCCTTTTTGGTAAATTGAGGAACAAAGCACTTTGGAAAAGACACTTTGCTGGAAGCTGAGTTGCCTGGAAAAGGCAATGGGAGTTCATTCTGAACACTTAAAATGTGTAAACTACTCTGTACTTAATAAATATGGCATATTAATTTCTAGCTCTTCCTTGTGTTAGAATGGTTTTCCCAGTTCATCTGCATGACCCCAGATCTGCAGATTCTGTAAAGGCAAAAACTATAATTTAGGAAGTGGGTTTTGCTTCTGGAGAGGAAGCAAGAGTTGATTTCATAACTTTAGTGTCACTCACTGTTTAGTTTGGTGGACACAGAAGATAGCTGGAAAACGAAGGCAGCTGTGCAAAAAACATGGCATGAAATTGCTATTGCTAAAATCTGTTATTGAATCTTCAGAGCATTTTCTCTATTTCTCCTTCTCTCCTCACCCTGAAGACTGAAAACAATAAATGTTTTCATTTTTTTTTTTCAAAATGGGCAGTATTTAATTGGCTATTATTCTGATTAAAAAAATGTCAACTATGTGCTGTAGCACTTCACGAGAAAAGAATGGTACTGAGAGCAGGGAATGTTCAGCAGACTTTTTTAGCCCAGAAGAAAGCTTTAATAGGAGGAAAAATAGTTTCTAATCAGAACAGGAAGCAAAAGATGAAATTTTGAGCCATACAGTAGAAAATACTCTGAAGAGATTTTCTAATAAGCAACAACATAAAATATCAACACTGCCTAGCAAAAGAATCAAATATGTCAAAGTAACAGTTTTCATTTTGAATTGACATTTTGAAATTAAAAACATTTCCTATTGAGATGCTGGCTTTACTCCAAAAAACTCTCAATTGGAAAATTAAATAAAAATTGATATTTTCCTTTGGAAAAATTTTAGTTCAGCCTGACCTCTGTTCTCTGAAGAAACTTGTTTTATTCTGAAACCTAAGTAGAGTCAGATAGGATATAGTAAACCACGTTTTCAGCTTGCTTTACTGTTTGTGTAAATGGGGTTTTTTCCTTCCTTACAACATTCTGCTTTCCTGAGCATTTGGAAATCTCTTTCCAGAGTTACCATAACATGTGACAAAGAAGTTACATTCAGGTGTTCTTGCGTAACTTTTACTCATTTTCTTTCATTCTTCTTAAACTAAATCAAACTTTGTTATAAGGTAAATGTCCGTGCTTTGCTGGTCTTGAAACAAGCTGTTATGAAGTTTTTAGAAAGGAAAAAGGGAACAGAATCTCCAGATGATAAATACAAGTAGTGCCTAGTGGAAAAAGGCAAGGGGGGGGGGGAAGAGGAAATAGCTGTGAAAACACTTTTTGAACAAATAGCTGTGCTTTAACTTTGTATTGCAAGGTTGCCTGGATACACTGGAAGAACAGGGATCCTTCTATATATATATTAGCTAGTTTAGTGTTTACTGCTGGAACTTGGAATGTAACTCCAAGCACTATTTACAAATGTTTGGGATGAAGTAGTTCCAGAAAACCAAACAAAGAGAGGAGGGAGGGAAATTAACCCAAACTTGCTGTTTCTGTTTTTCCCATCATGTTGCTATGTATAATCTAAAATAGCAGGTAGATAGTAGCTTATGTAACTGAGCTGGAGGAAAGACGAAAGTTGTAGGAGCTGTTGCAGAGCTGGACTTGTGCAAGAAAAGGTCCATGGCAGGTGAACCTGCATGCAGAGCAGAAGTGGAGAATCCATCGTTAAGTGAAGTAAGGCAGGAAGGGATTTGTAAGGGAAGACTCCTGCTCTGGATTTGTGATGGGTTCATGGAAGTACATAGTGCCCTGGACTGGGGGTTGGAAGCCTCCTGTGTGCTCCTGCTTGGCCACTCCCTCTGCCCCAAGCACCAGTGTGGCAGTGAAGTGATGGGCCATGTTTGTCTGTCGTATGAATGTCCTGCTCTCCCTTGGTGCTCCTGCAGGGTTGTCTGTGCCATGGAAGTGTTTAGGTGTGTGCATGTGATGTGTATTTCTGTGATCCTTTGCGCTTATGGCTGTGCAAGCTGCTGGAAGAGTCATGTTTGGGATCAGCAAGTGGGAGATTTGTGACAGTCCTTAGTTCCTGGGAGGTTTATCTCAGTTTCTGGTTCCAGAGAGTGGGAGTACTCTGCAGTGTGAAAAAGGATACCCCAACTGATCTGGAAAGCAGATTATGCGCTGTTTTGAAGGCAGAAGGGAATAGTCCTTCTGCAATTTAGATCTAGGGCACTGTTCTTTTCTCCTTTTTTTTTTTTTTCCTCTTTTTAAATGGATGCTCTGAATCTCTTTAGTTATGTTCTGCTGTGATTGTATCTAACTGTAGAGTAATAGGGAGGCACTTCTGAGATGAAAAACACTTTGATCTTGGCATCACTTAATATTTCGTTTAATCTGATTTTACTGATTGATCTTCCTTGATCTGAAAAGGAACATGTTCTTCTATCTAGCTCTTAAATTCACATTTGAATTGAGACTTTGTGTTGATACACTTCAAAAAAAAATTTCAGGGTTACATGGGAGTGTCACAAATGGTCTGTGCTGTATGTCACAGCCATGTGTGATTTCCCAGGGGACAGAGCTGTGCATCAGGCTAATTCCTCTTGCTCTGAATCTACAGATCCCTACAACCTCAGTCATGATGAGTCACCATGAGCTTTTTTTCTGTAGTGGTTGATGACATGTGATGAAATATTCTAATTCTGCCCAGGATGGGGCAATGATGCATCTTCACTGACTACTTCACTGTAGTTTTTTGTAAGTATTTGGAAAATGCTATTTCAGGAGCCCCCAGACAGCCAGATTTCAAAGATCCTTTGCAGGACAAACACATTTGATGATCATATTTTAGCTCTGATAGTCATTTCTACTATGCTGGGGCATATCTTGTACCTTTCTGCCTTGAAGAGTTAGCAAGAGATGTCAAATGCATTCAGCAGAGACAGCCCACTTCACCTGTCACTGCTTGGCTGTGATACACATTTAGTTCTGAACAGTATCCTCCCAATGAGGCCTCCTTGATGCCAGCAGAAATTCAGAGTGAATTTGTGCAGGGGCCATGAGTTTAAGTTGAATTTCAGTCCCCCTGTGCTTGCTGGAGACAAGTTTACTGTTGGTATGGTTACAAGGACTGCTCGTAGCTTAAGGGGCTTTTCACTGCCAGTCTGTAGAATGAAACCCATTAAAGGTCTGATGTGAACTCTCAGACTGGTCTTCAGCTTCTGCAGCTTCCACTGCTGCCTCCGATTCTCTGCTTGTTTTGTGTGTAAAAATGAAAAGCTTCATTTTTCAGACTGTCGAAAATGTTTTTCATCAGTCCTCAAGCTAGAAAAATTGGTAGCCAGTGAAAGCCAAGCATTTGAGATGTTAACCTCTGATGGGGAAGCACATGTTGTAAAAGTGACTCTTATCAATGCTGGTTTTGTGAGAGCAGAAAGATGTTCTTGGGTTTTGTAAGTATGTCTCGCCTACATACCTTCAGCATATCTGTGCCTGCCCACGCTGCCTTGTGTAGAGATGCTCAGAATGGCTGGTTACAGTGTCAGGGAGTTTGCTGTGCCCTCATTTACCCTTCTTGGCTTTCCTTAGCTGTGGCCAAGCATCCTGAAGAGCTCTCGCAGCTCGCAAACCAGGCAACTCTCTGGGTTTCTGCTGTTGTAAACTACATCAGACAGGGATGTGACATGGTAACCTCTCAAATGGGCAGAGTTCTGTAGGCAGACACCTACAAGGTGGGTGAAATTATCCTGACAGAAGTGTTTCTTAAATGCTAGGCCTTATAATGCTGCAGGGCATGGAAAATGTAGGAAGGGGATGGAACAGTTTTAGCAGATCAATACCAAGTGCAGCTTTGCTGTCATCAGACGGACATTAGCAGTGCTCTGCTGCTGTAATAGGGTGGTGTCCTTCTGCCAGGGATGTGTTTTACATCTGGCATCTTGACTTTTATGGCTCTGGTAATGAAGTGTTTCTTTTTATTTTAATTTCTGTGTGGATGTTTGTGTCATGTACTGTCCCAGCAGTAGAAATGATGATCAAATTAAAATGTGCATCACAGAGAGCATTGAAGGGTGTTCATTCATTCACAGAGGCATTGGAACACTACAGTTGGCTTTATTCTGCCATAGCTCACTCTTTGGAGGAAGGAATTTTGGACACTGGCAACACAGGTTTAAAAGGCTACAAGCAGATTAGGGAAATAATCAAGAAAAGGGTGAGCTGGTAGGAGATAGAGCAAGTAGGCTCCTGTTTAATGCTTGGGGAACTAGTTTACTTATATTTTGCTCTTCAATTGAATTGTTTGCTCTGATCTGAACAGCTATTTACCCTTCACTGTATCAGCTGAAATGTTTGTCTGCCTCAAAGTTCGTATCACCTTACGAGCAAGTTCACCTAAAGAAAACACCAACCTTAGCCAAGTCAGTACAAAAGGAAAGAAAGGGGGGAAGAAATGAAGAGATCAGAAAAGGAATGTGTTTGGGAGAACTCAGGGAAGTGTTTTGTGTTAGCCAGTGAATCTTAAACAATATTAACTTCTTAGCAACAATGATTCTGTTTTGTTTAACTAACAAAGGATATTGTAAGCAGATATGTGCATCTCAGGCAGATAAGGTTTGTGTTGGACAGTTCTTTTATTGGCCCAACATTTGGTAATTCACTCAAATTTAGCTATGGGACAAGAATTATGAATATTTGCTTCTGAGGCAGAGGTTAGACATAAGGCTCACAGTAATTTTCCAGTTCCTTGCTAAATTTAAATCTTAATAGAGTGGGGCCCAGCCTGTCATCTTTATGTTTTCACGCCAATCCCAATGGAGTGGGGAACTAAAAGAGTAGAATTTAACCCATTTCTTCCCCTCAATAGAAGAGCAGCACTTTTGTGTTTGCATTTCTTTTCCATCCAATGTCTCTCGTGAATATTCTCTTTATGTCAGTGGAAAACCAAGGCATGCAGTAATTCAGTCACTCTTCGGCCCGTGATGTCAGAGCAGTGAGCTGGTTCATGGCAGCCCAATTCAACATTGAATTGTAGGAACACATCCTCTGTGAAGTCCTGCATTTAAGTACTATAACATCCTATATAGAAGAATAAACTGAGGAAAAAGCTGTTGAGTGATTGTTAGCCTCCTAGTTTCACAGGAGGCCAGTGGCACAGGCTGGGAAGAGACCCTTGTAATCCTGGACTCCATCCCATATTACATTGCTATATGTGCCTCCCCTGCTTTGAGCAATCATTTCCCTTGCTAAGGTAACTTCTTTTAAAGTATTTGAATTGTTAGCTGTCAAGTATAGAACAGTTTTCTTCATTTCATCTCAGGTGGCTGAGGACTCCCTTAGTTCTACTGCACTGAACTGTCCCCAGTGTAACAGCTGCCCCACTTCACTCCCAGCCACAAGCAACGGGATTTTGTAGGGTTGGAGGCTAAACTTTTTCCCTTGCCACTTTCCCTCTGTCTTTATATTTCAGGCAGGAAAATAGGATAAAACTGCCCAGGTTCTTGTTACCAATGAAAGCCTTTTCTATCAAAATAGAAGAAAAAAAGCCATTTCTCAGTGCTCACTAGCTTAAATAAGGAGTGGAATTCATTCCTTAGTAATCAGGGAAATTAAATAAAGTGAGGAGACAGAACATAAGGATGTAAACTTAATTATTGAAGTGCTGTATTAAATTTCTGGATTAGAAACACAAGGAGGACATGCCTTTCATGGGAAAATGCCTTTTTACTTGTCAGTCTTAGTGGTGAGAATTCTCTAAATGGAGAATTTCTTTGCTGCCTGTGTAGATGTAAATGCCTTGCACAAATTTTGCTGAGCCACACCTGGACAAACCCCAAAATTTCCAAAGCTGAGCTGAAATGGCCATCCTTTTTCTTAGCTTCTCATCCCAAACCTTTAAAACTGCTCCCATCCCATAATCCCTGAACAGATTTCCAAGAAATACTATGTCTGAGCTTGTCTGACCGGGTTGGGCCATACTTGGACCTTCAGCATCATATTGGTCATGTTTTCTGCTGACACTGAAGCCAGATGGACTAGAGAAAGCTGGAAGATGCATTTGACTGAACTACTCCAGCTGACAAAGCGCCCAGGCAGGCTCTGGACACTCTCACTGTTTGCTTGCATATGTATAAATGGTTTATATTAACCTGTCTCAAGGGTTTCATGAGGATTAGTTAATATTTGCAAGGTATTCATGGACATGCAGCATATTAATATCAAGAGCCAATTCCTTCCTGTTTAACTTGCATGACCTGATAAAGGATGCTGGGTTTCCTCTCTAATCTACATCTCGTAACACAGCAACATAGTTCTGTTTGGCTTCTCCTCTCTTCAGCCGTTAGACAAGAACAGCAGAGCCTGAACTCTGTTATTCATGATGATTTACTCTTTCAGAAGGTGGAGGAATGGGGAAGCCTGTACAGAAGAAAGTGTGAGATGCTGCTTAGGTCTTGAAATGACCAGAAGTTGCCCTGTAAAAGAAAACAAATACAGAGCTTTCAAAAAGGTGGATTTCTGAGCATAAATGTAAGCTCCAAGCAGCCTCCCTAGCCTCTGCTCAGTGTTAAGTTAATGGCTTCTGCCTCAGAGTTGAAGGGCTCGTTTGAAAGCTTATTTGCTTTTTCACATATATCCAATGATCTGTTACTATCAGTACCCATAAATGTTTGATTTCTAGTATCTTGAGAAATACCTTTTTTGATAATCTCATTGAAACTGGGTCATTGAAGATATCTGCCAGGGAAAATGGTTTTCAATAGGCCTTTTTATTTCCTCATTCACTGTAGGGTGTAGCATCAAGGGGCGAATTTGCTCCCTGGTTTTAATCTTTGTCAACTTCTGCCCTGCTATGTAAAGATTATTACTGGTCCATGCAGTTCTTTGCATATAAATTACAATATTTCTTCTAAATAAATTTCTACTACCTTTCATAAGCCAGGGCATGGGGCTTTTGTGGTTTTGGTTTTTGTTGTTGCTGTTGTTGATTTGTTTGTTTGTTTTTTATTTTGTTGTTTTGTTTTGGTTTTGGGGGTTGGTTGGTTTGTTTGTGTTTGTTTTTTGAGGGGTTTTTTTTGGTTTTTGGTTAGGGGTTTTTTTTTCCTTCTCTGGGGTGGGATGAATGCCCTTTTTCTGGGACAGCTGTGGTCAGGCCAGTCTCATGAGGCTTCTGACTCCCACTGGCATGACCTCAGTTCTGCATTGCTCTCTGCCCTAATGCTTTTCAGAGCTTTCCAAAATCATTAACCCTGTGAAAAATCTATTGGCGATGACCCAGGGCAAGTTAGGCACCACTGAACGTGGAGGACAGTGCTCTGGCCTGGTGAAAGGTTGTTCATTTTGCCTTCAGAAATTATGTGGGAAGGCTGGAACGGGGAGAGACAGCAGCTCTTTGCTGGTGTGAACCTCAGATCGGGGGGGAATTTTGGTGCAGAGGGGCAATGGCAGATGTCACAAGCATCTGAATTATGCAAATGCAGCAAAATCTTCATCAGTGACAGACCTGTTGCTGGCTTCATCTGGATCAGGGTTTCAGTCTGGTATCTCCCAGCACTCAATACTGTTGACTTGCTGAAAAAAAAAGTAAAGAAAACGTTGTCATGACTGATCATGGCAATCCTGGCCCTACGGGGGCCAAGTGAGTATTGTCTAGTTCAAAGCATCACCTATGGAAATGATCAGGAAGCCATATAGTAACAACTTTAGTTCTCTAGCAAAATTCACCTTCCCTCTAATTTATCAGCTGTAATTAGAGGAGGCATTTACCCCTCTTTTACCACGGAGTGTTAAATGCTGGGGTAAGAGGACAACCTTGTTAATGAAGGAAAGAGGGAGAGTTTTAAACTGGATTTAGTTATTTTAGACAAAGTTAGGTTTTCTAACCCTCTGAGTTATACAGGGGTCTTTTTTTCAGAAGTTGCTGTGTCCTGTGGAAGCTAGCAACTTTGTCAGCTGGAGTGGTTATGGCTCACTGGAATAGCAAAGGCAGGATCAGACAATCCAGAAGGTTCTTCTAGCCCTGTGTTCCTAAAACATGTATTGAGTAACAAATATAAAGGGCAAGGGAACTCTGCTGGGTGGAGGCAGGGTTAATTACAGTTTGTAACCCAGCACATGACTTATGATAGGTATGCCAGACCTTGGCTGGTGTAAACTGACACAGACCTCGGTGAAGCTGGTCTAGTTCAGCTGAGGACTTACCCCTTGATGCTTAACAATGTAGCAATTTTATGGACAAAAAATACAATAATTTTTTCTTTTTGATTGCCCTGTAGCCTATTCCTGACTTGTGTCAGCCATCAGATTTACTTCTCTGGGAAATATATTTTAGCTGAAAAGATCTCTAGACTTCATTCACCATTTTCTGCACAGTAACCCTGGACTCTCCTTTTTTTTCAAAGCTTGACTCAATTTTTTTTCTAGCTGAGCCCCCTGAGCTTTTTCAAATACCTCCCTTTGATGATAGTTTTCTTTGCAGGCTCTTGCCAACCTTTCTACTCCTCTCCATCTATCTGGCTGTGCCACTCACACTTAGTCTTTTATATATCTCTTTATAAATCACTTTTGTTTTTTCTCTTACTCTTTGGAATTTTTGGATGCATTTCTAGCCTGTAGCATCCTGGAAGCAAATTGAAGATAGAAATGTGTCCTGCCTCTGATGAAGGAGAGTTCCAGTTACTCTAGTCAAGTGTTATTTTCATTAATGTCATATTTTACTTGAAGCTTTGATCTGATTTACTTTCTACAGTCCATTTAATATTAACATTTTGCAGTGATTCGGCTGTGAAAGTGTCTTTCATGTCATTTCTCTTTTCCTAAGCATTTCTGTTTGCATTCTCACAGGTTTCTCCATTTAGTCCCTAGGTTTATGAACTCATTTTGAATTGAGTTTTCCCTGCCTTCCCTGGCATTTGCAGCACCTCCTGACTTAGATTCAATATCTGACTTTAATTAGTATGCTCTCTGCCTGCATTCAGATCACTAAATCAGTCCACCAGGAGCAAAGGAAAAGGATGAGCCTGAAGCAATGTTTGCCATTGCAGAGGATCAGATGGATGAATGGCAATAAGCATTAACAGAGAAATTGTTAATATCAATACACTTCTTTCCCAAGGCGAGTGTTGATGGGTTCTAAAGTCAGGCAAAATGATTCATGAGTGTTTAGTCTCAGGTGGCATCTTTTGCAGATAAATTCGGATTAAGCTGCAATAAATTCATGGTCCTGCTTGTTAAAGCTGTCATCAGAGTGTGAGGAGCCCAGCCAAGATATAACACAAGAGTGGATTAACATCTCACAATCTCCCTGGGTAAGGCAAACTCTAATCTAGCTGCATTCCTGGGATAGAAGTAGGACATCTGAATGATGGAATGCAGTTTGTCATCAAAACCTAAGCCTCGATTAAAGATAACCCAGAGGTTCTTCTGGAGAAACACAAATGAATGCACTAAAAACTAAGAGAGAATAACAGGAGAGACCTAAAAGATTCGTAGCTGGGATTTGTCCTATATTTTGGTCTTTTAGGCCCTGGCCAGACTACTGCCAGTGCTAAGAGTTCAGTGCTTTGATCTAATTCCATAACAATCAATAGATTGCTAGGGCATATTTTATATGTTCAACAAATCAGCAGGTGCCATTTGGAGATGGATTACTCTGTCCCTTCTATCCACGTGGGCTTGGCATATGTTCCATTATTTATGTTCTCCCCAGATAGATCAATACATCTATTGATCTGCTGAACAGGCTGATTTTTTTTTTCTCCCTATCATTGTCATAATCACAGAGCAGACTGATGACTTTATTACTTTGTTTAGCTATGTTACGCTTTAAACTTCTTTAACTTCACCCCAGAATTAGAACAAAGGCTAATCCAAGCTCACCTGTTTTTTATCTGGAAGTTTGTGCATGTCAGATAACCACATATGCCTCCTGATGAGTACACTAAGTGTTATCTCACAACTGCAGCACAAAGGCTCAAATGTCCATAGAATATAGAAATCCAAGGCACAGGCAAATACCAACAGTGTGCACACTGTGGCCTTGTCCTTTTGATACAGGTGAGACAGTGAGTGAGAATATGAGGTCCTGTGAGAAAAACACCAATGTTCCAGTTTCTGTAGCCACCAGGTTCCTTTACAGCAGCATCTGCTATACCAAAGTTGCTGCTGGTTTGGGAACTCCAAATCTCCATGGGTTTTTTGCGTCTGCTTTGGCCAAATTCAGCTGGTGAGGCAGCAATCCCCTGGTCCTTGGCTCGCAGAGGGGAAGAATGGCTTTCTGTCTTGTGTGGGGGAGAGAATGGTGGCAATTTGAAAGACCTAGGGTGTTGCTGAGGTAGTCAGGTAGAGGCATGTTCAAGGTAATATCAAGGGTCTAGTGTGCTAATAAAAGGACAAAATGAAATCTTTTGTATGATTGTTTAGAGGGAATGACTGAGGACTGCTTTCTCTGCTTCTTCATAGAAGGCTGTAGTTAAAAAAGCCACTGTGGCTTGTTGGAGGTTCAAATGAGGGAAGCAAAGGATTTTTTTATTCTGTGGTTATGTCAAGGGAAGGATTTGGCAGCAGACAGGCGTGCTGCAAAGTTGTAAAGTGATGGAGACAAAGCTATACTGACAACATACGCTGAGATGAAGGAAACTTTCCTTTAGGCTCACTGAAAAAAATAGAAAATAAATTTGACAGTTATGTCTCTATTTGTTTCTTTTCTAAAATGGATTGCTTTTTCCTCCAAAGATACTGCAAAAGCTGTAGGCACAAGCAGCAGACGCTTCAATTGCAAATTTAGAGGGCAAGCTGTCTACCTTACAATTCTTATTCTAGAATCCACACCACAAAGTACCCATTTGCAGGGAAATGTTAAGTTTTTAGCACATCTTGTTTCAAAACTTACCATTGGAGAAAACTTCCCAGGCTGGGAATTCAGTTTGCAGAACAATAGAGGAGTGGAGTAAGAGCTGAGGAGGGGAAAGCATGGTGTGTGTAGACAAGATGAGACAAGTTGGAGGCTCTCCACCTGCCTGTTGTTAACTGCCATACTTGAGCAAAACCAAACCACGAACAACATCTAGAGACTTGTATCCTGCAACAGTCCTTTTTTTTTTTTTTTATCCTCCTTGGAGTTTGGAGAGGCTGCACCTGACCTTTGTATGCACTGACTCTAGATGTGCCAAGCAAGCAGTTCAGTAGCAAACTAGGTGGAAATAATTATTTTAATTAGTGTAATTGGATTACACTGAAGTGTTTTGGGGGACCACTGTTCTGCTTCAGAGAAGTTGTTCAAACTGTCCTGGCTGTACATCGTTTCTAAACCAACACATTACATAGGGGTTTAGCCAGGGAAAAGGGCATTGGCCAGAAAAATGCTTGATTTACTTCAGATTTGATATTTGATAACACAAGGAATGTAGGACGGATTGCATTAGGTTTTTACTAGGACAGCAGATTGTTTTTGTAAGCTGTCATCATGTGCACCTTGTTTTCTCAGGAAGTCATGAGGTTATAGGTATTTTCTTAACCTTTGTTTCTTGCTTGTCATCAACAGCTGAAATCCCATCACCATCCGCTGTGCACAGAAAAAAGCAAAGCTCTGTGTTGCACAGGACCTTGCTTTTCAATGAGAGCAAGTCATCAATCAGCTATCCAAAGCAATGAAGACCACTGTAGATTTTAGAGAGAAATAGTGGAGATCAGATTGAGACGTGCCTGAAAACTGGGGTATTTTTGGCAAAATAGTTGCATCTCAAAAGGTATTTGACTGCAGCTGATTACATCTGCTTTCAATTAGCAGAGGAAATAACTAGCAAATCATCAGTGTTATTTCCCTCCACAGCAGCTTTTTTGAGGCAGCCTTCCATAACCTTATGTACTTGACAGCATATTTTATCGCTAACGCTTGGTATGGCTGTTTCTTCTCCTGAGAGAAACTGTGATTCTCACTAAGGAACCCCATTGAATGCAATTAATCATTTACTGTAGCTTGGTCCATTGCATTTCAACAGATCAGCATTTGCTACTTTTGGTTGGTGGCTGAGATCAGACAACATCGACTGTAAGGATACTCAAATTCAGAATTTCAGCATTGTTTTCATTCCTGGGCTTCTGCCCGTGTGTTGTGCAGGTTGAGAGTGAATTTGGCTTTCATTCTTTCATTCCTGTAGGTCCTCTAAATGAGATTAAAAGTGATGACATAGCTAATACCTCCTGCCCTCGGTGAGATTATAGCAGGTTGCTCGAACGCTACCTGGAAGTCAAATTATGATGGCCAGAGTAAATGTTTGGTGAAGATAAGTAACTGGATGATAAAACTAAATGCCTGTGGGTTATCCAAGGAAACTGAAAGGGAAAACAGGCTGGGAAAAATTGTAAGAATGGTTTATTCACATCAACATCCAGTATTATATTAAACGTACTAAATTTGAGGTATGCTAGAACTTCTCTTTTTATTACATCCTTAACAGTCAAGTGAACATGGTTTTAGAAGAGTGGAATGTTTTAAGCAAACATTGCTGACCTAGATTTTCAAAATGGGTGAGCTTGAGGACACTGTCTTCATTTTATGCCTCGTTAACTTAGCCTGTTCTTCAGAGTTTCCATGGAAACTACCTCTTTGGTGAGAGATAAAAACTTTTGATGGGTCAAGTAAGAAAAAGGTAACACGAGGTACTAGGGCAGAGAATGTGTTACAGAGCCCTAATGGAAGAAGGCAATGAATGAACTTTGAACATAAACAAAGGAATGATAGTAGAAAACTATAAATGTCAGTGCATTTGACAGCAAGGATGATTCAAAGTTACTAAAGGATGTGAAAGTACAAACTTAACAGAGCATGACCTTGTTCTGATAGTTAATGAAGTTAAGCTGGGCTCAGAATAGAATAACAGAGATCAGTCTGACTTTGTCCTTATGGATGAATAAGCAGGGCTCCAACCCAAAATTTCAAACGTGATGGTGCTGAGAGAGTCTCCAAAGAGCACCAAGCCTGGTGCAGCTTTTGCTTAAGGCACCAGTGGTAACAACACATTTCTGCCCTACAGTCCTATTGCACCCAACCTATTTCTAGGTACATACTGAACTGTCCCTGTCACTCTGGGATTAACGGTAGGAAGGTATCATTAATGTAACTACATAATTGTGTTACAGATTGAACTATTCTTCTTGGCTGGTATTTTAAATTAATCATAGGACGGTGTTTTCCAAGGACTTCAGAAAATGCAGTCAGCAGTCACTGTGCACTGATGTTCACTGGGAGTTCAGCTCTTAGTCGCTTTTTAAAAATTACAGCCATGAAAAATGCTAGAAACCAAATTTTCCAGTAGTGCTTCCAAGCAGGTGCACGAGGTTGCAGGCTTAGCTACTTGACTTATTTGTACAAGCATGCTTTGTGCCTGGAATTCAATTATTAGTGATCTCAAGTGCCCTGTAAGGAAGAGGTGCAATACAAAATAAATGTTCATCATGGATATGGGGTGAGGAGCAAAAGTCAGACTTGATGTATCCATTGTCAAGTTGAACGTGTCCCTCCATTGAATACAAAGTACTTTTTCCTTTCTTACAGTGTAAGCCCAGTCCATCTTTATAATTTCAGACTAAAATGTTTCCATTCTGCTTCAAGAAAACTTTAAATTTGGATGCATTGCTTGTAGTTTTACATCTTTAAGAATGTGATCTCAGAGTTTGTAAGTCAGAAGTGATACAAAGTGTTTAGATTCTTGTCACAACATAAGATTTCAGCAAAACCAGACTGAAAAACATGCAGACAGTTGGGCATTAGAGAACAGAGCTGTAGGTGTGATTCTGTCTCTGTTATCATGGGATTCTGGATGATTTATCTGATACTTTTGTCAAGCCTATGTTTTCCAGTCTGTAAAGTATTATGATGGTATCTATATTTTTATAAGTAGCTCTTTTAAGGTCTAGGAGTTAAAAGGTCTGCATATATATGGGGGGATCTATAACTAATACTGGCCAAACAATAGTATTAACTGCAAGTCAGAGGCCCTTGAGTGGTACTGTTGTTTAAAAGGAAATTAGCCCTATTCTTGCTCTCTAGCTCAAGTGCCTTTTATTGCCTGAGTACAAAATTCATTATAAACAGAGCTGAACTGGGCTCCTGAGAGGGGGACAGGGTGTTGGAGCTTGTCTCTCTCTGCCTTTTTGCTTGCAGGTTTAAGTTGTGGTCATGCAGTTGGTTGAAGGGAGATACAGAATGAGGGTGAGTCTGGCACAGCAGCCTATTGAACACAGGCAGCTACTCCATGAGGCACAGTTGGCGTGAGTACTCAGTGCTCATCAAGTTGAATTCAAAAGCTGGAGTGTAAATCTGGCAAACTTCAGATCAGTGTCCTAGAGTTTAAAATAGTGCCAGCCCCCTGCCCTGTCATTGCACTCTGTTGGGAGTCAGCAAAATATGAGATGAATTGTAAAGGCTTTTAATGTGAGGCTTTCATTGGAGCTCTTGGCTAGCATAGTGCAGTGGATCATTTCCAGTTCCAGGAAGCTCCACCTAAACAAAGACCACAACCCTGGAGACGAGTGTGCAAGACTCCATGGTCCCTGTGGGTCCCTTCCAACTCAGAGTATTCTGTGAAATCTGTGAAGTCAGCTTTGTTCCTTGGGCTTACCTTGTGAGATGGTGCTCATTTCTAGGAGCATCCTTGTGAACTCACCAAGTACCTTTTCACAGAACTTGGTCATGGGTGACAAGGTTAGCTGAACTAGAGCTGAGGAAAGCTGCCTGGTGTGTGTATATATATATATAAATATATATATATGTGTATAAAAAGTAAGCACCACAAAGCAAGACAGCTTGTGTTACCACACAGTGACACTGTTCTCTCTGCTTTGTATGTGATGGCCTTGCTGTTGTGTCCAGTGCAATGCTGAGCTCATCCCTTAGGGCTCCTTGGTTAGTGTTGCCTGTGCCCCATGCATCACTAAGCCTGACTTCATTAGTGATGACTGAACCCGAGATCCAGTCTCCTTACCTCCTCTCTTTTCCCAGGTGTAGAGGAGTTTGGAGCTGGATGACATTTCTGCTCAGTTCTGTCTGTTTGTAGCAGGCTCTAAGGTCACTAGGGAAGGTGGCAGGTACCAGTCTGGACCAGTAGTCCGTTTAGTCCATTATTTTGACGGTGGACAGACCTTGGTGCTTGTATTGGTACCTTGATTTATAAAGCTGTTTGGAACTTCATGAAAACATACAATAAGGGAACTGTGATGAGTCTGTCTGAGCTGAAGTGTCACATGAAGAAGGTAAATGGGGGCAAACCTTCTTTATGGAGAAGTTTCTTGCTGACATGGACAGTTAGACTGGCCCAAGCACTGCAAAGGTTTTTCCCTTGCCTATTTTTTGATGTAGTGTATACAGGTCATTTCAGGGGACTCCTGTTTATCTTTGAGCTTTCAAAGGATCATGAAAGCACAGAGCAGAACAGACATAAAATAACATGCATTTGTTTAATGTGATGGAGTATGTAGAACTGCAGAGTTACCTCCACAGCATGGAAAGGCCTCTTTCAGTTCTTATTTTCATAATTTTGTGGGCATGGTAATTTGTAAAAGCTCAATTGCTGTATGCAGCCTTGAGGATCAAATGCTGCTCTCAATCCCATAAGCTTAATTAAAATATGGTTATATGCTGATATGTAAAAAATGTTGCTGAAGCAATGTGTTGCAGTGTAATGTGCAGTCAAGTGCTGCAGCAATGTGCCTAGATGTAAAAGAGCTGGACACATGACAAAGGGGATTGCTAGGTCAGGAGTGCTACAAATGGCTTGATTGTAACAGTGGCTGTGTTGCCTCATGTTTTTCCCATGTTTTGGATCAGCCTTTCCAAAGAAATCACTGAACTTGCTCCTTGCCTGAGCACAGTCTTGGCTTGACCACAGGCCAATTTGCCTCCTCTGGCTGCTGGTCCTTTACTTTCAGCATCCCCCTCTGATGGCATAAGACAGATATTTCCAAGGAATATCCTTTCTTTACAGAGATGGAAACTGCTGTTGTGCTGATTTCTTGGAAACTGGGTTTTTAAGTACATGAAGATTGTGAAACAGAGGCTGGAACATGCCCTTTTACCAGACCTCCTCCTGTGTCAGTTGTCACATGTGTAGGCAGAAGAGATCATGCAACACATCCCCTCCCAAGTCCCATCAGCTGGGGAGCAGTGGGATCTTTCAAGAGCAGTAATGGGTTAGTCCCAGTTTCTCCACTGCACCAGCAACGTAAATGTCTGTTACCCAAAGGCTATTTAGGAAGAAACCTGCCATGATAATGTCTGAATATCGAAAACAACATCTCATGACCAAATATTATGAAATCATCAGACCACAGAGAAAATAACAGAAGTTGCTGGGGCAGATTCCTCCTCCTTTGCTTTCATGTGACTATCTAATCTACCCTGACCTGCCAAGTTGCTTGAAAGGATGTTATTGTTTGAGCTTGGGATATTAATATTATAGCACCTGTCTGTATTTGCTAGTGTGAGTACAGTAAGGAAAGCATATACCAGCAGGAGATTGGTGCTGGTAATGCATTTCACTGTTATGGCTCTTTAGAGACAGAACTCACTGTAATGATCTTGTCTGAGTTTTGAGGAGATTAAATCTAGGAAACCTTTAGGATCTAGGGGGTGGGGGTTGTTATTATTTGTTCTGAGAAACAAATACCTGCTATTAATGGGAACTGCCTGACTTCATCAGGTCTGACAAGGAAAAAGAGTACCTGACCTTCTTTATAAGATACCTAAAGCAGAGATTATCCTTCATTATCCTCAATATTTGTCCTATAAATTGTCCTGTGGCAGTCACAGACATGCCCTGGTTTGGAGTGCGGAGTGCCCTGGCGGCACACTTCCCTAGAGTGGCCCTGGGAGGCACTGTGTGCCTGTGCCAGCTGATTGAGATGCACCGTGGGGTCAAAATCCTTCCTCAGCTTCTTTCCAGAGATTAGTAATCAAGTTGCTGAGCTTTACCACAAATAACCTGTTACAGTCACCTGATGTCTTGCTCCCGGTGCTGCTGCTCCGGTCAAGAGCAGGGCAGGAGCCAAGTCTGCCCTTCGCTCTCATGTGCCATGGGGGAACAGGGGACAGCTCCTGTGCCCTGCCCAAGGTCCAGGTAGGGTGAGTGGGGAGGGAGGCAATGCTGTAGTTCCTCATCCTCTCTTGCCTGAGTGGAGAGTCCAAGTGCAACTGAGTAATCGCAGCCACCTCAGACAACTCACTTCTTCCTGAAGCTCTCACTGTGTGATTAATTACATGATAAGGAAAGAGAATGAGTCACAGGTGAGCAGTAGCTTTGTACAGGGGCTAATTGTGTGCCTGTGTCCTTTGCCATGGCCCAGTGCTGCTCATGCTCATGCTCATGCTCCCAGTGCTGCTCATGCTCTCCAGCTGCCACAGACACGTGAAATCCAAGACCCCTCTGATAATGGTCTCCTGAGATCTCTAAACCTTTGGACTTGATGTTATAATTCCCTGGAAGTGCTCTGTAACTGGCTTTTCTTTTTGAGGCTGTGGTGGTTTTAGAGTAGAGTTGTTTTCATCTGCCACCACCAAACAGCCACACTTGGTGCCTGAGGTGGATGAAAGGTGGGGACAGGCAATGAGAAGCAGATGTGTGACCACAGTGTAATGAGTTGTAGTCATCAGGGTGATGTCATCATATTGGTAGTTAAGATTATGAAGATAGGCAGATTTGTTATCCTTCTCAGAAGGTATTTCAGACACTAGAGAGTCTGGCTTGACTCATTTAATTTCTTTGAGGTAGTGTTTTACCTGATTGTAGGGCTGTCCTGACAAAACATCTATCTGCTCATACTGCTATGGATATTATGTAAATGTCCTCTCATAAACCATCATGAAAGTTTCCTCCCTTTTGTGTCTGGAAATCAACCCTGTCCTGACTGAGCAGAAAGTCCCATGCTGCAGAGCCAAGGAGCAACAGTTTTATATAAGTTTATAAAACTTGAAATACTAAAGGGCCCTAAAACTTGCAGTGTGGAAAACTTTGCTATGTTATAAACCACCCAGGCTTCAGCACAGAGAACAATTTATCCATGTCATATGACTCCACACAGCCAGGAAACAATGCACAGCTCTTCAGCCTTTCATGAACTTTCTGGTCAATGCGATGAGTTTCTTAAGAAATAAAATATCCCATCGTCACCCAGGAAGAGGTATTTTAGACCAGATTTAAAACACAAACTTAATCAGAATTTACTGAGTTATCTATTCAGATAGAGTTGTATGGTAGGGAAACTGTTTCCTTACAGAACAGTTGCACCTAAGTTCAACTGAAGTCTGTACAATCTTAAAATATTCAAGTTGTCCTCTTCAGACCTAGAAACTGAAATCCAGCTGACAACTTTCAGTTGAAATATAAGCTTTCAAGGGCAGGGGGAATTCCTTTGTTTCTATAAAGCAATCACCAGGTACCTTGAAGCATGAGGTTTTCTTACTAGGCTACTCAATTTTTATTAAGATCCAGAGAGTAATTATACCCAAATCCACTGTTTTCTTTCTGAAGAATTTATTGGAAAATTTACCCAAATCCACTCTTTTCTTTCTGAAGAATTTATTGGAAAATTTACCCAAAACTTACTTATATCTACCAAGCTCACTGGGTAATTTTAATCAAGTCCTCTTGTTTTTACTAAAACCTGTCAAATTTATTTTGCAAACTGTCTCAACATGAAAGGTGTCATGAAGTCCACCTCTGCCAGGCCAGCTAGGAAATTGCCTCAGGCTTTCATGATTGGGAAGAAAGTAGAAAGTATAGGATCTCTTGGAAAAAAATGAGAAATGCATTTTATGCTTTTAGGTGCTCTGGGACAAACAGAGCTGGGTTTATGATCAGGGTTCCACCCTTTCAAGTAGCCTCAGTTTATTACTTAAGTGTCAGAAGCCAGCTGGTGCCAATACTGTGTGCTTGAAAGTAGATGTGCCACACAGTGACCACTGCTGTGAGAACCCACCTCAGCTGTGGCCCCTTGATCAGCTGCCTCAGCAGATGCCAGAGGACAGCTTTTGTTCCTCTGAAGTGCAGACCTACCCATCTTTGTCCTTCACATCAAACTAAACCAACACAAAGAAGAACGTGAGGATCCATGTGAGGTGTTACTTGGGAACAGGGACCACACCATAAGTTCTCATCTGTGTGAGCCAACTGCTGGGACAAACCCCACAACACAGGCCCTTCAGATCAGCTTGATGTGCGTGCGCTGGCAAAGCATCATGGATGCTTAGGCAACTGTTATCAGATCTCTGTTTATAAATACAAGATTTTGAATTTGGCTTGAGTGCTTAAACTCACTAGCAGGCAGGCTTCCCCGCAACAAAAGCACAATAACAACCAGAACGAACAATAACTGTTTCACCTCTCCCACATTAGCTATTAATAATGTTAATTTACTTCCTTTGAGAGATACCATATGGTCCCCTTCCTGATCCCTCTACAGGCATAAGAAAAAACTAAGGAAATCAGAGAGACTCCATAACACTGATGGCCACATCCAATGTCTTATCAGGCTTCCTGTTGTTGGGAGTATTGTTTTCCTTTAAAGATTAATATTTACAATGGTTACTTAGTTATCTTAGTTCATTTGGTGACCATTAAAGATTCCAGCCCTAAATGCGATGAATGAACCTCCTTTTATTTGTCCTTGATGACTTATTTGTCTTGTGCCTCGTCTGGCTGAAAATCAAGGAAAATAATTATTGGGTTGGGCTTTTACTGCCATTTCATATGAGGGCTCAAAGTGCATGTTTCTGTTTGTTTTAGAATGGGAGCCCTTACCTGCTGTTTCTGCTGATGTATGCATGTTTAAGAATATGTTTTGAGATTAGAAGCAAAGTTAAAATAGGTGTTTTTATCTATTAAGTTGCATGCCTGGTTTGAGTACTCCTTGGGGGGTAAAAAAGAGGATGTTTCACATTTCATCCACAACTGGATGTACAGCAGCCATAAAAGCTCACAAAAGAGGTCTCTGATGGGATAGAAAAGGCAGCATGTGACTGTACACAGGCTAAAGGAGCAATAACACAGTTCAGGGTCTATCCATAGTTTTCCCCTGTGCATCAGAGGAAGTTCAGAGGGGTTTCTCAGCAAGGGCTAAAGACACAGTCATATTTCTCCTGTATTTTTTCATAAAAGCCCAAAGGCACAGAAGGAAGCAGTCACTCACTGTGACACTGATGGGGGTCTCAATCCAGCTGCCTGCTTCCAGAGCTACAGAGGCATTTCTAGGTATGAGGGGTTTTGAAGTCACCTGGAGTTGTCTTTGTCCCTGCACAAAAATGCTCTTGTACTCACAGGGGTATTAGAGCCAGCCCTGGAGAACAACACCAGAGACAAACATGGTCCATATTACAAATCGTTGTGTTCTAAATTTCTACCATGTGCAGCATTACAGCAGGAATGAACATGGGTGCATGAGCAATTTTCAGCCCACCCTTTTTTCCCCCCTCAGCATGGATTAAAGGTACACCTTGCCTCCCCTGGAAGCTCCAGTCATCTCATTCTCAGCTGCCCTTAAAATGGATTAATTTCCCTCTCTGTGAGCAGAGTCCCTGCAAATGCACTTCTAGTGGTCACCCCCATGCTGGACACCTCTCCAGACGTCCTTCCTACCCCAGCCCATTGGTGTTCTCTTGAGTAAAGTCCCCTGGACCACGAAGGCCAGGATTAAGTCAGGTCTGTTTGCAGCTGGAGGAGCTCTGTGGGGAGCAATGTGAAAATCATTTTGCAATGTGTCTGCATGTGAACCACCAGACTCTTGTGAGCAAGCCCCTTCTCAGGCGCAGTTGGCTCCTAGAGAAGGGGTAATTTATAATCATTACTCTTCCAGGGTCTCTCTGTTTTTCTCCCCCTTTCCCCTCCCAGTCCTTGCTCTCATCCCAACTGGTAAATATGGGACAGACCATCCCAGCATTTACAGGGGGAGGCTGGTTTTCTGGTTTCCTTACAGACTACTGTCTCATCCCAAAACTGTATATTTGCTGTGCTTTTATAATGAACTCCTTTGCACCATGACAGATGTTTCTGGTATGATAAGAAACGTGGCCCAGAGGCCAGTGGTGCTGTAATGCTGCTGCTGTTCCTCACCTGAATTGCAAATGAGATACTGCTTTCTTATCTGTTAAAAACCACGAGCAACTGCACATATAAATAACATGGCACCAAGTGCCAGCTGTTTGTGCCAATGACATTCTTCTTAAAAAAATAGTTCCTCCATCATCTGTTTTACCTCTTGCAGAAAATCCGTAGCTTTTTTGCAAGTGCAGCAGATTTTATTTTTTTTTCCCTTTCTTAAGCTGCAGACAGAGCAGCTACTTTAAAATAATTCTGTATGAGCAAAACCAGCTTCTATATTTATGATACAGGTTTTGGGGGTTTGGGGTTTTTTTTTGTTTGTTTTGGGTTTTTTGTTTGGTTGTTATTTATTTATTTATTTATGGTACTTTCCTGTCCTTTTCCTACATATCTCTTTGAACACAAGAGAAAATGTCAGTGCTGCTTTCTATCTCTTGACAAGTCCTTCTTGGGGAGCTCACTGTCTTTCTGTGGTTTCAGGGTTTCAGTTTTCAATGGTATGGAACAAAATTGTTTAGCGTTTAAAGGTTTTTTTTTTCCTGATTTTGCAAGTGTGAAAGAAAGCAGAAATCAGTTTTGCTTAAAGGTTTGTAAAAAGTTTGTATTCTAGATACCTAGAATTTAGGTTGAAGGTAAAACCACCTCTAGAATCCCAGGCAGAAGCAAACAGGACTGTTTACTTGGTAACCTTTACTATTAAGTCTCACAGTCAACAGAACTTGAAAATACTACCGAGTGAAGTTGTTCTGGTAATTGATCTGCTCGATGTTTTATCAGGATAGAACAAAGAAATACTTTTCAGCATTTTGCCAGCTCAGGCAAGGATGTATTTCTATTACAAATGACCTTCTGGGAGAACTTGACTGCAGGGACATGATTCATTGGCAGCCTGCTGGTGACAGCCTTGTTTCTATTGTTCTAAAACTCTGGTTTCACATTTCTCCTGTTAGATAAGCTGCAAACATTAACTACACAGTGAGCTACAAATAAAGTGTGATGTAAGAATTAAGCTTATTATCTGATTGGCAGTGCAGGGCCACTCTTCCAGGTTAAGGGTTTGAGCAGACTTTTTTTTTTTTTTTTTTAGCAAAACTTTGCCTTTTTACATTACTGAAAGCATTGTCCTCACAAAAGATAAAATATTCCTTTGGAAGCTGCAGTGTGTATATATAGTGTGAGCTATAAATAGTCTGGAGCTAGTTCTGCACAGTACCAGTGTGCAGAGATATTAAGGGCATATTCTGATTTTTATGGCTACGCTGGGGCTTCTGAGAAACACCAGTCTAAAACAGTGGCTTTTAAATTTAATTCAGTGTATTCAGATTCACACCAACATAAGAATCTTGCTGGGGACTTTATACGTGTTTTAAGGAATAAAGGACTTTGGTGGCCTCAGCTTAATCTTAGTTTGAATTGGAGATTACATATCAATTTCTGGTAATGTTATTTGGGACTAATACCAAGGAATATGAATTCACTCTTAAATGAGGAATGGTTTGATTATCATGCTAGCTGAAAAATAGGTCTATATACTCCCACAGCTCAGCTGCTGTAAGTGGATGTACATAAGGATTGAGAAATGGTTGCTATTCAGCTCCTTCTGATGGTAAGATGACTTCCAGCAACTGAATGATTTATGATAATGTGATATTCATGCGGGCTATTCAGCAGCCAGGGTAAAGACCACAATGCCTGATCAATCTTTTTCTTCAGCCATACACTGTTTATGGGCTGACACTGGAACCAAATTCTCTGGCTGAAGCGTTATCTTCCCAGCTGCAACGGGGTGGTGGCTGTAGGGAAGGGAGAAGAAGAAAAGTACCTGTTTATAATGGGTTATTGACCATGTGTTATCTCTTCTCCTGTAAAATCTTAACAGGACAAAGCGTCACAGTGTTATTAAGGGCATACAAGGCAGGGTCAATGCCAGGGTATTAACCTTACTTAGCAAATTTGTGACAAATAAAATAGATCTCACGTTTCCACAAGGAATTATACAGCAGCTTCTGGTCATGCATTAAAACTCACTGCCCTCTGTTGCATCCTCTCTCACATCTGGACGTCAAGAATGGCTGCTTGTGCTGTTTGCTTGTGCCCTTTAACTTCAGTGCAGTTTTGAGGCCTCGTTCTGGGTCCCCAAATTTTCTTTTCAGTCCATCAGGTACACCTAAAGAAATTAATTAGGCAATGCCTGAGGTGGAGGAAATGAAGGAAATAGGCCTCGATGGTGCACAGCAGGTGGCTGTATGATCAGCCCCGACAGAGCACTTCGGGGTTCAGTTCTGTGGCAACTTGCTGCACAGTGGATTGCAGGATCCAGTGGAGCAACTTTCATTCTACTAGTGAATTCCTAGTGCCTTCTGGAGTATTTACCTGAGGTCTGTGGTGATCTCACACATAACTGAAGGTGTGTAGTTTGCTTCCAAGGATGATCCATTCTGTAATACTTAATGCATCACTTTCCAGTCAGTTTATTTAACAAACTTCTCAATCACTTTTGGGGCAGGACTTCACCTCTACTTGCACTTATCCTCCTGCTGTCCTGGCCACTTTCAGAGGCTGTAGAAAGGGGGCAGGAGAGGCAAGAACAAACCCACTTTGTATTCTCCTTCCAGCTCATGAATCACTGCACAGGGGCACAGCAAATGGGCAGTGCTGAAATGCACTGCAGTGCAGGGCCTATTACAGACACTGGGAAACAGAGCACAGCTTAGGGATGTCTTCGAGTGCTCTAGTTCATGCCAGAGAAAAAGAAAAGAACTGCAAGGACCCCAACATCACTTCATCCCTCTTTCTGTCCTTGCTATGCATATGCAACTAGGATAGCTGGGAACGGGGAACTGCCTTTCTACAGACACATTTTCACAGACCAGTGACAAGTAAATCTGAGAATTAGTAAAGCACAAGATCTAAAAGCACACCAATACAGCTCTCTCAAATCTCATTGCTGTGAACTCCTTTCACACCCATCAGGCACTGCCAGGGGCAAGGGAAGTCCTTACTGCTCTTCCTGAGCAGTGACTGAGCCCACCCAATAGTCTCTGCCACCCTCTTGAGTTTAGCTCTGGCTGTGCCAGTCCCTGTTTGTGTGGTCAAACCAGTCTCTGTTACTTCTGCAGAGATGCATTTCTTGAAAAAACAGGAGCTGGCCAGATATAATCCCAGCCTTCCTTTTCAATTCTGCACCATCACCTAGTAAATGTCTTTACTTGTCTCAATCCACTGACCATTTATAGTGGTTGTTCTCCTTGGTAGCAATAGCCTCGGAGTCCAAACTTACAGGTGAGCACATTCATTCCTTAGTCTTAGCTCTGATGCTGACTGTGGAAACATCTCCCCCTGTCTTCAGCTAGTTCCAGGCTGAGTAGGGAGTTTGTGACAGGCATAACGCTTATTTATCTAGCCAGGTTTGAGTATTTTCCCAAGGAAGTTTGAAATACCCTCTGAATGATCAAAGGCACAAACATGTGACTCTAAGTCACTGGACAGCAAGCTCTTTAAAAAAGCAAGTCTGAAAGACTATCTGGCACTAGAAAGCACTTAATTTAGAGAAGTGTCCATCTCGTGAGTGAATGTCTTGTCATAAGGCAGTGTTGCAGCATTCCTCAAGGCCAGCGCAGGTTCTGCTTTTGTGCTTGACAAATGGACAATGCTACACTGAATGTAGATGTGTTCAGGTCCAGGTTCAAGTACCCTTGGCCTGTGGTCTTTCCTTTCTTCCTCCCCTTCATCTGTTTGCCCCCAGCACCACTGGGCTGTTCTCTTGATTCATATAGACTTGTGCACTATCACTTTCAAGTCCCCTGGTCTTGTTTTGGTATCCATGCGTTTCAGCACCTTCAAAGAAAGCTGTCTTAATTCCATCAGCCTCCAAGTTTGTAGGATCATTGTCATTTCTCAGATGCAGATAAAATGTTTCTATCTCTTGATAGAGAGGATTTTGATGTCTCAGATGAGGTTTGGGTTTTTTTAAATCATCATATAATACAGTTAAGCTTCTTACTTTGAGAATTTGTGGAATAAGGCTTGCTGCTCTCATGGCAATACCTACTTGCACTTATTTTCCATGTCTCTGTTTTCTGCTGGGCTGGTTTAGGGAATAATATGCTAATGAAGGGCAAGAAGCAACAAACTTTGGTGAATTATTCCTTTTGCATTCTTGTTATTTCAAAGAGTTCATCTCCTTTCAAGGGCTATGTGGATTTTTCAGTTAAACAAAAAGATCTTGTCTAGACCCTTTCCCTTTGACAGGTATAGGGTCACACGGGAAGCCCTGTAAACTTTCTGACAGTCATTCATACTTAGAATTACAGATTTTTAGTGAATTCCCTTGCCACTTTGCAGGATTATTTCACCACCTGCTTTTTTCCCCTCTATACAGTTTATATGGTTAATGGGCACACATTCAGAACTGATATATGAGTAAAATGAGCAAACATGATTATCTTCCCTGTAATAAATTGAGCAGAGTGGGTCCCTTAGCGTCATTCTGTGTACCTTCCTTGGCAGTGGGAGCCTTACCAGGATGCACCAGCACAACTCTCCTCATTCAGCTCCCTGGGAAAGCTGTCAGAGTGGCCAGCAGAGTTCACTTTAGACTTCCTCTTCATCCCTAGTTCTGTGAATGTTATGTGATTGCATGCTAGATTTCTCTTTCTTCAAAAGCACTTCTATCTTTTACAAACCTTCCCAACAAGCCCCCCTTCCCTAAATTATTCGTGTTTAGGGTAGGGCTTCTCATACCCTGAAGTCTAAAACACATACATTGATGATACCTGCTGGTGTCTTGTCTGTGTTGACAGTGGTAGGAGAAACTTGTGGATGTTTAATGACATGAACCACTGTGATTATATGTGTCTTTGAAAGCTAGGATGGAGTTGCAGCTGAACTCCTTTTCCTTACCCTTTAACATCCACTTTTTCTAAAAAATATTTTCCAGTGTCATATTCCAATGAATCAATGGCCTTGCTACTAGAAAAAAAAAAATCCTGACTGTATCTTTGACAAGGTTGAATCTATGACCTTCCAACACTTCCACATGCTGTTTGGATCAGCAAGAAGAGCCCAAATATTACTAAATGGTCTTATAATCCTTAAGAGAAAAACTTCTATTCCAAGCTGGGGGAATCTCTGTTTTAAAAGGGCCCTTTGTATTTTCTTGGATGTTTTACAAATGCTGCACGTGTACATGAGAACTTCAGCCAGATATGAAATATGCACTTCAAAGTGTGCTTCCATACACCCCTGAAACAAGAGCCTCTGTGCATTTGATAAATCAAACGGAAGTCTGATCTGATTATACAGATGCCATGTGGCTAACAATGGCTGTGTTTTAATTAGTTTTTTGGCCATGAACCTTTGATAGTGGCCCTTCTCTTCAAAAGGAGTGTTTATCTCCTGTACCAGTCAAAATATTTTCAGTTGTCCACCTGTGCTTTCTTTTTTTTTTTAAACTAAATTCCATCTAGTCCATGCAGATTACTGATGCTTCTCTAAAGTACATTAACAGGATGAACAAGATTATTTTGATTTTGGTATCTCTTTTACATTTAACAGTACAGATTTTCCTTTATGTAGAACATTATTCATGAAGATGCACGTTTTCTAACCATGAGGTTGGATTAGTATCTGCAGATTTGGGATCAGTCCAATGTTCTATATCCTCTCTGGCAAAATTTTCAATTCCATCCTAGTTGAAGCAAATCCAAATATGTATACTTAGAAAAAGAAAAAAAAAAAAAGAAAAAAAAAAAAGAAAAAAAAGGGGCAAAATCCAACCACAACCAGACAACTCCCCACAAACCTTAAGTCTCCTGTCCATCTGAATTCCCCCAGCTGAAATTGGAGAAGTCTCAGGCAGAGATTTTTCAGGTATACTCAACTCTGTAGCAATAACCACACTAGCTTCTTGAGCCCATTACTTTGACATGTCCACCAGTTTTCCATTTTGCAATGGCACAAGAGAAGGCAGACCTGACCTTGGTGCACTCTTATAAGCACAGCATGTCAATAAAAGACAGGAGGAAAGAGAAAACCATTTGCAATGCAGTAGGGATCTGCAGCCCTTCTGAAAGTGCAGTACAGTGACAAACAAGTGATGGTCTCATGCAAATCATTACAGGCTCAAACAGGAATTTCTCTGTGCTGATGGTGTGCTCTGGTGCTCACCAAGTTTCGTTCTAATGAAGCATGACTTCGTTTTCCTCATCTGCTGGCCTGCACTGCCAGGCTGTGGGGCTTTGCCCTCATATTTGAGGGAAAGTGAAGACCTGATATTGACTTCAGTGGTTGCCTTTCATGCTGAAACACTTTCAGCTTAATCTCTTCTATTGGCAACAACCAAAGTCAGATGCTTAAACCTCATATGGAGACTGAATAATTGAAAAAAGGGGCTGTACCCAACTGCCTCGTGTACTCACATGTGCCTGAGTGGTGAAAAGTCACAGACCCAAATGTCTTTCTCCTCTCTCCCTCGTCTACTAATCTTGAATAATTTGATCCCTCTTAACTGCATGGATGGTGGTGTATCCTTCCATACACTTCATTGACTGGTTTCCCATAGTTAATACACAGTATTCTTCTGGCTAATACACAGTTTTAGCTGGTTTCCCTTTGACTCGAGATTTATCTTTCGTGTTTTCCCAAGGCAGGTATGAAGTCTGGCTGCTCCCAGGTGCTGCTGCTACTGCTAAGCTTCCACTTTACATTCCCCAAATTCCAGCCCGGTCTAGGCAGATATCTCTTGGCTATTTAAATTGAATTGAACAGTAACACTGAAATACACCGAGGTCAAAGGAAAAGTCAAACAACTGCTTTAGGCTTAGAGTAAGTTTGCACCAGTGAGAGAGATTCTGTGGGCAGGAAAGCTGTAGGAACTGATCTTTAATGCAGGAGCAGAACCACCAGAGACACATAGGCTGAGTAGGGATATGAGGTGAAAATGGGAGAAACAGGTAGTTGAAAATTTTTCAGTTTTAATTCTAGGGAAATTCCAAAGCAGGACTAGCTGTAGCACATCCAAACTGCAAATGTTCTGACAGTTTCAGCATTTCAGTGGTGTTTTCACGATCTCTTCAAACCACTTCACTGTTTATTGCTTTTTTTGCCCTCCCACTACCCATTTACCAGTAAGCACAGTCAACAAAGAGTTAGAAATCTGAATATTAAAGTTTTCACTAACCACACAGTCTCAATGGCCGTAATGAGAAAGACATACTGACGTGCAGAAAAACAGCTGGGAGAGTTCAGCCAGCTGCAGGCATGTGTGCAGCAATGAGGATGCACAATGTGGGGCATGAAATCATGTTACTGCACAAGGAGTGATCTGGGCATGGTAACTGTAATATATGAATGATTGTGGCGTGCAAGCAGAGAAAACAATGATTTTCCAGACTCTGCAGAGAAGCAAAATCCTTCCTTCTTCCAGGCACGGCTGAACTTTGCAACCAAGTGCTTGATGCCATACCAGGTCAGTTGGGATATAATTGTCTCTAACCAGAACAGTCAAAAATTAGAGTTTGCTATCTACTGGCTGAGTGACACCCAGAAATTCTTTCCAGACTTACAAACAAGCAAAGAGACAAGTTTGAACCTGAACTGCAGGGTAATCACGCCACTCAGGAGTCTAAACAAGCATGGCACCGGCTGGAAAATTATTCTTGAGGCGTCACTTTTGACTGATCCAGACAAGAAGTTTCCAAAGTCAGGGTCGCAACCCCAAGGAGCATTGATGGAAGAGAGGTCGTGAGCCTGGAAATGAGGCTGTGAGCTGACAAGCTTGGGAACTGCTGGTGTAGGCAGATGAATGGTCACATCAAGGGGGTCCCCTTGGAATACCCTTTTCCCCCTCTCCTGCCTCAAAAACAGTAACTAGTGAGTTTTAAAGCTGACAAGACGAGCCTGTTTATAGCATGCTGCTGTATTTTTAAAAGTAGATCTCTGGAAATGAGCCCAAGACAATTAGGGAGATGGGAGCAAGGAAAGCTCTGGAGAGAAGGATGTGGGACAAGGAGAAGGGAGGAGAGGCAGGTCTGTGGGAAACAGGATCTGCCAAGCAAAACTAAGATTCATCAGCTTGACTGGGAAGAGAATGGAGGCTTTTTAAAGTTGTAGTGAAGTTCTATAGTCTAGCTTGGAAGGTCAAATTCTCATCCTTGAAGAAAGGTGAGGGACATGCTTGTGCTCCTCATCTGTGAGAAGACCCTGGTGCTGAACTGAATACCTTGGTGTGGAAGCTAAACCAGGTTTTGGTGGAATTAATGTGTGGCCCAAATAAGGTCATTTTCTTGAGGTAATTCAGCCTCCAAACATTCTCCTTTAGTCTCCCTGTGTTTCAAAAGCTACCAAAGCTAGGCCCTGAATTTACACGTGTGAAGAGTCAATCACTGTTATTTGGAACTTGCGTGGTTTACTTTATAATACTCGTACTATGGAAGGAAGTGGAACAGACCAGCAAATTAATGTAGCATACATTACTAATTTTCTATCTTGTCACTATTAAGAAAAGTATTTTAAGTGTTAGTAATGTCATTTTTTGTAAGATCAAACTAGCTTCAATACAAGAGGATCATCAGCACCATGAAATGGATACCTTGAACAATCCCAGGGCGTGGAGGAGACAAGAATAGATTTTTGGCAAGTAGGAGGGAGTATAGCAGTAGCATGAGTTCAATTCAGGGGTGAGAAACAGGCCTGGAAGTGGATAAGCCAGCACAGACCATCGTTGAAAAGCAAACATTAGGTCTGTGTGGTGCAATACTTAGCTGTGGCTACGTGCTAGGTACAACGCAGAGGTAAAGTCAATACCACTGCGTGATGTTTATTTAATAGTGTTGTGTTGAGAGGTATTCACTGACAGGGCGGTTTCTGTAACCAGCTGCAGCTTCTGGGTTTCATGGGTGCTGTGTTTTAGGCTCAAAGACGGAGGGACTGGTCCTGTTCAGGGCTGAACAAAGTGCCGTGAGCCCGTGCTGGCCACAAGGCAGAACCACATTGCCTGTCTACCCCAACTGTTGTTACAGGGACTGAAATACTGACCCTAAGCCAGAAATGCTGGAGAGGGAGAAGGTCAGGAGATGGTGAGTGAGACCCTGAAAGCAAGGAGAGGTAGGATTTCTTGAGCCTTAAACCAACTAGCGAAGCAGACCAATGAAACCATCTCCTGATTATTGTTTCTAGCAAGATAAAGACTTTGTGGATCTTTTTATGACTAAATGAATTTATGCTGAGCATGTACCAGATCAAATGGCAGCTTATTGTTCAAGCAAGTGATGCCTAATCTTAAGGTTTCTGCCTCAAGGGCCCTGGGACCTTTGCTCTGGAAGGCACCTAATTTAGCAGGATGGTCCAGACTGAATTTGTAGGTAAGACTCAGTTAAGGATTTTACGTTCGCATCTCTTAAGTGCCAGCCACACAGGTTGCTCACAGACGTGCTTCAGATGGGACCAGATCGGTGTGGAACCAGCCCATATATCCAGTTCTGGTGATCCAGCATTGCCCAGTCTCCATAAGTTTGTTTTCAGGGTTTAAATCAAACCTTTGGTTTGTTTGAGAAATTCGGGGTTTTATTTTCATAATTACCTTTAGTTTTGGAGCTGCCCTTAAGGCAGTTTGGAATCTATTGAAACATGCTGAGCTCTAAATCAAAGGTTTCTGTATTTCATGTCAAATTCACAGAAATCAAGTGTGAGGTTTCTGCTCCAGTCATGTGGAAGTTCATTTAATTTCCAAAGCATACTGTATTTTCTTTTAAGAAACTGTAAATTATATTTAATGCTGAGCTTAGAATATATAATTCCAGGCAGGCAGTTTTTTCACATCAAAGCATGGGACTTCAGTTTCCAAAACATTTGTCCCCAAATATCTTTTTCCAGTCTGCAAAATAACCCATGGGGAAAAAAATATACAAATCTCATTGTGATGCTCAGAGTTGTCATGGTTTTCCCATGTGACTCGTGACCGTGCAAGGCAAAGAAAGTGTCTAGGGGCATGTTACAGGATCTTCATGGCCAGTTTGTGTCATGGCTCAAGGGACTGGTTCCTTTAGTACAGTTATAATACAGCCCTGTGGCTGACCCAGTCTATCTCCAACATACTTCTGTTAGGAGGTTTGTTTGGGTTTCTTTCCTTGATAATACCTGTAACCATCTCTTTGCAAGGAAATTTTTCTCAAGAACTGGCAGGATTTTTGATTCTCACATGCAGTCTGACTATTCTCATTCTTAATTCTTCCTGTTATTGCTGATCGTAGACCTCATCTCTGTGATGGCACCCTTAAAATAAACCGTTATCAGGTCCATAAATCACTTGTTGGTACATAATGTAAGGACACATTACTGTCCTCCTAATGGAGCTCCTAGATACCAAGGAGAACTCTTCCTGGACCAAAAAAACAAACAAACAAAAAACTCAACAAAACAAAACAAAAAAACCCACATAACTGTTTTCAGCATATTAGAAATCTGTAGGTTTTCAGAATAAATACTTTGCCCAAATTGTAATGCTCCCAGTTGAAAGCCAGGCATGATAAAAATGCCAGATTAAAAAAAAAAAAACCAACACACATACAAAAAAATGAAAACAAATAAACAAATAATGGGCTCTTCTTGCCAGAGGATATTACAGAGCAGAGCTGTAGAAACAGATCAATTCACTTAATGAAGTGCCTTTGGATTATAAGGTTTCTGTTTGTAGACAGCTGAGTCTCTTTGTATTTCAATATTAACAGGGTTTCTCCTAAGGAGCTATGACCTTTAATCTCATTATGTATGGATTTGTGTATGTGAGTGTGACACATGAATTTGTTCCCAAGATACTATGTGAAGAAAACATCCTTGGGCCTTCCAAGTTGGCAAGTTGATGTTGATTTCTGAGTCATCCCTGCCTAAAGTATTATTTTGTATTTTTGCAACATTTTAGACTTTAGATGGAACATCAGTTATCTTATCTGGCTGATGCTATCAGGTGCTTTCCATTAGTTTCCTAATGTATATCCTAGAGACAGCCAGACATGCACATCAGCCTGGGTACAAATGGCACTGAAATTAAAAGGGGATTCAGTTTATCAGAAAGGTGAATCAGCTCAGTTAACTACAGGAACTTATCTAGAGCAGGATAAGGACCTGACAAGTTCTTTCAAGCTTGATGTAATTTGCATCATCTCATTTGTTGCTTTCCTCATCTCCCTTCTCCTTTCTCCTTCCCTGGGTATTGCCATCTTTCCTTGGTTTATGCAAACACATACTGCTACTTAACGAGGTTTTTTTGCTGTGGCTGTTTCAGTGATGGAACTGGGCAGACTCGTGGCAGATCTGGGCATGGGCAGAGTTCTCTACACAGAGACCTTTTGTGAAATGATCTGTGTGGGCTCTAACGTGTGCTGGGGTTTCTAGTGTGTTGTTATTCCCTTGATTCTAATTTATATAATAGTGACTACTAATTAACAACCTGTTAGCTAGTTCTGAGAGCAGCCTTTAGTAATAGGGGGATTGATAAATGACAGAGGAGTCACTTCCAGACCTCCATTCCTTCCAAGAATCCTTTAGCAGTGCTCAATATCTCTAGGTGCTGCATAATTTTTATTTCTGAATTCCAGCTGCAGCTGAGGCTTTCTTTTTTGTCCTCCTGGAATTGCTGAGATAGTTTCATTTTTCAGGGGGAGTATGTTCAAAGAAGAAATACCAAAATTTGTTGAATAAAAATATATTTGAAGTATTCTTTAAATTCTGAAATAGGATTTCTCAAGTTCTTGCAGAGTGTTTGTAGCTTAGCCAGCTGCAAAATTAATGGCACTTTACTTAAAAAAGTGCCAGAGCCCTATAACTTCCCTATAATAAATGAATTCTAGATACCACTCTCAGCACAAATAATTAGCAGGATTTATGCTGTGTTCTCCTCACAAAAAATGAGTCACTTCTCCCACACTCAAAACATGCAGAAATTCTCAGAGAAAATGCAGCTGAGTGCACTTAATTATTATCATTTCATTTAGCTATTTCTTGGTTTTGACGACAATGTCATAATAAATGAATGAAATTGAGGACATTTCATACCTTCATGCCAGAAAGGTGTCCTAGTAAAGGAAGGACATGGCTCGATATTGCAGTTGTAAATTAGCATAAGTTAAGAAAATTATTTCCATGGACATAAACTTTTTGTAGAGCCAAAGTTTACTGAGAAGTACCTTGCTTTTAGTTTCTAGCAATCAGAAAGTGAAACTTTTACACATGTTTACAAGCAGAGGAGCTGACCTTCAGGAACTCACATGATTTCCAGTAACATCCCATATATAGACATTGAGATAACGAAAGCAATGAAAAAACTTGCCATTACAAGTCTTCTGAAGCTGACATGTATTATCTCTGCATAGCCATGCTCCCATATGTATGGCATAAGGATCCCTTCACCTTGTTCCAAGAATTTATATCACTAGATATTTCAGAGAAGTCACAGTCCCGAACTGAATGTGCGGTAGCTGATACAGGGAGTATTTGGAAGCTCACAGTGACTGGATCCAGTAGAACGACAAGTACAACCCCTTGTATATCTCACTGTTAACAGTGAAGTAAATAGGCAAATCTGGGGTAAATGACAGTATAACAGAGGGAACAACTTTACTGGAATCAGAAAAGTAGAATCTAGGAAAGGAAGAGTCTGCTGTAAGCTAAGAATTCTTACATGTACATTTTTCTACCAACTCTTCACCTCATGTTATTCCCAAATGCTTACAAGCCTTGCTTCTTCCATAGAGGACAGCATAGCTAAAAAGAGATATCCTGAAATAACGTGATATGTGTTTATGTTGTTGGATAAATAATGTGAAAAGGTGCTGGCTTTTGTTGTTATTCTAGCCTGCATGGGATGAGATCCTTGAGATCCTTGTTTAGTTCCAGTGAAATAGGCCAATTCCTCTGGTCTGAGATGTTCTTGATGCCTCATACTTTTTCTAATTATCTCTGAGTCAGATTCTTTATCCTGAGCTGTGTGTGCTCTTTCTCTCTGGGTACCTGTGAATGCACTGTGGAGGAGTTTGTGCAGCAAAGTTTGATTTATCTCTCTTGCTGACATGGCTAAAGGAGAGTTTGGAAACTATGAATAGAATCATTATTTCAAATGTGGTCCAAAAGTTTGTGTTTTCACAACCATGTATTTTCAGAGGAGAGAGCTGAGCTAAGTCGCAATAAAAGCAATTGTGGGATTTTTGGAAGGAGTAGATGGCACAGGAAAAGCAATGTGTTGCAAGTGGGTAGATCCAGCCCATGGGTACCATATGTTTTGAAATCCTTGCGGTCTGGATAGTGACCAGACAGATTTTTCAGCCTGAGGCTCCCAGCTCCACCCCACTGAGCAAGGAGTTCCTGCTGCTATAGAGCCCAAAAAGTGTCACAGTGCCCTGGAGTGTCTCTATTGCTTATCAACATAAACACAAATATAGCACCTTTGCAACAGTGTGTCTTTGCAAAGAGAACTGGAGGTCGCTGCTGCTTTGATACACTTCTGTATCATCAAACCTCACCAAAAGCCATGTTTGATGTGCAGATTTTCTCCAGACAAATCATGGGCTGATGAGCTCTGCAGAGCAGGGAGCCTGGCCTATGCAGAAGTGTCAGCATTGACTGCTGTATGCAAAATGAGATCTGAAATACAGGGGTCTGGAAGGCAGAAACTTTGTGTTATGTGGCCTTTCTGTTCTTATAATCAAGATATTAGCATGGTTGAATTCCTTCTTTCATAATACACCCCTGTGATGACTACCAAACCCACGCCTTCAGAGATGGTCTGCAGGCAGTTATCCAGATAATGAAGAAGGTCAGGGAGAGGGAGGGGGAAGATTACCCACAGCTAATGCAAAACATGTGCCAGTGAGACAGTGACTAGTCAGTGTGTTCATCCCTTAACATGCAGGAAGTGCATCTCCTTAGAGCCAGGAATAACCTTAGGCACCAAGAAACTCTAAGCAAGTGAGAGTCTGTCCTGGCTGTGACACAGCCAAAGCTGTAGAGGAAACACAGAGTGGGTCAATCCATGGCCCAGGTAGTTTATCTGTGGATAATTGAACACTATGTCTGGGGTGTGATTTAACTATTTTCCTTGTTTAAGTATCCTTTGCCAGTCTGACATAATCAAAAATCCTGCCACTTACACTGATGTCCTTCCCTATTCTAATTAATAGACTTGGAAGGGACCTTAAAATAAGATGAGCTATATAACATATATAAAATGTAGGGGGTTTACATAAAATACAAGGGTTATATTGTGAAGGAAGGGGAGAGCCTATACCAAACTCTGCAGAGTGCATGGTAGTGCAGCTGATAGTCATCTTTTGAAGATTACTTGACATCAGCAGAAGAGACTTATCATCCTATGAGTAGAGGCATTCCTCTGCTGTAACATAATCTCACTTTTTATCTTCTGTCTCCTTTATTGTTTCTGGAGAAAATCGAGAGAAAGATAAAATACCCTCTGGTGACCCCTACATCTCCAGTCTCCTTAATGCCTTGTTGTCCTTCATGACAGGTAACTTTCTAATGAGTGTTGCTGGAGGAGTTTCACAGTTCTCTTTAAAATGATTTGTTGGCTTTAGGACTTAAATCTGCAAGATGGAATCTCTCACCACAGAGAAGATACAGACCTTTCAAGTGGCACTTAGCATTTCCCTTAGGATCAGCCCCTTCCTGCTTCATCTGGCACTGGTGGTGCCAGTGAAAGTTTTGCCCTTGATTTCAAACCTCATTAGGCCTGAGGACTGTGGTCCTTTCCTTCATCCCTTTGGGCTGTTAAGACGGTTATGACCTTACATAAGGGTGTGCAGAGACTGCAATGGAGGGTGGGCTTCTTGCCACACTTTGCCCTGAAGTGCTGACAGTCTAAGTTTAGATTTGGCGCAACAAGCGGAAATAATAAGCAGAAGTTGGGAATAGGCACAGTGAAGGTCACAGCAGAGAGATCAAGGGTTGCTCTGATTTGGTAGGTGAATGTCCTGATGGCTGCACTGATTAAATCGTGAGTCACCAGCTGGAGGCTGGAAGGAAGAAGCGAGGCATTAGAAGGATGTGGCTGTGGGGAGAGCTGGAGAGCAAAGATTAGGACAGTTCATTCACAGAGAACTAGAATATCTAGTCCACTAGTTTAACTGTTTTAGGCATTTAAAACACACTGGGTTAATCACTAACAAAGATTTCCAAGGCCACAATGTTGTATCAATTATCTTCCTGAGCATTTTACTGGTTTGATTTTATTTATTCTAGACAAAATAGCTTATTTGTGGTGTTTCGTCTTTAGTCTGAATGTCTTTAGTTTGGACAACCATTTAATTTGAAAATTTTCCAGGAAATGCCAGTGAGACTCTCAGACTGAAGTCATGACTTATAACCAAACGTCTTTCTCACTCTATGTTGCTGACCACAGCTTTGATTATGAATTGTGAAAGAATATTAAAATCCAATGTATTTTGTTCTGTGGGCTCTGTTTATTTTTATTTTTAACATTTTGATTGGACAATAAAAAATGTCAGTGATGCCAGTTGCAAGTCTTTAGGTACAAGTTTGCCTTTCAGCCATTGCGTGGGAGTGATTATTTGCTTTTAAAAACTGACAGCTGTGGATTTTTAGTTCCTTTTTCTTCATAATCTCTGGGAAAGTATGGCTTTACATAAAAGCCTGCTGTATGAAAGGTAAAACCAAGGCCAAGTTGGGATGACAACATCTTTTTCATGTGTTGCTAACTTCTTTGGAGAGCAGTAGCAACAAGGTGAGCAGAGATTGGAAGCAGCATTGTTGCTTCTGTTTCCCTTGAATTCCTTTCATCGGTCCAGTGACTACATGTGTCCTGATGGCACATTTCTGGGTCACATGTGCCAGAACCATGGGCTATATGGAGACACAAGGCATGGAAACTATTCTAGCTTGAGACTAGTTACGTGTACAGGTTTCACACATGCTGTAAATTTGTGTATTCCTCACATGGATTTTATTAATAGCACAAGACTGAGACATGGAGAGCCAGTTACATTGTTCCTTATGTAAGTAAAGCAACAGAAATATAATCTTTCTTGTTCCTTGTTTTATTAAAACTGTAAATAGCTTGTTAGAATCATAGAATCCAACCCCTGGATTGGAAGGAACCTTAAAGATCATCCAATTCCATGCTCCTGCCATGGACAGGAATATCATCCACTAGACCAGATTGCTTCAAGCCCCAGTCAACCTGGCCTAGAACACTTCCAGGGATGGGGCAGCCACAACTTCCCTGGGCAACCTGTGCCAGGGCCTCACCACCTTCACAGTAGAGAATTTCTTCCTAATACCTAATGTAAATCTACCCTCTCTCAGTTTATTACCCTATAAGGCAGTTTAGACAGGCACATGAGCCCATTAGGAAATGCAGAGCAGCAAGGCTCAGAGCACAGACTCCCCAAGCCCAGTTGCGTGGCCACAGGAGAGGAGTGAAGGCACGAGGGCACAGCACTCAACTGAGACAGAATAGGAGGCCCAGATGAGTATTAAAAAAGCCAGTCCAAACAAAGTGTAACCAAACAATGCTTGGGTTTTTTTGGTCCAGTGGAAACTTTGTAACAGAAGAGTTAAATGGTTTTCTTCCTTGGCTCTGCCATCAAAGGAATGCTGCTGCCTTTCCCAGTCAACTTTCTCCCATTCAATGGGATCTCGATTTCTCTGTGCAGGATATTGCTCTGGTTAGGAGGTCAGAGGGAAAAAAGCTGTAACTGTAGGTTGTCTATATTTGGATTCTTCTCAGGTTCATCAGTAACTTCCACTGCAATTCCTTCAGCTAGTAGTAGTAGCAAGCTGTTGTCCTAGTACATGGCTCCAAACCATCCCAGGAAGAATAGTTGTCTTCCATTCAACACCTTTTATTTGAATGGGACATCCAGATAATCTGTTTTTAAACACAGGCAAGGAAAGGAATACCATTGAACTGGTAGAGCAGACCACTAGGACTCTGGATCAGGTTTTCTCTTCACAGCTCTGTACCTGACATGCATTTTGACCTTGGTAACTTTCTTTTTTTTTCAAGCCTCAGTTTAGCCAGTTTTAAAACAGATACACCAAAATGTTTCCTTTGAGGATACTTAAAAATTATGGGGTTTGGAGGGGAAAGATGCTGAGTATGTTATTAATTGGGCTGCATTTTTACAGTTTCACTCTCAAAAGAATATATGTATCTTATGTAAAATTCAAAACATTCCTCTGTGTCCTTAGGTTTAAATGATGGAAACAAATTATTAAAATGGTATTTAAGTGCTAAGCAGGATACAGCAATAGGACTATTGCATTTCCATTTGCAGTGCAAGCAAAGAATTCATCATAAATGTGCTAGGCCAGTGTGGTTTTCTATCATGTTTATGAGGATGATCTACCCCTGAACAATCAAAGTTAACCACATTAGTGGCTAAGGATATTTACTGAGCTGTAAGGAAGAAATCAGTTTTAAATTCTAATGATTTCTTTTCATCTGTGTCTCAATTAAACACTCCACATTAAATTCTTGAAATTTTTATGCTGATACTTGTAATGGGTCAGAAATGTCAGAGTATCCTTGAAGTGGAGCACTCTTCTCCAAGGCACTTCACATAGCTTAATTAGCACAGTTATTTCTTTCCCTGTGCCTTCTCTAAGGGCTTTCATTATGTCAGATGCTTCTAGTTATTAGAAACCAGAGCCAGAAGTCAACTGATGAGCTACTGATCGCTCAAGCTAAATGTAATTTAATGCAACAGTTATATGAGCAGTTTGCAAAGCCCCTCTGGGGACTGTATGTGCAGGGATGCTCCAGGATGCACATACCTGTAGGTTCTGTACAGAGCAGCACAAGACATATGTTAAAGGACCTGGTGTGGCTGAAGGCCATCACTATAGCACTTTCTTTTATTCTACTGTAGCAAGAAATCAAGCAAAGAAGCTTTAAAATTGTAAAAAATTAGATGTTTATTTTATTGCTGTGTAGAGGGTTTTGCTGTGGTTTTTTTTTTCCCTAACAGTCAGTGAGGGACAGCTTCAAGTAGTTTTCTTGTATCAAACCCCCAGCCTCAGCTGTGTAATTGCTATTGTTGGGCAGTGTGGCAAATGGTTCTCATTTCAAGACCAGGAGCCAGATCATGTCTCAGAGTCACTGGCTGAATGTTTTTCTGTCCAAAGTAACTGACTAAGCAGAACTAGTTCTGATTCTGGCTAGCGATACGTCATTAATAAATGAGTCCTCTAGAATGTTTACCTATGGAAAGTGAGACTTTGACCCTGTGATATCAGAAATCATTCCAGTTAGACTGAACACACATAATTCACATAGTTCAGTATATGGTGAGGTCTGTTACCAACCCTTTTCTGATCCCAGCCATTATGTGAATGACAGCCACGGGAGTGCATGTCCTACTGGGACTTTCCACCTGGCCTTTATTCAGTATCAATCTGATAATGGGATGAAAAGTGGACTTGAGGAATGCAGTTCAAAGGACTTGCACTATTGAACCCGTGTATCAAGCCCAGCTATATAGGTCATAGTAATGACTCGTGAAGATATTGTAAAGTGGAGAGAGCTCCGTGCAGGGGCATGAAACGTAAGATATATGGCTCACAGGTGGAACTGTGGGGAGGAGGAGCCAGGCAAGGGGCACTTAGGGAGTGGAAGGCAGCCAAAGGATGCCGTAGGAAACAACAGTCATGGCAATACTGTTCTGACAACAGCTTTCCTCCTCCGTTTCCTTGTAGCGGTCTTGCTAAATTACAATTCTTAATTTGGTTATCTCTGCTCCTGAAAAGACTGGATATATTTTTAAAGACCTGATGCCTAAATTATCCCCAAATTCTGAAACACTAAAGGAGTAAGGAATCATTCATGTAAAAATTTCTATCCAGATTGCTGGATCTTATTATATGAGAAAAGATGGAACCTATAGATAGTATGAGAATGCTGATGCAATGTAACATACACTGAAATTTGTCAAGGTTTATTGCCATATTTAATTCAGACACTGAAATACAGAGGCTCTCTGAAGAACAGTCTCATGTCTTAAGTGCTGTTAGTTGGTATGTTACCCTGCATGGTAACCATGCAGTAAAACATTGTTGCTGGCAGACATCTTATTCAAAAAAACTGCCTACTTTCTTCAAAAAAACTTATTTCTTATCTGTGGTGCTATAGACTAACCCTTTTTGTTAAGTCAAACTGACAGCCACATTTAATAATTCAGACTCAAAGACCCTTGACCACCCCTGTGCCTGTATTGTCTGCTCACAGCAGCTTTCCCTTTATCAGATCCCACTACAGATGCTGTCAGACTCCCAAAGGTTACAGTGGTTTTAAATGCTCAACTTTTGATTGAGAAGATCAGTACAGGTAAATGAACAGTGTGTGCAGAGTGGCAGCCAACAAGGCTGGGATGTACTGCACTATCTCAGGAAGGAACAGCCAACTCTGGGATTCAGCACAGTGGGTGGTGGAGTCTCTTTGTTCCTATAATGCTTCTCGAGACTTCAGATATTGTGATTTGTAAGGGTATTCCTACTGTAGCAGGAAGGTTGATGGAGGAAAAACAATTACAGATGATGTACTTTTTTTTTTTTTGTTTTCTCTTAGGGACAAAAAGCTGCCCAACTCTGAGCACATCTTTCTTAATAGATCTAGTTGTCGTCCATATTTCACACGTGCTCCTCTTTAACTGCTTCTAGCAACATGCAACATTTCATGGCTTGTCTGAATTGGGGGATTTCAAAGGCTTTCCTGTCTCTAATGAAGGAGAGGGGCATTATATGGACTTTTCATAAAATTGAAGTCCATGCAGAAAAAGCAGGGAACAACTTGTCCCATCGCCTTTATTTTATATGTTGACAAACTGCGGTTTAGACAAGGCAAGTGTTTTGACCTAGTTTACCCAGAGAGCAATAAGGAAGTAACCTAGAAAATACCCAGAAAATTACCCAGGGAGTTCTCTGATAAGGCAGTAAAATCCAAACATGAGTTTTCTCCTATGGGCTGGCAGCAGTGCCCTCCACCTCTGCTGGCTTTGCACAGAGCTGGCTTTGTCACTTAGTGCTTTATGTAAAGAACAGTTTTCAAAATGTCTCTTTTGGTGAGTCTAAGCAGAGGAGATGTAACTGGTAGTGTCCTCTGTGTGCTTCAGATGGGCTCTGGGTGCTGTCTCACGCAGCACATGACGTGACATGCTGAGTGGGTGAAGAGCGGGTGTGGCTGCTGCCAGGGGTGCCTGGGCTTGTTGGAAGGATTGTTGCCATTCCTACCCACTTCTGCCTCTGTGGTCTTTCTGAAAAAAACACAGACTGTTAGCAATGGTTGTGTGCTGTAATTCATTTAGGGGAAAACTCCCCTGTAAAGTTTATGGTCCTATTTTCTCTGAGAGAAGGCTAATGGGGGAGATGAGCAGGTGAGCTGAGAATGCACTGGGACAGCACCATCCATCCTGCCGTTGAAGCTTCAACCAAATCCTCCACTGCAGGGTCCTGGGACTAATCTATCTGCAAAAACACAGACCCCATAGCAGCCGGCAGAGCCCTGGGCTGCCTGTGCACAGGCTACAGGTTGGCATGGCAACACCAGCTCAGCAGGTGTAGGAGCATCCCTGAATCACAGCTCTACCTGCCATCCCATTGCACCTCCCAAGTGCTGGAGGGGAGTGTCATGGGAGCCAGTGAAAGGCTTTCCCTCCCAAAAATAAATACTGAGAATAGGGAATACTTATCTGCCAGGGCCTGCTATTGAAAAACGGATCTTGGTTCACATAAGCAGGAAAAAGACATTGAGGCTTATTTGTATTTCTGCCCCTGAGCACAAAGGGGCTGGAAAGCAGGCGGATCCCACCGATTGTGTGCTCCTCTTGTTTGGAGATGTAATCGGCATCCACATACTGTGCCACAGCCTTTCCTCATCTCTAGAGGTTGGGTTGGGGCTGGGAATGATGTATAAGGGATAGATCACCTCCAGAGTAAAGGTAAAGACCTTCAGCACTGGGGCAGGCCTTGGCACAGAGTCTCTCCCTATCTTCTGACACACAGTACACACTGCAAGGAACAGCTTTTATGGGGAATGGAAGAAAATACAGGGTCACGCTGTTCACTTAATCCCGATTTACCAACCAGAAAAAAAGCCTCTGCATAAACAGTAAAAATGAAACGGATGTTTCACTCCGCTGCTGATAAGTTTATCAGCAAAGCCAATGTGCACTGTGGACCCTGACGAAAATACAAATAAAATGTGTTAAAGAAAGAGAAGTGGAGGGTCCTCAGCTAACCTCCAGCTTGTTGGATAAGGTTACCCCTGGGTGTCACTGTTCTTGCTTTGGCACATGTCAACCATTGCCCAGCCAATGTGACACCAAGTTGGGGCACTGTCATTTCTAACCACAAGGTCCAACCTCTCCTAGGCTTCAGCTGTTGTAACTGCTATCGAGATGAATGAAACAGGACTTATGCAGAGGTGCTACAGAAGATGAAAACATAGCGAGGGCAGGCAAGGAACATAGTTGATGCTGGGGAGCACTGTGGAAGGCCCTGCCAGACCTTGAGTGGGAGGTGTGGCAGTGGCCTCTCCAGCTGGTGTTGCCTGTGAATAGACCATTGTCCTCTGCAAGGAAGCAGAGAAAACTATCTTTTCTGCTTCCTTGCCTGTGGCACCGAGCCAGTATTGCCTCACTGAGGGCTCGGCAACAGCTCAGAGGTCTCACGGCTCCAAAATGCCTCGCCCGCGTTGCCTCAAATGCCTGCTCTGGTGTCCTGTTACACATGGACCATTTTGGCTGACTGGATTTTGTTCCCTGCAGTTGAGTGGCTGGGAAGGAGATGTGTTTCACAGAGCTTATAATAGAAATCTTGCTTTGACCTCCACGACTGAGAGATTAACACCATTCCAGAGTGATACAGTGCGTGTTTTTTAAGGGTCCAAAGGCAATTCCTGTTTACAGAGCAGGTCTGGAAAAGCCTCATAGCATTCAGGCTAGGGTAGCTGCTGGGCAATTCCTTCCCCCATCACTACTTTTTCAGGTGGATTTATGCCCTGCTGAGGGAGAACTGAAACACCCTGTGCATGGCTGAGCCAGTTGTGGAAAATCCCACTGCCTGTCTCTGAGAGAAGAGAATGAGGAAATTCTTGCACCTACCCCTATCCCTTCTCATTAAAGGAAACCACACTGGAGCTTCCTTGCGGTGATTCTTTCTGGTTTAGGATTTTCATAGTTTTTTTAGAAATTATTTTGATGAGATCCAGAGGAAGCTTGCCAGTCCTTATGAAAACTTTGTCATTAACAGTAAAGATCCATTTGCAATAGCCTTGGACTTCAGTTATTGAGCTCTCAGATACAGTCCTAAATGCTTTGATCCACAGAGGTCCAAATTGCTAATCTTAATCAAAGGCTCATGCCCAGCACCTTTACCTGTAACGGGCACTGAGAGCTGGGCCTGTGGTTCTGTTCCCACCGTGCCCACTTTTCCAGTAAGTATGAAAGGCTGAAAGCACTCTGAACTGGAAAAGCATCCATCTGCTAATAGCATCAGCCCTTGTGTTTTTAGTTACAGTTCCAGAAATCAGAGTGTACAAGACCTACTTTCTGGGTAAATATGTTCCCATGTGTGTGAGGAGCTTGATGCAAGTCAACCATCTGAGCCTTGGTGGGCCAATGAGGAATCCAAAGTGGCATGAGCCTGGAGTCCACTGTCTCATGTATTCCCTGGCACTGTCCTAAAGAGAAAACACAGAAAGGTTATACACCTAATGGAGTATATTCTTCATTTCACTGATGGTTGGATTTGCCTCATTCTGCTGTATTGTTCCTTGCCTTCTTAAATTGCAGAACATTCTTCTAAAATTTGTCATTTTTTCTGAGTGAGACAGAGCTCAAAACATTTGTGATTCTCCAAATTGAGGCACCTAATCTGAGTTACTGGTCTTTAGTCAAAAAGGAGTTATACACTGGTGCATTGTCAGGGCCCAAAGTTTAAAGTCCTTTTTGGAAAAAAGTAGCTTTTAATAAGCTTTCATGTTTTCTTATATGATTGTAGAGTGACATTATGACCTATGGATGCTCTTCTAGGTGGCACATATTTAGCTTGTTATTAACTCTGACCTTATGGAAGGACAGTCATGTTCGTACACTGGCAGGGAACAGCTAAGACTAGAGTCAGAGGCAAGAATTTTAGTTGTTTCTGGAAACTGTAAATTCAGATTTCTAGATGCCACCAGCACTGAAATGAAAAGACATATATGAAGGTAGAAATCCACTATCTAGGATATTAGCAGTCTCCTTGAAGGGAAGTGCAAGGCACACTTAGCACATACAAAGCTGTATGATTTATTCCAAAAAGATCATGCTGCGAGTTGTTGACGTGCCTTTCTTCCCCTCTCTACTTCTCATTTTCTCTCTGTATTAAGGCTCTTTGGCCTTGGAAATTATTTGTTTCTCCTCTGCAAACCACGACTCTCTTCTCTCTCGTGCTCTCTTTTTGCACAAAGCTTTTGGTGTATTTTAGCCAGTTGACTTCAACACTCTTGTGGAATGATGGATAGGGTTAAAAATTAGAGGAGACTAACAATTACAGGGTGAAATGCAGCTGCTGCTCCCCTCTCTAAGGGTCAGGCAAAACTCCCCCCTTTCTCATGACACCTCTCCAACCAACGCACACAACCAGTGACGGTGCAAATCCCTGCTGCCTTTTTTGGCACCAGCCATAGCCCGGTACAGCTGGTGTCTGCTGGGCTGGGATTTTCCGAGGGCTCCTGCGGCGGAGCAGGTTGCAGACTGATTGAGACATGTTTGGTGGCTCAGCCAGGTTTGCCACAAGGGGGGGCGAAGAACAGAAACCAACTGTGGAAATTTACTGAAGACCTCATGACTTCTTACTAAATCTGAAAATTCCCAGTACAACAAGAATAGTTGTTTCTAAACTGCCTGTGCAGCCTTTCATCATTTACCTGACTATTAGATAGTCAGTGGTATTTTCTTTGTCAGTGATAGCAGTCCTTCATTTTCCAAGGGGGTGAAAGATAAGGAATTCATTAGCCAAGACATCAGTATCTAGTGCAAAGAACTTCCCCAGAGACGGTGAGTTTAAAATATATATATATATTTGTATATATATTCAACAAACTAGCACATAGCGTGCCAGCTCTTGTGAAATATGTGCACATTTAGGAGTATGAGTGGGAGCAAATAAGGTTGTGAGGAATCTTTCTGCAGCTTCTGTTTTCAAACAGTGATTTACAAAGAAGTCGTTTTCTTGTCTTTTTTACTTCAAAGGTTAATATGTGTGAAGCTCTTTAAATCATCTGAAGTGGATCAGGGTTATGACTAAGAGATAAGGAGGGATTTGTCTGTCTGACAAACTTCCCCTCTGTTTATAGGGAAGGTTGGTATGTTCAGAAGTGGTAAAATACCGCTGAGTGCAAAATGCAGGGCATAATGTAAACTGGAGTTCTGCCAGTTCATGAGCTGAGCAAAACCTGTTGAAATGCAAGATGCTTCGAGGCCCAGTGCTGTGTCCCACACAAGAAAAGCCTTCAGTGGTGTCTCCAAGTAAAGCACTCAGTTTCCAACCCACAAAAGATCAATGTAATGCCTACTATAAAGCCAATAGGAATTTTGCTGTTACGACAATTAATGTTCTTAGTCATCTTTATACTGGACCATATCTTCTACCCATCAGAATTAATGCAGTTTATTTAAAAAGTTGAAGGAGGGAGAGAGGAATAAGACATGAGAAACCATAGAAAAATGCCCTGAGTCCGTGTTGTGCCTCTGGGTAGGGCACAAAGTGCATCTACAATAATGTAATTTCTGAGCAAGCCATGGCTAGAAGTAAAAACTTCAGTGATGATCAGAGATGACCAGTGCAGTCAACTCAAACACCATCAAAGGCAATGGCCTCAGAGCCTGCAAAGCTCATGCAGTGCACGGTGAAAAACCCTGATAGTGCCAGCAATGCTGTGTGGGCTGGTTTTGCTTCAGTATTTTAGACAAGGCTCTATAATGACAAGGGACTGGCTTAAGTGCAGCTGAAGTCATGTGGATGGAGATCTGTCTACTTAGCATGGCTTTTAGGGCTGGGGATGAAAGGGCAAGGTAAGAAGCTGACTATGTTCCATATGTTGTTCTCTATAGTGGGGTCCAGTTTATATGTTTTTGCTGGGACTCCAGTATGTTGAAGTACTAACTCAAATACCAACAGAACTGTAGCAATTTAGTGCAGGAATAAGATATTTGCAGATGGATAACTAGTTAAGTAGATAATGATGATCTCTTGCTATACACAGCCAAAAACTTGGTTTGCTACAACATTTAATGCAAGACACAATGTTCTCAGATTAGACATACTGAAAATTCTCTGCATCTGTCCAGAAGAGTGTAAAGAAGATAATCCCAAAGACCCCAAGAAAATTTTTAAAACACTTGAGATCGAAAAATGAAGCCCACAGAATAAAGCAAATGCATTGAAGGCAGCAGGATTGCAGATTGCACGTCACATAAAATGAATGCAGTTCATCTCGCTGAATTGTTCATGCTCAGACCATATATGTTCAGTCCTTGACAAAGTAATCTCTTCACAAAGCTACATAATGCAGCGGAGTCAGCTGAGAACGAGTTATAAACAAAGAAGCTATTCAGCTGTCAAAGCAATTTTCGGCTATATTAAAAGAGAACAGGATGGAAAGGGGTTCTGCCGAGCCCTGTGCTGTCCCGGGGAGCGGGTGGCAGTGCATGTGTGTGGATGGTGTGGCGGGACGGAGCGCACACCCCCACGAGCACATGCACACACACGTGCGCGGCATCGCCGCCCGTCGCCTGCCCCGGCTCACGCTGCAAATTGCAAAGTGCTCACTTAAATTGCATTTTCTGTCTGCGCTTGGGGATGTCACCAAGTTCTGTCCATTCCGATGACGTGTTTTGTTTCCATGGAAACCGATGTACTTTGGAGAAGGGGAAAAGCAGAAGGAGAGGGAGAGAAGCAGAAAAAATGAGGCGGAACAAGAGAAGTGTGCAGTGTGAATAGATCATTTGGGTGGTTGGGCTGCTAGTAAAGTGACTTAAGCCTGAAGGCAGTGAGCTGCCTTATTTATTTGTGGGTATGTCACTCCAGAATAATTCCCATCCATTCAAATGCATGTCAATTAAATAAATGCAACATTCAATTTCTTCATATGCACTCTCCCCCATCAGATAGGTTGTGTCTGTATTGGAGAGGCCAGGCTTCCAGCATGCCTTCTGCTGACATGTGACTTTTGCTGTTTGCTGTGTCTCTGGTGTCATTAGCAGGTGTTTCCTATCTTCATCCCCAAACTTGGGAAGGAGGCAGGGCCTGGGCAACTACCAATTTCAGCTAAGGTTCAATGAAATACCTGCCAAGTCTCCCATAAAAAATGCTGTGTATGATCTGTACCTCCCAAGGGGTAGGCAGGGCAGGGAGAGGCATGCTGGAGCTATTTTATGATTTTCTGTGCCTTGAACCAGCCAACTTGCCATTGAATCATTTAATAACTAATTAAAAGTCCGGGATAAAACATGCTGTCTACAGCTTTCTGGCAAACATCCCACTGACTTCAGCAGAGCCAAGATTTTACCCTTTCCTTGACTGCAGAGCTTGTTTGTTGTCACTTCTTTTACTTTAGTTGTTCTATGTGGGTTATGCCAGATTTTTTTCTCTTAGATATGTGGTTTCTTTTCCTTTTGTCAAATATTCTCACTTCAGCTCCAGAACACAGAGTCAACATGATGGACCCCAAGTGATGGTTCATGACCAGGCTAGCTGTGTTTTGCCCATGTCCTTTTCTGCTGTGATCTAGGAGAAGACAAGGAGTAGATGAGAGGGTAGTAGGATTTTCAGCAGGTAAAGGTCACCTCGAGCATCTCTGTTCAGGCATAAACTGGACTTGCATGTCTTTGTTGCCAGAGCTGTGTGGTGCTTACAGAGGTCCCTCTGACCAGCTGGAAACAGGACAGACCACTGCAGCCTAGACCATCAGCTGTTTCACCACCCAGGGCTGAATGCCAGGAGGAGAAACAGAATCCTATATGTGTGTATTCTATAGGTATAAATGCTGCTGGTAACAGAAAGATGTTCCCATCCTGTCTATGCATATTCTTTGGTATGTGTTTCTCTGTCTTCCCCTTTTGTACTTACCAGTCGTACCCTCTGTAATTTTGCTTTCAGGGTCTGTCTTAGAAGAGACCTTTGCCATTTTTGCCTGGAGCTGAATAACTCCAAGATGCATTCCCACTGCCTGCCTGCTTGAAAGCAGGGATATGCCAACAAATCCTGCTTCCCAGGAGCTTTTGGCACAGCATGCTCAAATTTCTGCTGTATTCTTCACGAGAAGCTACTCTTGGTCACACACAGCCCATGTATGAGGGACCTGAGCCAACAAAAATTGCCAGGACCTACTGCATTCTTCAAAGCTTAGGGCACCAGAGTATGAACTGACAGCAAATACCCTAGTCCCTTACCAACACATCGAGTGGCAAAACCCACAGCATGTGGCACCACATGCCTGTGGTGTTGGCATGATTCAGGCCCACGCTATTTAATTTATTTGTGTACCTAAAGCCGTGATACCTAACAGTACTAATATTTAAGAGTTGCTTTATTGACAAATTACGAGAATAAAAACACAATATGTGAAGGGAGATATGATTTTGTTGAATGGGTCTAATCTTGGTTGTTTTCCTAGGCTTTAAACTTTGGATTTTACAAGTTATATGTTAAATGTTTCATTTCTTTGTGTCCATTCAGAGAGAAAGAATCTGTAAAAAATGTGCTTTGTGGGTGATGTAGAATTCTTCTCCTCTGGGGAATCTACAGTGAGGATATTTGCTATATATTTATGAGATCCCTTGCAGATCTTCAGCCTAGGCTCTCTCTCAGATGTTCATTCTCTTGGCCTTTTTATTGCTAACATTTATTCTTCATTTAATGGTGAGCTCTCAAAACAATGTGGAGGGCTCAGTTCAAACTCCAGGCAGATCTTACATCACTCTTGGCTTTCAACTGGGCTCCACACAGAACCCAGCAAGATTTCATTCAGACTTTTCTATAGTGTTGGTTACAATTCTCTAGACGGGCACAGGGAAAATTACTTTTGGCTTTAATGTTCTGTATTAGTCTGTTTTGTTTGTTCCAGAGGCTGGATATTATCACTGATACTGTGTCATTCTGTAAGGCAGCACTGAAGTACATGAGAGAATGACAGAGAATCTCTTGTGCTACTGCTGATTCATTGCATGTACTTCTGAGGGGTGATGAAATAACTTATCACGTCAAAACTGCACATTTCTAGATAGTAGCTTATATCTGAATACTGGATGTTATGTGACAAGTTTGAAGGTCAGAAGGTAATGTTCAGGGGTGATGTCTGTACTCAAAAAAAGTAATCTTCTGCAAGCCAATATAACTTCATGTGTGAGTGTGGAGAATATGCGTGACTGTAAACTCAGGAATAGGCTGTTATTCAGTACAAGAATGAACAAGAAAGGTTTGTTGTTTGTTTTTTTTTTAAGAAAAGTCAGTGAAATCCAAGTTTATCTTGTTGTACCAAAACAAAATTTGTGATGTACTTTGACTTGGAATTTTCCAGAGTCGTTGATGTGGTGCTGGTTTTCATCTTTTCTTGTCTTGCTGTTTCCTGACTTCCCTTTCCAGGCTTTGAAATTTTTATCCTAATTTTCCTCTTTTGCTTTTAATGAAATAACAAAATTAGTGTTTTGTCCTCAGAGCCTTTTCCCACACTAGAGAATTTAAAATTCCCAGGTGAGAGTCAGCAGGAGATTATGATAGTCAGTTTAATTTCCTTAGAAAGGTTATAACTGAAGTATTTATAATAATAAGGCTTTGTTGCTGAAACCACTGAATGCCAAGACTCTGAAAGAGGTAACTGAACCAGCAAGTTCTGGAAGTATTTCCTAGATAGAAATGCAGGAGGAAGAAGAGGAGCAAGGGAGCATCAGCAATGTAATCATATAACCAAGCATGTAACTTTCAGTAAAAGAATTTCCCCGTCAAGTTTAGTGTTTTTTTCTTTGACAAATTGCTTGTGTAGAAACTGAAGTTTTTCAGTCCCTGCACTGTTCCAAATTTTAAGCTTTTGATTTTCTTGATGTGGTTATTTTTTGACATCACTTAGGGGTGATGAGTCGGTGTTTGTGTGGCGCAATTGGTCATCTCAGTCATGCTTAATGACTTAAGCCTTGTTAACTGCATTCAACTCAGAAAAATATCATTTGGTTGTTGGAAGGAGTGGCTACCACATTGCTCAGGAAAATGTAGCTCTAATCAAAAGGTTTTTCCGTGGTAGGAGTCAACAAGACTCAAACGGTGCATGATACTCCGGCTCGTTTGCTTTCTAGGCTGAACCCTGCACACAGAATGTAGAGAGAATGACAGCCATAAAAAGTAACTAAAATTGGATGTAAGGGAAGATCCATCTGATAGTAATCTAACATGTTCAGAATATTTTCTCACTATCTCTCTACCGCTTGTCACCTCTCCCTTCTTTTCTTTATTCCCTTCTACTTTTTCTTAGGTTTGTATTTTGATGATACCTGTTTTGTTCCCAGAACTCACCTTTGAATTTATAGTAGATGGTTTTGAACACTGATGAATCTACATATACAAATGTAGATATATAAAGTGGTTGCTTTTTTATGGAGGTTGATTTCTTTTACAAAACAAGGGAGCAGAGCTGGATACAGAAACTACAGGCAACCTTATATTAAAGTCATGCTGTGATACACTGCTTGAGGTTTGGACCGAGTTCTTACTGGGTGATAGTTGCCTTACATTACACTGGTGAGATGTTTCCCTTCTCTTAAGAGAATTTGGGCTATATTCATTGATTGGTTTTGTTAAATAGTTCTGGTTTTTGCTTAAGATTTTTATAACTGAGTAGCTCTGACTTCAAAAACCCCGTGCCATTTCCCAATATGTTAGCTCTGTAGTATCTGGCAGTTAGATTAAAAGGTTACAGTACAGCTTGTTCTGTGTGAACACTGTAAATCAGCTGTTGAGAGAAATTTCTCTGAACACACAAAACCTGTGAGTTACACCTTGCGTTTCATAAGGAGGTGTTTTTGTTAAAGAATTGCCAGAGACAATCCAAAAATTAATCTTGGTCATAATGTAATCCTGATACAGAATGCATCATTTCTTCTTGGCAACTGAAGTGTTTGGCATCAGCAAGTATTTACATTTGAATTGTTTTCAAACTTCATTGTGTGCTGGAAGGTAGGGTGAAGTATTTCCTAGATGGCCAGACTATTCCTAAGAAAAGATACATCAAGGACCAGAATTTCAGAAACATTCCAATTCAAATGATGCCACATGATCAGTAAAATTACACTGGAGTTTTACTGGATGTCCAGAGCACATCTTACATTGGCTTTACATAGGTTACACTTCAATTTTGTTTATTTCAGAACTTTCCAATTTTTTATTGTATCAGTAGTTGCATAAGCTACCTTTCCTTGTGCTCCTGCTTTGGCATATTCCTATCCATCCCTGTTCCTATGAGATTTTTTTTTTCTCTGTGCACAAGAAGTGCCAGAAGTCCTGTTGCTTAACTCATTACACTGTGATTACATATCTATATTAGCTCAAATGACTAAGTAAATATAAATAATATTTGTGTCATACATTTTTGTAACCATATATGCTTGTTACTTACACTTTTCCTGGTATTTGAGCAAGGAGAAATCACAAAACACTGAGAGAATATTGCTGTAAGTGAAATGAATTGCATGGACCTTGATTCCAGGAAGAACATACATATGTGCTGATCAACAGTTCCTTATCTAAGAAATACTGAAGAGAATGTTTCTTAGATGAGAATGCTTCTCTGAAACTGAGCATTTGGTTGCTGAGTTGTTGGTTTGTTGGTGGGTTTTTTGGATTTTTTGGGGGTTTTTTTAATATTTCAACACCCTGCTGATAGTGTTGTGAAATCCTCGCTGGGCCTTAGCCAATTAACTGAATAAACTTCTACTTGCTTAATGATTTTATAACTCCTCTATGTGAGATAAACTTGCCATTTGTTCATTTAACTTCTCTCCTGCATTTTGTGTGCAAATACTTTCTAATCTCACAGAGATTCCAAGCCTTTGAGACTTAAGTTCTTGCAAAATTATCAAATACAGCAATCAGAACATGATTGGACACTTAACAAAGGTCTCTTAATGTTTTTCACTGATATTTTTAGTATTATTTAAGATAATTACTGTTGTATTATTAACTATATTGAGCTCTCTATTCTGTGATTTTCCACTTTCATATTTACATTTATTAGTACACGTTCCATTTAAAGTCATCTTTCATTGCTCAGAGTGTGACATAGCCAGGGTGTGACTTCACAGAAAAAATGAGATCTTCCAAATCTGCATCCCATAACCTGTCTGTAAAACAGTCCTTCTTTCTAATGACCAACCGGCCCCTGAACTTCAACTGGAGGGTTAAAATCAGAAGTATGATAATGTCAGTGAAGACATCAAATTACTAAGTAGGATTTCTTTAATTACAAAAGGATTGAAAATGAAAAAATATTCCCTATACACTGCAGACTTTCTTGCTCTGTGACTGTTGTTATTATATTTTAACGGACACAAAATTGGAAGCAGGAGGAAAAGTATAGACATCGTTACCTGGAGGCAGTGTGAGAATGGGAGATTTCTCATCCAGTATTGGTGAAATAAATTCAAGTCCACGGGGCAGAAGCATTGAGAGGAAAATAAGTTATATGAAACCAAGGGCTGTAACAGCCTCATTTTGTTCTCTGGACCCAGGTAAATCTCATCCTAACACTATAAATAAATGCATAATATGAAGTGCAGTGCTATTTCCTGATTGATGATCTTGTTAGACTCCAAATAAACACATATTGTGCTGGAATTGTAATAACACAGGCTTAGTACATATAGAGAGAATTGCATCCAGCTACTAAATATGAAGAGAACGTACCAAAAGGGAATGATTTAGAGGAGAATGAAATTTGCCTTTAGACTCAGGGATGATCTTGCTGAGCTTTCCCCTAGAAGATGGTCCTTGTCATGTAGAGCCATTTTTATATACCTTTTCTCAAGCCAATTAAAAAAAAAAAAGAAAAAGAAAAAGAAAAAAAATCTTACTGGTATATAAAAAAATTTCAGACATTTAGCTATATATTATATACTATAATTATGCTGTAAGTTAAAAAGTAACTTTAAAAACTAGAAATTTCAGCAAAATAATATAAAATCACTATATACTAGTATCTAACAATATTAGCTATATATGTGTTTGTAGTGATATAAAACTATTTTCTCTTTTCTTTGCACTCTGAGTCACCTGAAAATATTTCTTCAGTCCAAGGAACTCTTTGGAGAGACCACATTTGTCAAATATTGTAGGAATAGAAGAAAGAATAATAACAAATTATTTAATCACTACAATTATCATTGCTGTTCTTATTATGAATATCATTTGCTGTAGCATCTGTGATGTGGCTGGCAATCTTCAGACACTTCAGTGCTTTAACTTGGTTCTGCTGAATTCATAATCCAAGGACCAAAGTCAGGGGAGAAAACATCAATAAGCAATTTATGGATAACACATCCATAAATCAGCAAGCTGCCTTATAGCAACAGAATCACACTCTTAGGTGGGCTTACATGGAAGGGACTAAATAGATGAGCCCTGGATGGCTGGACAGGGCTTAGGGTTTGGACCATGATGTGATGGCCTGGAGCACAGATGGAGTGTGGTGCCACGACGTGTGGGGCTCAGAGCAGGTGTCTGGAAGCCTCTCGTGGTGGGACTATGACAGAGAGTGTGTGGAAGGGGCACCAGAGCTTTGAAAGCTAAAACTTGCTCCATGCAGAATGGGAGACTGGTTAAGGAGTTCAAATCCTCACCAAGGGAAGTTCATGAGCCTTTTTCAGTGAACCCACCGTGAGCCTGGCTATATATGGATTTCAGCACCACACAGATGCAAATTTGATTGGTTTCCCATGTTGGAGTTCCAAACAACTGCTCTTTCAGACTCTTGTGTAATTGTGAGTCATTAGCCTCTCCTTGAGGATGATCCAGCTACCTTGTCAAGGAACTGCCAAAAAACTGTGAACCTCAGGTGACTTGGTTATACAACATGGAAAACAAATTCCCTCTGCCCTTCAGTTTCCCTAGGGCAATGTTTGGTGCTACAGACTGAGTTTCTCCCCATAGAAAGGCCAGATCTGTAAAGTTGCTTCTTATCCCATCTTAAATCCCATTCAAGACCTCAGAATAGGTTCAGGAGGATTGTGCAGAAAGGGTGATTTTCACCCTTCATGGCTGAATTACTGCAACATCTGTGTTGAGCTGAGACACAGTTAAAACGCTGAGGGCAAGGATGAAAATAAGAAAGAAGTGGCCAATACCTCTTTAAGAATCCACGAGAGTGAAGTAATAAAAAAGAAATACAATAACTCAGATAATAAAAACATTACCTTACAGATTTCGTAGAAACTTTGCCTTAGGGAGGCCACCTGGATATGTTTTACTGACACAGCTGTTCAGCCTTATTTTCCTTTTGCTACATAAAAAAATAGAGGCATGTGAACAGCTGTTTGGGTTAATTTTTTTAATGCCTTCAGTAAGTAAAAGTAAAGGCAAGTGACATCAATGAACAATGTGAAATTGCATCCAAAGATGATTTTAAAACTTTCAAGAATAATTCCTGGACCTCACTCACTGCAAATAAAAGTCTGCTGTCCATGGAAGGAGCTGAGTCAGAAGGGCAAGTGGGGCACTACCACTCACTTGTTGACCAGTTGTAGCATTAGCTGTCCAGCATCTCTTCTCTTTACAAAGGAAAGATTCCTTCTGATCAGGACAAAATGGCAAACTTGGTTATATTGGAATCAGTCCACAGTCACCCCTTCAACTTCAATGGAGTCACTAAACAGGTCAATAAATAAATATAATAATTAAAAAAAAACACAAAAAACCAAACAAACAAAAACCCCAAACAAAAACAAACACTAATTTTGCTTAAAACCATCCACCCATCCATTCTGGAACTGTCAGTTCCATTGCCTGCCAGGGAACTACTCCCTAAGAAAGTGGTTGAAGGGAGAAAGGGAACAGAGCTTTTAAATGTGTCCGGATAGGCATAATTTGCCAATGAAAAATGTCAATTTTTGTTATTTTCAGAACCACAGTGTTGGGGGGAAGGGGGAGGCAGAGGAGTCCATGCTGATTTGTGCTGCCCCTCCCAACACACAGCGCACTGCTAGCATCCCAGCAGGTTGAAAAAGAGTCTGGTTTAACAGGGTGATGGAATGAAACAAGTGGGAGTTGTGATGGTTTTTGTTGCCCAGTGTTTCACACACCTCTAGCGGCAAACCCTCTTCGTTGCCAAGACAACCCCGAAGAAATACGAAATCCAGAACAATACCCTGTGTACGAGGAGCCTCGTATTCTCTGGTGCACGCGTTCGTTTTGAATGTCAAGAGAAACGCTGCCCTACCCTCCACATCGACCCAGGTAAGCCCAGGTAAAGTTATAGGTGATGTCTGTGAGATTGTAGTGGCTTACATTTAGAGGCTGTCTTTTGTCCTGGCAGCTGCCAATGCTGGAGGGCCGGCTCTGAGAGCCTGAGCACTGTATTCCTGCAGTGCAGCATTACCTAACGCTGGCCAGGCAGCACCAGGAGGATTCCTGAGGGCTGTCATGCAAGGAAGTCAGGGTTGGGGCTCTGACTGCTCTCCCCAGCCAGTGCTGCATGTGAAGTTGTCTGCAGTGAGCAGGGAATGCCAGGCTGTGATGATCTGCCTTTGCAGTGGTTTCTAAAGATTTCTTAGGCAGCAGAATGCAGGGTTATGCAGCCATAAAGGTCTTTTCGCTCCATAACTGGGATTTACTGAGCTGTGCTCTGTCTTTAGGTCAAAGGAAATATAAATGTGACTTAAGCCTCTTTGCTTAAGGTCTTGGCTCAATACAGGACAGTGGAAGGTCTGGAGCTTTGGGTTTGTTAATGCTTATTTATTTAACCCCAGTGAATGAACCTTCGATGAAGGTCCGGGAGGTCAGAATAAATATCTTCAGAGACTCTTAGGACATCCTCTTGCAGGCAGTAGCCTCAGGAACTTTCCTGTTTCTCAGAGAAATGTTATTTGTAGTTTGAAAGTATAAGTTTTGCTTTTTCAAATTGTCTCCAGGTCATCTTTAAGCTTCCCATTATATTCCTAGTGGCAGATAATAAGTGATAATTTTTTTTCTGAAGAATGCTAGGAATACTCTTTTTACGACACTTGAAGTTGGCATTGACCTCCTCATTGGAAATGGCTGCACCCTTAGGAAGTAACATCAGATCTTCACTTGGTTAAAGCTTTGATAAATAGGGGAGTAGCACTTGGAACAGGGAACACTAAATTCTGCATAGCAATACATCCATTTTCCTGTGTATCCAGTGTGGAGACAAATCCATTTTAGTCTGCATTGAATCATAGCAGCATCCCAAAATTAGGCAGGAGAAATGCCGTCATCATTTACATCCTTTCATTCTTTGGCTCTCTCCCTTGGTTCTGTCCCTTTGTATCAGCTGCCTGTCAGGATGTTCCCAGCAGGAAACTTGGCAGCATTACGGGTATATCCTGATGAACATGGTCTTTACATGGGCAGGGAACCCAGGGAGACTGCAGCTTCGTCTCTTCTGCTGCACCTCTAGAACCACATCGTCTCCCTCTTTTTGCAATTGTGTGCTGAGATCCGACAACTCCAGGACTTTGGGCTCTGAAAGGCAGGTAGCAAGCAGTGGTAGCAGGTAGTTTGGTGTGACAGGAGCACCAAGCCAGCAGAACAGACCAGTTGGTGCTGAGGATTCTGTTTCTATGCTACTGACACTTGGGGATTTTAACCTGAGACTAGACTAAGCTCTGAAACTTTGCCACAGTATAAACTGAAGCACAGTCAGTTAGGGATTCACTTCTGAAGCACTTACTTGTTCCAGACTATGACACAGATGTAGATTAGCATTTGGGGAGCAGAGGATCAAACCTAGCCAGTGCTGAAAAGCAAGTGCTGCATATTTGAGCATCACAGCAAGACACTCTGAAGCAGAGCTGATTCTGCTTTGATGGCTCCATCAGCAGGTCCAGAGCTTCACCTTCCATATACGTGACAGTCTCTCCCCGGCTGTAGGAAAAGAAGCCTTGTGAACGAGACAGGGAGCTGTACTTCAAACAGTAGCCCCAGAATCAACAGTTCTGCTCTGTGCCTCCTCTGTCTTTCTGAAGAGCAGACTTTACAGCACACCAAGAACCATCACACCTTCATCCTGTTAAAAGACACATCCCGTTAGAGCTTCGGGTGAGGCATCCCGAGCTCAGGCCACTCTGCTCCTCTTTTAGCACCTTAGAAACAAACTGAAAACTCCTCACTGCTCAGGAACAAAGGAGGTATGTGAAAGAACTGCAATTTCATCAACTGTCGAGTGGGAGTTGGAGCTATTATAGAACATCCCGTTCCAAAAGGAAACAAATGACAGCCTGACGCTGCCGGGTAGTAGTGACGCGCACGGCCGCAGCGTGAGTCAGTCTGTGTGAGATTCAGATATGGACCTAGAGGGAAAACATTTGTGGCAGCAGGACTGATCACATGCTCAGAGATGGAATTACCTCAGCTCATTTTTCGTGCGGGTGTTAATGTATTTGCTGCGCTTCTCCAGCAAAAGGCAAATAGCAACACAGAGCAAAAAGTAGCATGTAGGAGCCATTCTATCTGTCTCTTCTTGCAGCCTCCTGCTTCCCACCCACACCTCTGTACAGCCTGCGATAATATAGCACGAGCTGTATTTTGGTATATCACTGTTTTGTTCAGTAAGATGGAATGTGCTGTTGTTATTTCTGTTGTTATTTGTGTCACTTGGAATCTCAAAGCATATCCCATTCCAAAGGCATAAGTCCATGAATGGGACAATTAAGTGAATTATTTTGAAATTATTTAGTTTGTCACTGAAGTGATGTCTTGCTTTAATAGCTACAGCTCGGTTGAATGCTTGTATTCATTTAAAAATGAAAACTGAAGCCTAAGGATCCTTTTAAGGCCTGAAAGGAGTTTGTAGAGCTAATTCTCTGTAGAGCTAATTCTCTGGTATGTGGAAGATGTGTAATGAATTGGCTGTTTACTGGAAAGTTATGGTGATCTCGTGGTTGTGGTCCAAGATAAGAAACCTTGGCCACGGTTTGAGGACAAGGAAACTTTAGTAGTAATTCTACCTTCAAATGTTCCCATCTCAGCCTTTTTTTCCCACCATTTTACTCGAGCTCAGCCCCCTCCCAGCTGTATCTAAATAGCTCTTCATGTGACTCTGCAGCAAGCCACATCAGGAACTGACGGGGGTTAAGACTGTAAACAAAATGCCCTGTAAAATAGGAAGGATTTTGTTTTCTTCCCTTTTTGTGTATGTGGTTTGGTTTGGTTTTTGTTTTTGTGATTTGCTTCAACTAGATCAGTGTCTGATCACCACAGCCCAGGAACAACTGCACTGGCCCAGCTGAAAGGCCCAAGTGTTGTGTGGTGGGAAGGGGATGCTGGCAGGGTCTGATGGTGGGAACTCTGTGACAGCGTTGCCACCAAAATCTGCAAATCAGTAAACCGTAGCCAGTAAAACATTGCCTCATTCAGCAGCAAAACAGAACAGCTGTGTCTCCAGAAGGAAAAAAAAAGGGGGGGGGGGGGGGGCTGGAATGTTATTTGGCTACAGCATGTGCAGCTAGGGTTGGAGGACAAACTGGGGGAAGGATTTAGGTTCAGGGTACTGATGTCTCATGGACAAAAAAGGCCTCAGAAAGAAATATCAGCCATCAGGTGTTTCCCATCTCTTGTGCTGAAATCTCGTAACTGTAGCTGGCATTTCATGGAGGTTCAGCCAAATCTAAAGCAGAAGTGCAGGTGGGAGTTGTAGCCTAAGCCTCAAACAGCACCAAAGTAGTGAGCTCAGAGCAAAAGCAGAACTCTCTTTGCACTGGAACTGAGAAGTTTGGTTTGTGCCTCTCTGTGTGTAAGTGCCTTATTGACACTTCAAAAGCAATTGGGGGAGCTCACCTGGCACCCTTTCCCACTAGACATGGGAGAGGGCTTTGCTGGTGCAGCTGAAGTCGATGGGTGAGCAAGCCACTCTGGGATGGTTCTAATTTCCAGCAGCACTAGCAGAAGCAAATGGGTAGAAAAATACTTAATTACATATTTTTTTTATTGCAAAGCCTTGGCAAGCTGCGCTGGCTGCTCCTGCCACAGAGAGAAGGGTACTGGCTTGAAGTAGGTGGGGTGCCTATCTCCCCAAAACAGCAAGCTCAGAGTTGGCATCATCCCCCTGATTCACCATTATCTGCTGCATCCTTACATGTCCCCTCCTCTGCCCTGGCACCAGCACTCTCCCCTGTTATCAATGAGGTGGCAGCATCTCGTTTGCACAGCTGAGCACTCTTGAACTGACTCTGTGCATCCATCAAGGTCATGAAGTCATTCAATCCCTTGATGTAGGGGCCTTTAGTCAGAGCTACAGGTGCACAACACTGGAGGGATAACTTTCCTTCGGTACACCTTTCCTGGAAGAGGGAATGGTTTGCCAGTATTGCAGAATGGTAATTTTAGGCCCATAAAGAGCTCTTATTGTAGTCTCAAAGCAGTCTTGAAAACCGGCCGCACCCTCTCTGTCCGGGTCTCGGATGAAATGCCAAGGCCGTCAAAGAAAAATGTGCTTGCAGCATGTGCCGTGTCCCGGAGTGGCTGGCGCAGGTAGTGACAGCCGGCAGGGCTTTAGCACCACGCCGGGGATGCCAGGAGAGGGTTTGCCTGCTGGCAGGCGTGAAAAACAGGGCTGCTGCAGCTGCTCCTCCTGCGGCTCACGGGATGGCATCCCCCGCAGCAGATCGCTCGATGCGGCCATGGGCCTGTGCTGCGCTCACAGCTCCTCGCCCTCCCCACGAGCATTCCCCGCCGTTATCCTCGGCACAAAGCCCTGCTCCGAGCGAATGCCAAGGGCAGCCGGCGTGCTCGGCCCCGGTGAGGGCTGCGGAGGGGCTGATGTCACTGCCCGCGGGCTGCGGGCGTGACTCATGCGGGAACAGAGAACTCTTCATGGGCCGCGGAAAACACGAGCCGCGTGGGAAGCGACGGCGCGGGAGGGCGTCGCTCCAGGAGGGAATGAGACAAAGGTGCTGGAATGACCCATGGAGCTTGAGGGGGGCCACACCTCGGCCCCGAGCACTGAGGGTTGGAAGGAGGTCACCTCCTATTTTGAATTGCTTCCCTTGGGTTGTTTTGAACAATTCTGCCCTTGCTTTCAGAAAGGATCAGGGCGGGGGAGGATGGTTTTATTTGAGAGGAATTCCCTGCGACTTGAGCTGCCTGAATTAGTCAGGAGCAGGGAAGATGGAGCAGAGGAGGGCGGTACATGTCCTGAAACGCGCGTAGGCAGGGAGCTCAGGCTCTCCCGACAGCATAAGCAGTCGCGGCTGAGGCACGTCCATCATTAAGGTACCTCTGTAGGGGTGTCTCGCTGCCCCTAATCTGCAGTTGGCGACTCTGTGTCAGCAGAGCTGCAGCAGTGACAGCAGTCCCCAGCTCCAGGGCAGTGTTCTCAGTAAGGCCAAGGTGGAGCAAATTCCATGAATAAGCACAGGTACAACCAAACCTTCTGCCGGTAGAGAAGGGAGGCATTTCCCAGTGCCTGCCAGAGATGTTGTGATGGAGGGGAAAGGGAGTCTGCTGCCTCTCGGGGAGGGGGCTCACGCCACCACTTCTCTGTCTGTAAGTCAAATTTCTAAAAGTGATGGCACTCATGATTGTGCTGACGTGAGCAGTGGCTTCTGAGCATTTCCAAAAGTGTTTGAGATTGCCTAAAGAAAAGCATCAAGTACTGATGATCATAGAATGTGTTATATCTAATTGCATGAGCCCTGAAATCAACTATTTCCGCTTTCTTCCATCATTCTGATATAATTGGAAGCAGGAAGACATTCACAAAAGAAATACTGTTTCTGTGAGCCATCCCGTGCAACCCATTTTTGCAGATTTTCATTGAGGGTTCAGAACAAGCAAGTTGAAATAATCCTACAAACTTACACAGAGTCTAAACTGGCCACTGCATCTGATTCTTCTAAATGGTTCTTTTATGTCTGCAAGGAACCAAGTGAAACCTTCAGATTTAAATATCATTGAGTTGTAGGACTTTGGAAATCCAGATTCTGCTGTACAATCAGCTTCTGAGCCTGAAGTTAAGATTTGTTATTGCGAGTGCACATGCTAGGAATCAGGATGAATAGCAAATATGCAAATTCAGTCTTTAATTACAAGTCACATGGAATCAAAAATAGACAGCCAGTTCCATTAGTGGAGAGGCAGGCAGAAGCACTGAGCGTGATTTCCTATGGACGTGAGGTCACACTTGAATAAGTTGATATGGTTGTCAGGATTTTATAAAAATGCTCACAAACTGCAAGGTTTCATGAATTTTCTCGTGACCAGAGATTTTCTCCGTGTTTACTGTTTGCTATTCACTGCTATCACTTTTCCCTAATAGAGTCAGGAAAACAATGTCAGGTGACTGGTACGATCAATCAACATATCTAATGAATAGCCAGGACTGAATCATCAGGGCAAAGGGATGGTGAATGCATTAAAGTGAGAAAGTGATGGCCTATGATTTTTTGTGGGTAACAAATTTTAAAAAATATCAGCTCTAGTTTTCAACTGCTATGTAAGGGTCGTGTGCTAAATTTGCAATTAATATTATTTTAAAGAATAGATCAAACAGCTCAAGCAGATTTCCTCTAACTGACAAGTTCCATTAAACAAGAAAGCTCATTCTTAGTAGGAGATTTTAATATAACACTGAGAACAGAGAACAAAACAATGAATGGAAACATATCAGCAGTCAATTTCCTGAGTATTCAAGCCTGCATTATACTTTGTTCTTTGCTACAGCCACGGCTCTGTAATTATCAAGCGTATTCATGAGACTTTTTCCTATTGACACTCAGCGTGAGTGTGGCTGGAAAGAGATTAAGCTTTTGTGGCAGCCATTTGAATTTGTCTAACTGAAAACAACCTGGAAGGCTGTGGGGAGCTGTATGTCTCGGGGGATTTGTGATGGTCTGCAGAACCTGTGGGTCACAGGTTCAGACCTGTGTGCTGGTGGCGTGCAGGACCTGTCTCTCTGTACCGCCGGCTCGGCTGCAGTCACTGCTCGGCACAGTCACAAAGCAATGGCTGGTGATGGGGCCGATGCTTGAAGTTGTTCCTCTGTTGTATGAGTAAGACATGCTTGTTAGGCCATGAATGGGGATCGTTGGGTAAGCCACTGCCTATTGGGCTTTTCCTTGGAAAAGGAGCCTTGTTCCTCCAGGGCTTCATCCAGTCTTTCCTGTAGACACTATTGCTGCTTCTCAACTGATACTTCCAAATGACTCCTAGCTCACACCAGGCCACGTTACCCCCCACCCATGCTACCAGTGGCTCCTCATTTTGCTATTAGCTGTTGTCTTTGTGCTTCTCATGCACCCCTTGCTTGGCAATCCACTGCAGTGTGGAATTTCTGGGAAGTGGTCTCTGGACAGCTTTCTGTGCAGGTTTGACTCTCTGCAGATAACATGTGGTGGAGAGTGAGGAGCAGGGCCCAGGGGCTGCTGGTGATGCCTTTGAGGAAGCAATAGGGATCGGCAGGTGGACTGCAGAGAGAGGGAACTGTGAGCTGGTAGCATCTCCAGCCTGAGGAAATCCAGAATCTTCATGTTAACAGTCCTGGAAACAGAGCCTTGATTTCATCTGCAGTAACCCTGCGTTTCCTTTCCATAGCTGGTCAAAGCTGTGCCCAGCCACTATCCAGGCAGGAAACCCAGGGAGCACCACATTTCTTTGTTGTTTGGTGCAAATGTGGGTAGAAATTCAGCTCCTCAGCTTGTGGCCCCACTTCAATCCTCAGACTTGAGCAGGCACCATGTCATTTTACACAGTTCTCTGGTTCTGTGTAAACAACCATTTTAGCCAAAGATGGAAAACCAAAATCCTGTTTACTTAGGCTCCTTCACAGTCCTATGGAGCAGGAGCAGTAGTGCTGGTGTTGTGGCTCAACTCCAAATCAGGTAATTGCTGTGCATTCTGCCCTACTTACACACCCCCCATAGTTTCAATTAGAACAATTGTTTTCATTTTTCTTTCCTGCCCTGTCAAGTATTAATACAGTTGTTCTTAAGCTGCTCATGTGGTCCCTCAGCTAGGTGTTGTGTGTCCATGGTAAAGACAGACATCCTTGTGTGCATACCTGGACTGAATCCCCATTGGCACAGACTGATGTAATTCCATCATAGAGCTGTGTTGATCTGCACCACATAAAGATACGGCTTTCCTATGCAGAGAGCCACGTTATTCTCTCTAATTAAAGGCTCTGTATGAATGCCTACAATCTATTTGTTTTCCTGCTCACTCTTCAGCTATATTTGCAAATACCCTGAAGTTTGGGTAGTCATTCACGCTTATGGTCACAGTGATGGTGATGGTGGTCTCTAGAGAATACAACATACCTCCTTGTAATGCACTTCCCCCCAGCTATTCAAGAGTGGCTCTATAGGGATATATGAGCTCTTTCACTCTTGGCTGTAGTGGGGTAGATAGATTTCATAATGTGTGATGTTTTATGTTATGAATTGCTGGAAAATGTGTTCTTTGGAAACAAATTTATCAGGAGAATTGAGAATGTGGAAGGATGCCTGAAAGCTACACAGCAACAGGAGATTACATGCTTGCAGTTTAAGCCACCTGGCATATTGAGCATTCATGTTCACCGCTGAGGGCTGCAGCACTTACTGTGCTGTTTATCTGATCAAGAGGGCCTTCCTTTCATCTAGTAAAGAACTTGGCTTGAAATGGCACGTGTTTGGGCTGGTGGGCTATGTGACACACAGTGGGGTGAGGTTTGCTGTCTAATTTTCTAGTCTGTCACATGGTCCCTTAGATGGTTATCACTGTCATGTGCATGTGCTGAATGGATTTATGTTTGGGTGCATGAAGACTTGAGCAGATCATGGCTCTGCTCAACTGCTCAAGGCCATGGTAGCTGGTGCCATGGAGACCTTTCAAGTGACTTCTCACAAAAATATGGCCCATGTGCAGGGATACCAGTAAGCTGTTATTTTCTACACAAAATAAGCAAGCATTCCCTTTCCCAGCATTCCTTTGGGACAGTTTTCTGAAATGCACAGGATGTGTTCATGGCTAAGTTCTCAGCAGACGAAGCTGGGAGCAGATCCTCTGTAAACACCATGTTGATTCACAGAGCAGACAGTCAAGTTGCCTCCCCATATGAATCTGGCAGTATATAGGTTACTGTGATATACTACAGTGCCTCCATGTGTCCCACACAAGCTCCATCTGTCCCTAAAAGAACATGTAGGTCTCCTGTAGGCCCTGAATTTTACCTGTGCAGGTGCCTTAGGGAGGTTGCAAACTTTTAAAATAGCTCTAGATGCCTCTATTCAGACACTTCAAGCCCAGCCACTGGCAAAGTGTTTCAGCTGAACAAATACTGATAAAGTTTGTCTTTAAAATGAACTGTTGGGAAATTGAAAGATCCTTTGTAAAATTTTCGTTCTAGATTAAAGTTAAGGCTGTGCCCTCAGTACTGGTGGGACATGGACTGGCACCCCTACTCAGCAGCTGAGTGGTTTCCAGTTTTGGAGAAACCTGGAAATGGAATGAATGGGTACCTGCAACTGGCAGGTGTCTGTCAGCATCTCTCATAGGCAGCATCATGCTCAAAGCAGCACTGAGGCAGGGGTGTATCAAAGTGCTGGGTTTAGGCTGTGGTAACTTCTGCCCTTGAAGCTTCTCTCAGGGTGGTACAAGCTGCAGTAATCCCAAAGCTATTCCTATTAGTTCTCTTGTGTTAAAATGGCCAGACATCTGGTCCAGAAGGACCCGGTTTGTAAAAGTGATACAAAAAGTCTGTTTATACTTCCTAGTCCCATGGCAAGTGCAGATCAGCTAAGCTAAAAGTGCAGAGACCAACCTCTGTCTCATTTTTTCTCAACTCCTAATTCTCATGATTTAAGGTGAACCATTCTGACTTGGCCTGTTCTCTCACATGCTGTTTTTTTCCTTAAAATGCATTTTTATCCATGTGCGGAAATATTTTTTGTCTTCAACAGCTTCCTGAGGCTTCTGAATTTCTAAAATGACAGTGGCATGGTAGGTCTAAAATGACAGTCATTGTGCCCCGGAGCTGACTGTCACTCGCTCTTCCTTATGCAGTAGCTGTTTGCAGAGTCAGGGCAATTCTATATATACAGGTTCTTTCACCCCCTTCATGCAAAACAAAAGGGTTTGGTTGTTTTCCTAAAGCAAACAGTCTGTGTCAGCTGTCTTGCACTAACAGAAAAAACAACCAACCAAAACAGCTTTTATATCCACGTCCGTGAGTGGCAGGTCACAGGTTCCCTGTAGAAGTGACGAGGAAGGTAAACAGCTCAGGGCACACCGTGTTTGCCATGCCATTCCACTGCACAGCAAAAGCTGTCCCCAGCCTTTCTCGCTCTTATGCAGCAAATCACATACTGCTGTGTCAATAGCAGTTAATAAAAAGAAGCCAAAAGATAATTCTTTACTAGATTCTAATTACAGACCTCCTAAGACTCCTCCCTTGTATGAAAGGTCTGTAGTAGTTTAGCCACTGTGAGCTAAATCAGGGAAGGTTTTAACTCTTGGACTCAATATGAAAACAAATGAAATATGAAGGAACACACCTTTCGTATCACACTCTTCTAGAAAAGGAAAGTTCTGAGAAGACAAAAGCCCAAAACACCGGAAGGTTTTATTTGTGCTGGTCTGTATGAAGCCAGTTATTATCCTATCAATTGTTTGTGTAGCAGCTGTTTACACAAAGTGAAAGATGGCACACAGGACCATGTACCAGCAGTCTATGTTTTCTGGTGAGGCCCTGCAGTCCTAGAGCAGGAGCAGGGTGCCCAGCTGCTGTCCAGGTGTCCCTTTGGCAGCTCACACTGAGGTTGGAAGGGATGAGATTACCCACCTGGCATTCAGAAGAACTTTAAGGATGTGCTGCATTTAGGTGGCTGCCTCTGTGGGATAAGGCTGGCATTGCCATTTGTCCCCAGCTGTGCCAGAGGAAGGCTATGATTTGCTGCCTTATGCCTGGAGGCAGTTGCCCAGAAGGGGGCAGGGGGGTGGTCTTTAGGCTGCAGTTTTGGGGCAGTAAGAGGAGGAGAGCCCACTGCTCCCTGACACTGCCTAATGTCTGCAAAGGCTGTAATTGCAGTATCCCACCCAGCTTTTGTACTGTCTTTAGAGCAGAAACAGCAGATGGAAATCAGGTTTATACTACCCTCATCTTCTTGAAATCACTCCACAGAGAATTATTTACCAGGTAGTGTGAGCCTGTGTAACATACTCCGGACCGTAACGAATCATAATATTGCTCACAGAGACCTGACTTCAGCTGGGCACAGAGGGAAGAAGGACAGGTTTGAAATCAGTTTGCTGTCTAATCACTTGCCAAGGTATAGGTTTTAACAGAATGGATGATACTGTCTCTTCTTAACTCAAATCCTGCCGGCCACATTTCACACCATCTGGAGTTTGTGCAGAGCCCCCCTTGGGAAGGTGGCCAATAAAGAATTACAATAATCTAATCTTGCCACAATAAAAGTGTGAATAACCATTTCAGAGTCTGACTGGAAAACTACTGCAACCTGTCAGTGCGCCTTAGATGGTGGCCAAGAGGGCACCCGATGACATGCTGGAAAGTGTGGCTCAGGAGATAAACAGGAGTTGGCTTGTACCAGATACTGAGCTGAAAACAATCGGGTTTTCATCAGCTGAAACAAAAGACAGAAGGAGAATGTAATTGCTGGGCTTGGGAGAGGTTGACACCCCCTTACCCATGCTGATCTCCATGGACACACAGGCACTCAGCACTTTTTGGGAGGGCTGGGGCTATGTTTTCCAGCAGTTAGTCCAGATCCACATTTTTAAGCCTCTGCAGCAGTCTCTGCTGGAAAACTTTGGTTTCACGCTTTTAATTCTTTCTCAGATGGAATGAGAGTTGGTCCAGTCTTTGGCTTCCAGTGTGGTGCAGTTCCTACTAGTGATTTTTTTTCTTCCCACCCTAAAAAAGAATTTCCACATAGCTTTCCCCACATTGTTTGCAATGGATGATTTCTCTGTAAAAATTTTAGATGGCAGCTTTTGGGACTCCCTGGTGCCTGGGAGGTAAAGCATGTGCTTTAACAATGTTCATGGCTTGACACAAGTTTACTTCTTAGCAGCACCTTAGAAAGAATCCCAGGATTCACCAACACGACCATGCTCTTTACCACCACTTAATTCTCCTTGCACTGCACTTTATCTTTGCTTAGTCTGGTGCATTACAGATGCTTCTGATTTCCATCATGTCTCCTCTTTCAGGCTGGCTGCTACCAGGAGTAAGGATAACTACAGAAACCTGTGTCAAACTGTCTGAATAAAAGCTGAATATCACACTGCTTACAGAAAAATTCTGCTTCTTTTTTCAAGGGATGTTCCCAGAATACACACAATTTGAGGCAAAACAGAATGACTCTCCTTAACAAACAGGTGCCTTTATGCTGCTCCACAGCACTGAAGAATGATGTTCTGTGGCCATTTTGAACATATTTAGAGGTAAAACAGTGGGTGCAACTTGCCCAAAAATCCCACAAGCAAAAGCTGTCTAAGTTTGGCTCTATCTTTAAGCAGCTGTTTAATTTTCTTTAAAATTCTCCAGCAGCCCACAGCAGGTGTTGCTGCTGGATACATGTTGTGAAAGGGTCCCAAAGCAGAGCTTACTGTTCCTCTCTGTTTAGGTGAAGGGGCTTTGCCAGTTGTTACTGGCATTGAACTATGTGGTCCCTTCCAAGGCAGGCTGTTTGGTACACAAGAAGTGATGCAAGTTGTGGAATCATGTGAGAGGCTTGTTGTCACTCCATAAGTGCAGGAAAGGGGCTGTTGTTGGGGGCAAATCCCTCAGTTTCAGCCCACCTAACCAGTAGCCTGGTTTCTGCTTTGTGCCCGGAATTGCTGTTTTGGCTACCTGGAAACTGCTCTGGGTTGCGGTACTAGGCCATTGATAGGATTAAATCACTGACTTCAGTGACTTCAGCATTAATTTGTACCTCTCCTCCTTTTATTTCTAGCCCCACAGCCTATTGGAGCCACCTTTTAGGCAGCAAGTTTACTAGGGCAGAGACCTGACTTTTGGAAATCTCACAATTTGTTTCAAACCATAACTAACTTCACTTTTGCAAGTTCAGGTCAGCGAAGTTATATCCCTAAATCACAGGGAATTAGGACAAGAATAGCCCCTGTAGCACGTTCTCTCTGCAGTACCTTGCACAACGACAAGAGTTATAAAATAAGTCAGGTGAATTTTCTGGAGTGGTTATCATCAAGTCATGTACTGATGGGCTAATAGTTTAAATTCACTGTAAAGCTTGGGCTTTAGAGCAAACAGCCCCAGCTGGGGCTTTTAAAGGATGTCAGTGCTTGATACCCAAAAACCCAATGACAAACTCCTCAATCCCTTTAGGCAAGAGTGTGCAGGGCAACCACCATCATTTAAATCACCATCTTGGATTGCTTAGTGCTCCAGAAAAGGGCAGTTTGCATGCACTGCAGAGGGAAAGAAGATGAGCCCTGATGTGCCATTCAAACCCATGTGCCTGTCCTTTATGGATCCAGCTGTAGGCAAGGGCTGGGGTGAAGCATGTCGTGGGAAGGCAGATAACACAAACATGAAAGCAGCACAAAACATGAGAGCCTATAAATAGCAGGAAATAAAGAACAATACTGTGATAAAATCCATAAGACAATAAAGACCAATGTGGGAGAGACCATTTCCCCCCCACCCTTCTCCAGAGTTTCTCCTATTTCCCAAAGCTGCAGAGATCATCTGACTGCTGTGTGGAACACACCAGTCAGCTAAGCACCAACACAAGTGCTTGAAGCCTTACACAAAATATTTCAAAACTCTGTTCCTTTTTCTTTCTTGATGTTCTGCCATGACTATTGTGGTATTTAAAACCATTCCCAACTCACCAGCTCATCAGAGCAAGGAGAAAAGAGGGAAGAAGAAGAGGGGAAAAAAACCCTATGGAGATTTAGAGTCATTAACAGCCTTTATAGGGTTTCAGACATTTTTGTGGTAATTCTTTGGAAAGACATATCCATGATGAGCTGGGGTTTATTTTGCCACTGGCATAAGAAATTAGACTGATTCCAAGAAAATATTTGCTGTTTACCAAGAAGAGGGCAAATATAACTGGAAAATAGCAGTGGATGTGACCTAGGAACCTTCCTTAAATTTTGGGTCATTAACAGCTCCTGACCCGGCCCCTTTGAACTGGATCCTGCACCATGCAAGTCTCTGGCAGCTCCTCCACAGAGTGAATCAATGGCTGTGCAGTGGGCACTGCGAGGCTCCCTCCCTTTGTTGGCAGCAGCAAGTGAAGATGGTTAATTATCCCGAGAGATATCCATCATTCGTAAACCTGCATCTCACAGGAACATGTCCTGTCAGGAGGTAACTGCTCCATGGGCCTAAAATGTCATGAGGACAGCTCACAAGTACAAATATTGCTGTTTTGGAGTGTAAACTTCTCTGGGCACCAGATTTTCTTGGATATTTCTGCACGATCCTGTCCCGTGGTGCCCTAATTTCTGAACCAAATCTTCAAATGGGGTAACACTAACTTAGGTGAATGGCGTTAGGCTGGTTTATGGCAGGGGAGGATTGAGGCCTTATTGTAAGGAACAAGAGGATTATATTGGCTTCAGAGTTCATGTCAGAGCTGGGACTGGAACTCAGGAATTAGTGGGCAATTTTCTCAATTGCTTCTGTTAGCTTTAAAGAGGGAGCTGTGCTGAGGAAAACCTCCAGGAATATCCGATTTAATGGCAAATCCACTCTCTTTTTCCACGACTGCTTCTAAGATGCCTGCCTACTAATGAACGTGGCCTTTTGTGCTTAAACAATGGAGTTGCTCCCTCCTGGCCCATCTGATCCTCTTACAGGATCCCACCAGGGAAATCCAAGGACAAGTTCGGAGGTGACGCAAAGAGAGGTGCATTATGCTTTGATTCAGAGGTTCAGAAGGGACAGCAAGGTCTGAGGACGTCTAACTGAAAGGTCGACTGGCTACCATGAGAGCTGCGTCACACTCCGTCATGGGCCATGGCTACCATATGAGGGATTTATATCCCTCTGCAGCCAGGGGCTGGATTTCTGCATACATGGGAGCATGTCCCATGTTATGCTCTTCAGCTTTGGGTCCCTTCATGCTCTGTTATGCAGTTTTCTACTCTGTTTGGTGGAGGCAGAAAGCCTCAGATGATGTCCCTTCAAGCCCATAGGTTGCTTCTTCCTTCTGAGGCCATGTTTTGATCTTAACTAATGTTCACAGTTTTCTCCTGTAGGGTAGTGGGGCAAATGTTCCCCTTCCACCTTTTTGTTTGTTTTGTTTTGTTTTGTTTTATTTTGGTTTTGGACAGGTATGAACATTTTGAGCAGGGAAATGAAGCAAATCAGCCAATTCATAACTTCTGACTTCTCAGTGATTTAGCCCATGCCCACCATCATCTCTGGAGTACTGCAGTGTTTATAAGGGGTTCTGGTGGCTTGACACTTGACTTCACATGGTTTATTAAATTTTGCTTGTTCTGCCTTTCTTGTTCTTAGCCCACAAGGCAGCTTGCATGCTTTTCTGTATCCAACACTTCTTTCTGCCTTTTTTTTTTTTTTTCATTTCCAGAAGGACTTGTTCCTTAGAACAGATGAACCACATACTGAGGAATGAACAGGCCAGATTGTGTAGTGCTCAGCACCCACCATTGAGGACAGATTTTCCGGAGAACTCAATTTCCAAGCAGTCATCTAAATAAGTGACAGATACTCAAAAATGGAAAGGTGCCCACTTATTTTGGTGCTCAACTAGTGCTAGAGCTGCTCTGAAAAACTTGCTCTGATATGGCTGTTCTCCTTCACTTATGCCACAAGACTTTCAAATCTCCCTCTTTTGTACCCTATTTATGACTCTCTGCCATGCTTACCCTCGTGCCATGCTTCATCCTACAGGTCTTAGCTGACCTCCTCCTGCTTGTTGCCATGTTCTTCTGTATCATTAAAAGGTCAGCATGTACATACACTCACATTTCTGTCAAGGGGCCCATCAGGGCTAATGCCCCCAAATGAAGAACATATGTGCAACATAAATTAATTGTTAAGGCTAATGCTGATTGAAGTTTGGTAGTTCAGCCTGCAGGATATACCATATGTTTGAAGTGTATTGTCCAAGTTTAGATTTTAAACTCCCAAGGGCAGGGACCACTCCTTCCTCTGTGTTTACATAGCATCAATGAGACCAACAGTGCTCGGGTCTGAAATGCATTAACTTTAGCCAATGCATTGTTAAGCTTAATAATGACTAGTTAGCATTAAAGCACAATGGATAAAATATATAGACAAAGACATATTTTGGCAGAGATTTTTGTCATATTTTTGATTCCAGATTCCTACCCCAGTAAATGGTCACTGGTCATGTGAATCACTGATGTTTTCTTGGAAAACTCACCCTTCGTATTGCACCATCCTGGTTTTCCCTTGTTCAGCAATTGTCATTAGGCCACGAATCACTATTTAGAGTAACTCACTCAGAACCCAGCAAAGTGAAAAGTCTGGAACAGGAAGGCACCTAAATGAGATGTCAGACAGTGAACTCTGGGAATCACAGAGCCAGGGTGTAAATGAACAAAGGAAAATAAAGTTTTGAAAGCAAGAACTTAATGTCATTTCTTATTATTTATCTCATTAATTTGTAGTCTCCAGAAACCACACTCAAAGGTTACTGTACACAGGCCCTCCAGCGGGAGGATAAGAGAACTATAGGAATGAATCCAAACTCCATCTGAACTGACAGGCTGTTTTTCAGTGCGAGTTATGCAATGTGTTGGTACCTCTAGGTATAGGACCAGTGGGATTTAAACTTGTACAGCAGATGGTCCGTGCATCAGTGCTGGAATGCGCCTGCTGACCCTAGGGCAGAGCCTGAATGGACTTCAAAAGAGAGACTGAGCATGCTTCAAAGTGTTATTGTTTAAATGTTCCACTAAATGGGGACTCCGGAACAAAATATCTAGCTGAGGTCAGTCTGAAAAATGTCAACACACATAATGAGAAAACAGTATGTTGTGTGAGAAAGAATATTTCATAGAGGTATTCTGGCTATTTCGAGTTGAAAAAACCCCACATTTATCATCTGTGTCAGCAGGTTGTCATAATCTAAGTGGCTTCATGAGCTGGGAGCTTCATTTGCTTTTGTTGGAAAGAACAAGCTCTGTATGTGAAGGTCACAAATACCTTGTGTGTGGTTTGTCCACAGACAGGTACACTGGGAGAACCAGCAACCAAAGTTATGGCAAAGGTGTGTTACAATACAGCATTGACTTAGCCTTGAAAGCCTCCCTCCCACTCATTTCAGAGGAAAGCTTCTAAGGACCATGCATGTGGTTTGAGAGCATGACCCTGTGATTTCTAATCATGTACTCTGTTCTGTTCTGTTCCTCCCAAAGCCCATAATGCCTGCTCCTAGCGTATTCTTTCACTGGTGTAATCCACAAGTTTTGGCTTCTCCTGCCTCTATTCAGGGGGAATTTCAGTAGGAAAAGGATTGGTTTCATGTTCAAATCAATAGGTTTAATATCACAAAGGAAGATTTCTTAGGCAAGTCAATCTTAACAAGATCAAGCCTTCAGTAGAAAATTCAGGATTCAGCCTTTGACTTGCTGGTCCCTGAGCTGCATCTTAGGTGTTGTAAATATCTGTGGTCTGGTAGCTTTTGGTCTGCAGAAGGTTTCCGTGTTGGCCACTGGCAATTCAACATGGGTGGCTGAAAAATAATTTCCTTTGCTGGAAGCAACAGCAGCAACCTGAACTTTCACAGCACCTTGTCCTGCTGGGGCATGCCTCTGTCTTGATGGAGACACGTTGCAATAACACCCCGATTAAATGCTAACCCTCCCTGCAGACGTAATAAAGATCCAATGCCAGGAAGAGCAAACAAGACCCACGTTAAATAAAGGGAAGGCTTGTTCCTTTCACATATCAATATTCAGTAAGATCAGCCAACTTGGCATGCTGGGGTGAAAACAAAATCACCAGGCTGGGTAAAAAGCCAAAAGGCTCTGGAGAGCTATAAGAAAGTGAGGTGTCATTAAACCAAGCAGGTAACTTGGGTTTGTTTGTAGATTCTCTATACCTTTGCAACATGTTGTAAATGACACAAAACTTGAATAGGAATCAATTTAAGTGGGTCAAAAATAGCATCCACACCCTCCCTGGAGTCCTGGTTGTTACACTCAGTACCACTACTCAGCTGTTAGCTGTGGCCCAGATTAAGCAAAAACTGTATAACCTTACCTAACCAAGTATGAATTCAGCAAAGCTTTCAGGCTTTTGCTTATCTTCAGTGTATGCTTAACTTCAGTAAGTATAGAAACTCTTTGTTAAATAAGACTTTTAGACCTGCAGAGAGCTGATAAAAAATCAGTTTCACCTATTTTATCCTGTTTGCCAAGTGCTACAAAGAGCTGATACTCTATGTGTAGACTGTTGCAACTATTCAGTAGTCAAAACTCAAAGTGTGTCAGTAAGTTAAAGGTGATCTGTTATCTCAGTGTTCCCAAAGCAGAGGAGTTACAACACATTTCTGATTAACATAATCGGTTTTAGGAATCCTGGTTCCCTGGAAATATTGTCACTCCAAAACAGATATACTCTGCAAATTCTCCAAACTTCAGCTTGTTAAACCCTGCATGGAGAACAAAAAGCATGAGTCAGGACAAAGTGAATTTGTTTTAAAAATCCAGGCAAAAATTTGCACAACAGGGAAATAAACTCCAGTAAACTGAAGGAAAAGATATGGCATCCATTACTCAGTTTGCATTTTTACTGGAGTATAATAGGACTGTAAACATTTTCTGTCAACAGCTTACAAAGAAACTTGTTCTGAAAGTGATGCATGGTGAGAACTTGCATCTAATTGGGTATGTCTAAATTAGACTGAATACAGAACACTCCCAAAGGTGGCTTTTAGTTAGAGCTAGCTAAGTAATACAGAAAAAAGTTTACAAATATTGAAAGAAACATCACCCCTAAACCTCACGAGGTCCTCCCTCCGTATGTTCACTGTACAGGAGTATTTTGGGGGATAGCATGTTTATTTGGTTTTGCACATCCAGGTAAGCAGTCCCCAGTCCTTGCAGAGAACATGCTATTTGGTATTTTCCTCTTTGCTGAACAAGGAAGGACTGGGTGAGGCCTACAACACTGCAGCTCTGGCTTCAGTAGGTGGCAGGGATTCTTTAACTTTTCTTGCTATTAAGCTATAAACAGAATTCCCAAACCATGAAGCCCACAAATTATGTATGTAGCTACTCAATGTAATCACAAGTTCCCTGTATGGTTACTTTTATCTTCCCTCTCCCTCAAGCTTTCCTCTGCCTATATTGCTGCTGGTCTTTATTAAGCCCCCCATTTTACAAACATTTATGCGCATGATTTACTTTATGCTTTTAAGCAGTTGCAGAGGGTTCAATAGGTGTTAAATAGATAATGAACTAGAACACAATAGAACTGCATATCTGCACAGATCAGACTGAACCCAGTGAAGTTACAGCTGTACAGAAAGTTTAGCACATGGATAAGAGTTTGCAAGGTCTTAACTTGTAGATCTACCAGAACTGGCATTTGTGTTTGTGCAGCACCTGGCACAAAGGGCTCTGAGTCTGACCAAGATCCCTAGATCCCAATATGCTGTAAGTAATGAACTGCTACAGGGACTAAAATTAGGCACCAAACAGCAAGTACTCAAGGTTCACAAAGACTCTAGGACAGGGTGTTGCCAGTACGTCTGCTGACGTTCACATCTGTGGATTGTTCATTCAAACACTGCCTGTTTTGGAATACTAAAAGATTCCCACCACCCATCAGCTGCTACCTGACCTCTTTAAAATAAACTTGTCTTAATGGGCATGTGCCTGGATCACCAAAGAGACTATCACATTTGGCACTATGCTGCAGTGGGAAAGCCAAGCCTGGGTGGTAGCAGTGGCTCTACATTCTTACCCTCAGATATGCTGTCATCAGGTCAAGGTTGAAGCACAGTGATGTGGGGCATGAGCTCCCTGCCTGCAGGCTGCCTGACCAGTGCTTAAATAACCATTATTCCAGGTTTTTGTCACACATCATTATATAGGGGTACACTTAATATCAACTAAATGAAATGTGAATGACTGTAAGCACTTTGTCACGGCTTCAGTGGATTTTCAGCAGTGACAGCAGCATGCCAGGCTGAGGGGCCCAGCCTACAGCTGGCAAAGCATGTTTTATGTAGCTTTGTGAACACAGACTATGCAAATGTATTCAAAGGATGTTCTCGAGGCAAATTAGTTGGAGCTAAATTTGCCCAGATGCTCTTGAATCTGCTTATTAGAGTCCTTAGCTTAAAAATTAGCTGGAACTGATGAGTTGAACTAGAGCTGACTTTAGGATCCCTGCATATAAGGAAAACCACAACTGGATTGAATGTGTGCATGTCTGTGTATCATGGAAATTCAGCTTTCAATGCCTGCTTCCATACTCCCAAGATGAGGGCTTCACAACACTTAACATGTGGAGATCTCCTAGAAAGGGCTGGGCAACTATTTTATCTTGAGTTTTTAAGTTAAGAGAAAATTAAAAAAAAAAAAAGTTTTCTCTTTCATCATGGCTTTTGATTTTTGTAACTGCCTTTCATTTTGCCTGTGGAGGCACTCCCTGGCAGCGAACTCGTGCCTTCCCGCTCCAGTTATACGTTCCATTACCAAAGGTGAATAATCAAGACAAACATGAAGAATGAGAGAAGTATGTACTCGCTTATTCAGATAATGACCATGAAGGATGAAATCACCTCAATCCTGAATTAAAAACAAGTACTTCAGGATCCTGTTATGGTGGCAAAAGATACTGGAAGAAGGTGGAATTGTGTTCTGTCAATGACAGAACAGCAGTACTTTTGATTCCTGGGACTTCTTCCCTCTGTAAGGGGACTGTTAAGGGAAACTATTGAAACCTTTCTTTCACCTCAGTATTCACTTTAAGAAAGAAAACTGTGTCCTGAACAGTGGTTTAAACCAGTTTCTCCAAGAAAACTGGTCGAACGTATCTGCTCAGCCATGGGGCATTTTTACAGATTGACCATACATTTACCCATTTGTCACCTTCTCTGCAATCACTTGCAGAGCTCCAGGGCAGCAGCTCTGCCATCCCCCTGCCTCAGTCACCCTATGCCAGACACTAACTCGGATCAGCCTTGCCCTTGTGGCAGCTACACTGTGTCTGACCCCTGCCTGGGTGTACAAAGGTGGGAAAAGGGTGGGCCATTTCCTGCGCTTAAACAACTGAGCACTGTGAGCTCAGGGACAATTGAGACTCTGGTGTTTATACTGTCTTTGTCTGGATAAACTGTATGGATGCAGTTCCAATGCAGTCACCAGGAGATTTTCTTGCTGATATTCATGGTGCCAGCATTTCACCCTTAAAGTGTATTTTGGGCACCCACACCTTGAATCAGTATCTAAAACCTCTTAAAACTTCTTTGCAGTTCATTTGGATTTATCCTTTAGTATTTTCTTTTGCTGAGGAAACCAAAGCTGAACACGGTTTTATAACCTATGGTCTTCTTCATGCCCTATAGAAGGTAAATGTCATCTCCCTGTGATACATTAAGTGATCCCTTCACATAGTCTACTCAAGTATCCTCAGAGAATTTGACACCAAGGATGTCCCAAGGGATTGGCTTCCCAATGCCACCTTCTGGGATTTGAACACTCAGCTTAATGTAAAGCTCCAAACATTGCTGAGGTAGAGATATTCAGTATCTCACACTTCACAGAACCCAGATGCATTTTGCATGCACCAGCTGTAATGTAAGGAACTCGGGTTAAATCAGAGAATTTCTTTTCTTTCAGCCTCCAGCTTTTCTAACTATGTTGCAATGATTGGTCTCCAGCTGTGAGGAAATACAGAAAGCTTCTTATTTAGTAAGTTTTCAGTAATCCTGAAGAAGCCAATTCCTCCCTCCCCAAAATGGTATAGTCTGTGTTCCTTCAGAAACGTCTTCCTAAATTATACCAGACACTGAAAATACCTTTCCAGTCCCATAGGCTGTGATAGGACTTATAGTATAGTTGCACTGACATTCAGTCCATATATACTTACCATTTCCTTCTGAATTCTTCCCTGCCTTATTCTTGATGGTGTGTTAGATCTGCTAACAGGTGAGAAGGTTCTGTAGAGGTAAGAGCATCTTGTACTCAAGAGATATCAGGATTTACACCTATTTGGATTTTGCTTGCCTTTGTATTCAATTTCTACATCTGCCTGTAATTTTTCAGCATAAAAAACATCTGGGAAAAATTCTTAGGAAAAACTGCATATTTAAAAAACAAAAATAAGCTCTACCCAACAAAACAATCTTTTTATTTGTCCATAGGGCTTAGTGATTAAAAGATGATGGTATAGAAGGTTTCTGGATGTATGGATCCTCAAAAATCCTTTTCTTCCTCAATGGCAATTATACTCCTGAGAAAACGTCAGATGCCAGATCTAGCCCTGGCATCTTTCAGTGGATTATTCCTAAAATAAAGAGGCTTTTCCAAGCCTGGTGGTTTCAGATGTTACAATCAATGTTTATTCATTTGTCCTCTCTTTCCATGGAACTGGCAATGGCTGTTATTTCTGTATCCAATAGCACTGTTATGTCTGTTGCTCTAATCTAGCTACTTATATGGTCTCCACCATTGCAGTGTTTGAGCATATCCCAAGAATTAATAAAAAAAACCTAAATAAAACCCCTAGAACAAAACAAACTCTCTCCTTTTCCCCTCCCAGTCTGATCTTAGCAAGAGTTCGGTTTTTGTGCTTGTATGTGTGTGAGGAACTTACTGAGGCAAAGCTGAATTGAAGAAATGGGTTCCACCTTCAGCTCTGAAAACAGAGTATGAAAAGCTGGCACGGCAGAGGCCACAATGGTGACCTGGGATGCTACAAGAGTTTGTGTCAACTAGATGTGCTTCTCCTAGTTTTTCTGCTCCTTGGTCCTGGCTCAGTAGTATTTTCAATGATTCCTTGAATCTGGAAAGTCATAACATTTATGAGAGGCAGAGGGTAGATGTGGGTTTTTATTTTGATAAGGAGAACTATTATTTCTGCTTGGAGTTTAGCTGCCCTAATCAGCTGTTACTGGAGGTGTTGCTTCTATTTGTTCTGACCATATTTGGATCAAAATCAGTGTTTCTGTGTGTCTCTTCTCCATCTTTAGGGACTGTTGTCTGCTATTCCTGCAGACAGTGTAGTCCCCCAAGACAAAATTTATCCCACAAATTCAGTCTCTGCTTTAGATAGCTGTCTCTCCAGAAGGCTGTGACTAGTTTTAAAAGGCTTGTCGGGAGTCTGGTCTTACCTGCTCACCGTTTATCCAGTTTATTCCTTAGTACCTGCAGCCTAGGGGAATTCTGTGGGTCCACCAGATTTGTGGGTCCACCAGCTTTGGGGAAGAAACCAGATCCTGTGTGCTTGAGATGGGCAAGATGTTGGTGAAGATTTAAGTGCATTAAATCCTACCTAAATAAGAACAAGCTGAAGCTCTTGTCATGTGCTCTGAATCCAAGAGCAGCGAATGGAAGAACAACCAATGTATGAAAATATAAATAAACACATGCCAACATTAATTGGAGGAACGTGTCCTTCTCACTGACCTCAGCCCGTGTGACTGTACCTCTGGTGCAAGGGACATGAGCCCTTGATTTCTCTGTAACCAGTATACAGAAACCTCATTTCCAGCTGAGGGATTAAACTGCATGTGAGGAAATGATTCAGTGCTGGATTGCACACACCTTTTTTTAGACCTGGTTCAATGAAAAGAAGTATCACTATGTCTCATATTTGGGCTAGAAATTAAGCAATTTGCGTACTTGCAGGAATGAGATGCAGTTGTCTCAGAAGTTTTTGTTGGCAATAGAACAGGCAGCTGTCAACGCTTCAGCCTAGAAGTAGATGCAGCTCATTAGGACAGTTGGATATCATCAGATTAGCTGGGCTCGGAGATAGGGTGAGACAGGAAAACATATGACAAGAACTGGCATCGCAAACCCTCCCCCTTCAGAAATGCTACCTCAAAACCAAGGAATGTTGTGGTCGATCATAGCCAATATCAATACAATATATCCTAATTTGAGGGCAGACTTGCCAAGTATTTCAGCATGGGTTTCAGTGCCCCTGGTACACATAAAAATTATGGCATCAGTTCTGGATTAGTTACTGGGACTCTGGTAATGATGTTCCTGGCATAGCACTCCTTGCAAACACGTACTTTGGAGGAGTTCCCATACATTTTTTTATTGTCCTCTAGAGCTGTGGTGGCAAGCTGTGTGAAATCTATCCAGAAAACTGGAAGAAATCAGAACTAAAGGGAAAAAAACAACCAAACCCGAATAAAGATGGCAAAGCCTTTCTTGTATAGACCTAAAAGTAGGTCTGAAATCAAAAGGATACGGGTCAACTATGTAAGAGTCAGGGGGGAGGGAGTTTTAGACGTCCTTTCAGTTCTGTTATAAGACTGTCTGAAATATTTTGCTCAGTTCTGGGACCAGAAAGATGCTTGCAGACTGGAAACAATTCAAAGATAAATGGCAAACAAAAGCAGCAGCAAAAAATACCTGAGTGGCAGCAGGGACTCATTTTGAAGAAAGCTTAAACAGACTTGGGTCGGTGACAGACCAAGGTAAGCAAGGCCCTCAACAGTACTCCATGTATATTTAAAAAATGTAAATGGCAGCAGGCAGATGAGATGTTTGTCAGCGTGCATTGCCATGGTTTGTTTTTGTGTTCAAAACCTCTTTGTTCTAAGCACACTTCCCTTTTCAGAGCACGAGCCTTAGCTTTGCAACCCAAGCAGCAGGGATGCCTTGTGTTTCTTTAGGACTTTTCATCAGATGATCCCCAAAAGCTTTAAAAGGGTGAATTAAAGGGGCTTCACATTAATAAAAAAAAAAAAAAAAAAAAAAAGGATTAATTTCTTTCTTCCAAAATGCAATGCAGTCAGCTCTGGTGTAAAGTAAAAGAGGATCTGGATTCTCCAGAGGGTGAGATCCTTCTCCCTTTGCATTACTGCAGAGTCACAAAGGATTCGTTATCCAACCTTAGTTCCTATCTGGGGACACTGTGAGCAAAGGGAAGAACAGCTCCCCAGTTATCAAGAGTGCACTGCAGCAAGCAGCATGAGGAATAGAAATTGTATCAATTAAAACATAGGGGATGAATAAAAGAGAAAACTGCAATTTCCTTGAAGGATATGAGGCTTGATCATTGTAACTGCTGCCTCTCATTTTAATAATGGTGAAGATGTGCAGACATTTGTGTAATTTCTCTTCTGAGCAGCACCTCTGCTTACTCAGTAGGTCACTTACTGATTAGGCTTGCTATAGCAACACCAAAACCACTTCCTGTAGAGTGTGGATGTGCTCTGCAGGCCTCCCAGGCCTGCACAGTTAGCAGAAGTTATGAAACTTCGTGGAGGAAATACAATACAAAGCACTAAGGTGTGGGGAAACCTTAAATAGGGATGTAACTTCAACCACTATTTAGTCAATGCTAAGGGAAAATACGAGTGTGATGGCCTTAGAACCTCATTATTTTTGAGGTAGCTTTTAGTTTGTTAATAATCAAGAGGAGATTGCTTTATAAAGCAAATAAACAATTTTGATTTAATTTGAACAACTCCCTTAAAATACTATTTCTGTGAACACTGAGCCCATGTGATATTGTTTTAAGCTTTATACTCGTATTCAACATTCATTTAGCTTTCATTACTGACAAAATTTCAAATGCCAGAGGATGTACAAAACCTGCTGGGTGATTTGCAAAGTCTTCCGGTGTTGGAAAATTTTCTAATGATGAAATACTTTATTAATTGCTTCTATTTTATCTGATTTCTGGCTATTCCCACAGGAATCCCGAGGGCTTTGCACCAAGGAAGATCTGCACTCCTTAAATCATAATTTCTGGGATTATGCTAAAGCACCATGTAAAAACAAGTATTCATTATTATTCAGACAATTCTCCATTTCAAATATATCTGAGAAAAACCAAGGAATTCACCTCTAGGCTGTTTACTAATAAAATCCCCAAATATTTATGTAGAATTTGACTAGCTACTTGGTGTGATCCTGGGAAAGAAACTTCAGGTTCTGCGTAACCTGGAGCTTTTTCTCCAATACACTTCCTACTGAATTAGGAATGGCTTTAGTCATGTTTCTGCTAAAAGTATTGCCAATGCTTTTGATGTTGAGCTTTTGCTCACTGCCTGTTGTGTGTCCTTGGCTGTAGCAATAATGCAGCAACTTTTGCTCATCTCCCTCATATTGTCAGAACAATTCAGATTTTGGTCCATGCCCAAAAAGTCATAAAACCATGGACCATAACTCTGGGGACATGTTTCTACAAGCACTGGTGATGAAATTACTACTGGAATATTGCAGTTAGTTAAAATATCACCTTGCTGGAAATTATTGGCAGACTGAAAGGAAGAGAAAACAACAGAGAACTTGAGATCCTCGCGCATAACAAAAGATTAAAGAATGGCTTTTGAACCAAAAGACAAGTGGTGATTTTCACGAGCACAAACAATAAGGTCAGTGTGGATGTTTATACAGAAACATGGGAAAAATCTTATTTACCTTACAGCTGAGTCAAGGGGTGTAGTTCCCATACATTTATTCCCTGACTGCAAAGACAGTGCCCAGCCTGGATTTAAGCATTCCCCAGCTGTAAGCAGTGGGTCTGTTGTGGGTACCTGCCTCACAGCCTGTCACACTGCTGGAATCAGTGTTCTAATAGTCAAAGGGCAAAATATTAGAGACTGTGCAGTCTGCAGGGTCCAGCATGGGCAGGGAGACAGCTGAGAGGTCTGCAGAGATCTCCATGGGCTTCTCTTCCATCTCTGATTTCTGCCCTGCCAGCCTTGGAGTGCATCACTGTTTGTTACCCGGAGGGGACAGCTGACTTCCTTCTACAGCAACAGGTTTTTTTTGTGATGCCAATGCCATGACCTTTATTCATGAAAAACAAAGTACAAATGGGGAAAGCAGGGTGGAACACTGTCAGAAATGTGATGTAAACAGCTACAAAGATGTGACTGTGCTCCTCCAAAGCCATTTCCCATCAGGTAAGAATCAGAGCAACAGGCATTGCAAACACAGCAGAGATCCTATCTGATATTTTGTTAAGCTTATTGCCTATGCCTAACAGCAAGGTCCAATAAGTTTTCAAATTGAACTTTTGGTCAGATTAGACAACAACATCACCAACAATAGCTTCCAAAGGATTTATGGAAACAAATTCCCATTACAGGTACCTGCTGACATTTTAAAAAAGTCAGCCTTTTTTCTAGCATTCATGAAAGTAACATGAACAATTCAGTAGAAGAGCTCCCATTTTGTTATGGAAACAGTCTCCGCAGTGCCCTTGAAAATTTATCCCAAGGCAAGTTTGAAATAATTCATGCTTTTGCTCTTACAAAAATATCTTCATGTTTGGAGCAAACAGCTGTTTTGCTGGTGGAGGACAGCAGAAATATGACCTGAATTTAAACCTGTATCTTGCTGGAGAACTGGGAGCTTAGCCTGCCAGTAGGAAAGTGAAAGTCAGGCAACAACAATTGCAAAGTGCCAAGAGCTCCGGGGTGGCATGAATTCAGATTGAGGGGAAACATGAGTTAAAGCCAGGTGGAGTGGACATGTGGCAGTGTCTGCTGCTCCAGCTGGAAATGCTGCTTTGCCCTGAGTTCCAGCAGGCCAGTGGATGTGCCTGCATAGATGCCATACCCCTCTGCACGTGGCTTCATGGGACCTCCAGAGGATCTGGATGGAAAAGCTCCCAGGGGTTCACCACACCCTCCACTGTGCGCCTCTGCTCCATGATTTATTTGGCTTTGCCATCAGGCAATCCCAGGCTCTTGCTGCTCTGGATGTTGCTACAGCCCAGCCTGGCCATGCAGCTCCTCTGACATCTCCCCCAGCCATGGTGGCCCCCTGCTACATTCCCTATGGGGTAACACGGACCAAGACTCGTTTGTCAGTGCCATGGGCATCCCAAATCCACTTCGACTGCTCCACAGGTTGCTGGGATGTGCTTCCCAAGGATATGTGGTAGTCTGTGAGCAACTTTTCACATTTCTCTCCATGAACTTAATGAGCCTGACAGGCAAACTTGCAGGAGTAAAAATAAGGAAAGTTGAGGACTTTGGCTGACACAGACAGTAAGAAAAAATCACTTAGTGCTACAGGCAGCCTGTGACCAACTATTCACAAAATATTAACCATTTGTGGCCCATTTAATAATCAGCAAGTGTTAAGATTGGGCTTTGAGACAAATCAGAAGAGCTGACTAGCATTGGGCAAACAGATTTAGAGGCACAAATCTGGATTTCTTGTGCTTTGTGCTGAGCCTATTCCATAGGGAATTGGGTAATGCTACCTGCCTGCATGCTGGGCATGGCTGGTGGTTCACTGTCTCAACTCATGGGACCAGCATGGGTACCTGGCAGGGAAAACATGCCCATTACAGGGCAGCCCCAGCTGAATGCATAGCTGCCAGGCTGGAAGGATCCTGGTGTGATCCACTGTGTTGGTGGAGCTCAGCAAGGCAAACACCCCCATCATCACTGCTTTGTGTTTTGTTTGACAAAGTAACTGCAGGGCTACTGTGTACCCCACAACACTGAGCCCGAGGTAGCTGAGAGAGCCCTGGGTAGCTTGAGGAGGACCTTACAAGCTCACACTGTGTATTGCTTTATATTAATGCATTTTAAATAAACTGTGGCCATTTTAAATGAACTGTTAGCAGATTTTATTAATTGCATGTGAAGGGAAGATCAGACATCATTCTTTTTAAGGAACAGTAAATAGCTCACAACTTTCAGAAGGCAAGGTACTTCTAAAACCAGTCAGGACCCAAACACAAAGTAGTGGCTGCTCCTGAGTCCTGGGCTGTGCTCATCAGTCCTGTCAAGTCTCCTTATTTCTGGCTGTGCTTATACTGAGGAGAGACTCTACAGAGGGATGCTGGGCCTTCCAAATGAAGGTGGGGAATGCAATGTGTATGTGTGTGCATTGGCCAGGCAGAGGGAGGTTGCCAGTGCAGGGGGGTTGGGGTATTTTTGTCTTCTTAGTATTTGTGTTTACTTGCTCCAAAGCCATGTAGTTCCGGAGGGGAGCTCCCTTGCAGCTCTGTCCCTCACTGCCAGCCCCTGCAGCCACAGGCACCACACCAAAGGCTTGGAAAAGGTCAGAGAAGAAACTCTCCTCCCTCCAGCTTCTCTTCTTCCTCAGTGGGTTGGTCTTTCAGGAGGTGGGAGGAAACACCTTGTAAAAATACCATTGTCAAGGCTGCCTCTAAACAACACATCAGATATGCACACTGTTAGCATATAGAGACAGGCAAGAAAACCCCCTAAAATTCTGCCTTTCCTCATATCACCACCAAGTGAATCACCCTGGCCTCAGGCCAGGCCAGGAGCTCCTTGCCCAGGAAGCACCCGGGTAAACTTTCCAGAACCTGTGTCTGCCTAGGTTGGGAGATGAGCATCAGGTATCCCAAAAGAGAAGCACAGGGATGCCATAGTGAATGTTGCTGACTTTATTTTAGGCAGTGGAGATTCTGGCTGAAAGATCACTTGAGAGCATGCCAAAGGCCCAGAAAAGGTAACTGCTCAGGAGGCTCAAGGTCACCCAAGCCTGGCCTCTCCCCGGTGGCAATGCTGCCTTACGGAGCAACGTGCTGCCACGGAGGTGGAAGCCAAGGCATCCTCCTTGGGGCACGTGGGCAATGCTTTGAGTGTTTGTGCCCAGGCTGTGCCAGAGGACGGCGGGCAGGGACGTGCCAGGAGCGGTGTGAGCCGCCATACGTGGGTAGCACAGCAGATGCTGCTGCGTCACTCGGCCGGGTGAAAGCGTCGCTCCCAGCGCTGGCTCTGCCTCCCCGCCACCAGATGCAAACAATTTGTTTTGCATTTGGACTGGTAGTCCGGAAAACTGAAGCGCTGTGTTTTTAAGTTTGTACTATATGTTTGCTTTTCAGTTCTGTTAATTAAAGTCAGGTAACTGGATGAGCGGTTACCGGAGAGCTTGCAGGGTTCATTTGAAATTTCTTATTTTTTCTACGCACTCATTTGAAGCTCTTTCTCTGCTTGCAGTGCATTAATTCACCTAGCTAGAAATTCTATCTGTCTAAACTCGTACAAACATGCATTTGGGAATGGTTTTGTTTCTTACAATATTTTCTCTTATTGTTTGCCTACACCTACCAATGTAATTTGTCAGAACAAACTAGGTAATTTAAAATCATTTTTTATACACTCCTCATAACTGTTTCACCATCACTTTGAAAAGGAAGGGAGCAGAGGGACCCATAAGCAAATAGGAAGAAATATGAGCATGTATGAATTCACTCAAGTGATCACTCTTCTTCCTCTCTGGTGAGTTTAATCCATCGGCTTTGCTGGATGCATCATGTAAGTCGACAGGGCTCGCCTGTCTCAGTAAGCTCACCACAATAATTTATTGCTTTCAGAGTGGGTCTGCCCCAACTTCTTCCCCATCTCCCAGCCTACATCTCCTATGGCTTCCCAGCTTTCACATCACCTTTGCAGGACCTGTGTAACCATTCTGACTTTGCAGGAGCTGTTCTGCTCATAAGGCCAAAGAAATCTCTGCAGGCCACGCAGCAGCAGAATACTTATCTGCAGCACAGTGGGTATGTAATTAGCAGGGAAAAAGGCATATTCAATATGTGCATCACCTCCAAGCACACTTTATGCTGCTGGAATAGTACTAACAGAGGACTTGGTCCACTGAGAGAACATCACTTAAACTGCCCAGACCTGAAGCTTTGCTTTCAGGGCTGAAAACATTATGTGTGGATATGTGCAAGGATGTGCCAAAATAAGCAGCATTTCCTTTGGTCCACAGACAAAGCTCTGAGTAGCTCAGCAAAGCACATACCTGCTTCTTTCATGCACGAGTGAACATCACCTGAACTCAGCAATGCCTTTCTATGTAAATCCCAACTGTTATGCATTGTGCAAATAATGACTCCAGAATTAGATCCAACAAGATGAGTTCTTTTTTGTTTTTGGGGTTTTTTTGCAAGCAAGTACATTTAGAGTCTTAGCCTTTTCAGGGCTTATATCTTGGTTATTAAAACCATCATTTGCCTTTTTTTGAAAAATTGAACTCGTGATAAAGAGGAACTTTATGTGGCAAATTCTGATGCAGAAGTTCTGGTATTCTTTTGTAAAATACAGAAGTGGAAAAATGCAGGTTCTATGGTAGAAAATTAATTTCTTCTGTGTTTTTTTTAACATATATTACATGATTGGGCCAGCAAAGAACAATGCCAACATCAAAAAAAATCCATTACCTGTTGATCTTGTCACATTTTTGGCAAATTTAGACAGGCACTGCAAGATTTTATAAGAACTATTATGTAATAGTTAGTTCAGGCAAAAAAAAAGATTAAAAAAGATGAGGTAGCATACATCTAGTCCTAGGTACTTAGATTAAAAATAAAAAAAAACAATTGGGAAGTGCAATAACTGGATTTGCTAATGCCACATAAAATAAAAAGATGAGCACATCTTTGGATTTTTGCACAGCAAAGTTCCGCAGAATTTTCCTTAGGGAACAATTCTCTATTGGCAAAGTGTGGTCAAACAGAACAAACAAATCTTTTTTGTCTTTAATTGTTGTGATTCTGTTTAAAAGTTAGAAGACGTCAATTTTAGCATGTGGAATGCAATTGTGAAAGAAAATGGGTTTCCTGAATTTTCAGTGATTGACTAAAATCCACACACATACTGGTTATTTTAATTTAAGGAAAAAGGATTTGGTTTCTTTATCCTGTTACATAACACTGGATCTATTCTCCCTTGAACAGACAAGTATGTTTATCATTAATCTTAAAGAGAAACAGTTGTCCTTCAAAATCCTTTCTGAATATTTCTCTATTTTTTTTAAAGTTAGATCCCCAATGACTGGATATGAATTGATGATGAAAGCACATAGTTTATTTTTTAATTAGATTAAAAAAAGATTAAAAAAGACATTTTAACCTGATTTATGCATAGTTCTTTCACTGTTCTTCCCAGAAGCAATAGTGAAGAAAAAAACATTGCTTCAGAGTTACTTCCAAAATGCAAAACATACGGTTCATACAACATCCAGCAGGAGACAGAGTACCTGTTATTGCTTTTTTAGCTCACTTTTATGAAGCTGGCTGGCTTTCAGTTTGGAGACATTCTTTAATAATATATATTATATATATTTTTCATTCTATAGTGCATTCCTTTCAAGGATTTTAAATTGCTCAGGAGCTTTTGAAAATCCCAGTGAAAACCTTTGGATATATGAGAGGTTTTTATTTCCAGGTAGCTGACTGTCAATTAACTTGAGACACTTGCTTTTTTCAAAAGCCAGCAGGACCACTTTGGTTCCAGGCTGTTTGGATCCTCTGTGTTTGCCTCTCACTTTAGGAATCAGCCCCTCTAAAGCATCAGGCATTTCCAAACTCAACTGGTGTTCAGAAAGGACCAGTTCCAGCCTCTCAGACTTGCTAAGTGCCTCAAGTTAATATGTAATTAGCTTGATGTAAGGGAAGGACCAGTGCAGGCAATCCCATAATGGCTAGGCAGTCTCAAACATAAGCAAAATAGGCCACCCAGAGCATTACAATGAGAGAATTTAATGCAAATTGGCTACTTTTCAAGAAGACCTGTGAGTTTGACTTGTAAACTGGGTGCAGGGCTCTATCACTACAGGTTCACATGATGGGGAGTGTACCAAAAACACAGGTCATGTTTTCATTTCTGTTTGATATTTTATTTATATATGATTTATATGGATAAACTAAGAAAAATTAACTGTCCAGGCCATAATTTCATGTAAAATAAACACAGACTAAAACTACAGCAACTTAGTGGATTGGTTGGATTAGTGAGATATCCTGGTATGTAACAACAATAGCAACAATTTATTCCCCAATTTAGTAATGCTTAAAATCTGCAATCCAGAGTCACTCCATGATATGCAAATCCGTCACAAAATCTGCCTTCCTTTTTTGGGCTCAGGATCCTCTGCTTAACAGGGGAACCTGAAAGGTTGACCCCAGAGAGCTTTGTATAGGAAATTCATGTCTAGAGAATCATTAATGCAAGGGACTTATTCAGACCATCTTTTGCCATTTTTGCTTATACAATCCTTTGCAGACAATGCTGTTCATTTGTCTCCTAGTTTTCTGCTGGACTTCATGCCTGGATGAATTTTGCCTTTTTAACTTCAATGTTTATATGCAAAATCTCCCCAGTCCCTGCAAAACCTCCTCCTTGTCCTTGCCCTATCTTGGTCCTGACTCCATGAAACATCATGTTCCCTTTAGCAGCTACACAGTCAAAACAAGCTGTTCTCCTGAAAAGTGAAGAAATATTAAATCTGTTTCAATTTAAAAATGAATGAGAATTTGCTGATGAGTTATTTTAGATCCTGGTGTGATATCCCTCCCTCTACCTTACCTGACAGAAACCTGACCTGGCTCTGCCATGTTAATATGCATCCATCTGCAAAATCTGGCACTCACATCCCTGCCCCTCGAGACCTCTTTAACCGGGTGCAAATGCAGCGAATCTCTCCTGACTTTCGTGCCATCTCAGTAGATTTCCACACGTTGTAGCCAAGCTGGGGATTTGGCCCAGTGTCTTTTTTAAACCCTGTGACCCAGACGTGGAGATTAAAAAAGAGTTATGTTATCGGATTAAACAGATACAAGAGGCACTCGCTGTATCAGCACCCGACACCTTAAAACTCCAGAAAGCAGATCAGCATGGTAATGGCAAAAATAGTCTCTGAGAAAGAGGGAAAATGCAAAGGAAGGTGATGGCTAGCCCGTGCCTTGGGCTGGGGTGCAAAAATCTGCCACTCTGGCTGGTCACCAAAGCAGCCACGTGGATAGGGTATTCTGCTTCCTATAGCATCTTTAATACTGGATACAGTTGAGGTTTGGTATACAAGTCATTTGAACTATACCTACCTGTAACCAGACTGATTTTGGACTGTGTTAATTAAGTTTGGGTTAATGTCTTCAGAGTGGGGTTTTTAAGGGGTCAGGCTTTATTGCACTGTGAATGGCATCAGCACACACTGAAGTCAACAGATACGCAGAAGCAAAAATTTTAACAGATTAAAGCCAAACCTACATGAAAAGGACAGTAATTTCAGCACCATTTGTACACTTAATATTATACACATGCTTATGCTTTGTAATTTGGGCTCCAACTTGTGATTTCAGTTACATAAGGGAGTGGAGGAGCCAAAGGCATTAGTGCTGCCATACACTGCTGCAGCTGAAGGCAGAGTTCCCCCAAATATTCATCAGGCACATTCTCAGAAGTCGTGCTGTCTCATAATGAAATAGCAGACAGCCATGTGCATATTTATGACACAAAAGGACTAATTATTATTATTATTATTCCACTTAGTTCCAGGTACTGTGTACACGCCTCTGACTTCAAAACAGCTTTGGCTGCTGTTTTTTTACCCCAAACATATTTTTTTTTAAACACAGAGAGCAACCATGTGCTTTGTGTGTCTGACTTTTAATGAGTGAGGAGCAACAGAACAGAGAAAGCCAGAGACAAAATACAGGCTTTGATTCCCCTAGAGAACTTGAGCAAAATATTCCACTGCTGTCACTGGTACAGCTGTGCTGGCAGGATCCTTCACACAGACGAGGCTCCAGCCGCTACTTACACTTCACCGATGTGACTGCTTGTTCCTAATCTGCATCAAGGCATCCTCACTGCAACCAAACAAGTGGCTGCACCAGTGAGAAACGTTTTGCTTCACTCCCTAGTGTAGCCAGAGCTTGCCTGTGTTTGTGGTCCCTCGTGGAGTCTCACAAAATGTGAGCTGCCTTCTGAAGGATGCCTACGAATTGAAGCTGCAGTACACAAGAAAGCTGAATCAGAAGACGTAGGTGGCAGCATGGACTACATCGTTATGAGTTTAAACCAGGCTGTTCAGTGGAGATATGACATCAATTAGCTGCATATATCCTATACTTCTATCTCTTTTTCAGCTAAAAACCCACTCACTTTGGAAATCTGCTCAGATACTGGAAAATCACAAGGGCACTGCAGTCAGGGCAAATTGGATGTGTGACTGTGGCACGGTGTGTTTGGCATCCTGTATTGCCAGCAAGGAGTGTGCAGAAGGGGTGCAGCTTTTGCAAGAACCAGCTAAGGCAATCAGCCTTTTCTAGAGACCTCCCTGGAGGCTGCTGTGATGGAATTTGTTCCCCCAGAAGCCCATGCATAGGTGATGGGCTCCAGAGGTGGGCTCCCAGTGACTGCTGCCCTAGTTTGTGGGGTAGGAAGGTAGCATCTTGTATCTGGGAAAGCCTGGAGAGCAGAGCTGTGGGGACTGTTCTCTCTTCTTTGGTGCATCTCTGCTGTTCCCAGTGCAAGGTTAACGCCACAGGACTTCCGCAAAACACAGATGGCCCCAAATATCCTTTCACCACTACTCTACTCCCACAATGCAAACGGTATTTTGCAGTACAGAGGATCTTAGTAAGTCTTCAGCAGGGGTTATATGAAAATTCCTCACGACTCTGTGTGCTGCTGTACCCTTTCATTAAGAGAACCGGGGGGGATGCAGGTAGGAGAGCGAGGACATATTTGAGTCATATACCCGTTCGCCTGCAGGGGAAAAGCACCAGCTTTCGGTTCTGTGAAACCCAACGCACGACAAAACGTTGCCCTGCTCATTTTCCCTGCCGATCGCCCCGGCCGTACTTTGTTCTCCAGCCGCGACTGGGAGTGCCCAGTGTTGGGTACTGGGCTTTTGGGAGGCGGCAGAGCAGAGCAAGGAGATCCCGGCCGCCCAGGCACCTGCCAGGCCACGCTCCCGTGTTGCCTTTTCCAGCAGGATACGGCTGCCGAGACCAAACGCCCCCAAAGCCTGGCAGGGCGGCACCGGGTCCAGAGTACAGTTCCCCGGGAAGAAAAGTGGCCGCGGAAGAGCAGAGCCGGGGCCGAGGCGCAAGAGACGGGCAGAGCTGGTGACAGCGCCGTGGGATGCTTTGACTGCGAGAAGGGCGCTCTTTGTGTGAAGATAAAAAATACTGATTAACAACACCGCACGAAAATTAAAAAAAAAAAAAAAAAAAAAAAAGAGAGCAGAGCGGCGG
>JAWWLV010000024.1:9864812-9952192 GCA_035041135.1 Platyrinchus mystaceus | reverse complement strand
TTTTTCCACTCAGCAGGATGGGTGATGCTCAAAGCTCCCTCATTAGACAACAGACACGAGAGGTCAGGAAGAAAGCGCTTATAAATTACCGTTTCCTCCAGCTCGGCGCTGCTAGTCGCGCCGCACCGCTCCGCCGGACGCGCCGCACCGCCGCAGGGGCGCAGCGGCGCGCAGGCACCGCGGCCAGCGGACGCAGGTACCGGCGCCTCCCGGGCGGGAGGGCGGGAGGGCGGCGGGGCTGCCGCTGCTGCTGCCGCTGCTGCCGCTGCGGTGGTGGCGGCGGCGGCGGAGCCGGCGCGGATCGCCCCGGATCGCCCCTCTCTGCGAACAAAGGGGCGGCCGCTCCGCGCCCGGCGGAGCCGAACCGAGCCGGGCCGGTGGCGGCGGCATCGTCGTCCCTTTGTCCGCCCCGGCTCGGGGTGCCCCGCGGGCGCGCTTTCCCTTCCCCCTCTTACATTTATTTATTAATTCATCCTTCTCCTTCCAGCCCCCTCCTCCCCAGCTCTCCCATTACCCCGGCGGGGTTTTTCCTCCCCGACGATTATTTACCCCACACCTCCCCCCCACCTTGCGTTAACTTTTTTTGGCGATAACAGTTCTCAGCAATTCCCCGTTGCTGGCGGCCCTCCAGCACATCTACGGCGCACGCTTCTCTCCCCGGCTATTTTTGCCCATTTTCTCTCTCCTTCCCACCCCTCCCCGCTGTGTTTTCTCTGACTGCCGTGCGCTAACCTCGAGTGAAGAGGCTGGTACAGGCAGTGCTACAGCTGATGCTAATGGGCCTACCTGGTGGGTAATAACGCTGCTGCTGCTTTCTTGCTATTTTCCTCGTTTTCCTTTTTATTCCTCTCGTTTTCCATTTATTTTGTTGGTTTGATGCTGAAATCAGAGTTGTAATTGGGGCTTGGAAATAAAATGCAGGGACTGCACAGAGCAGGTTACTGAGCTCAGCGTGGTGTGAAGGGGTGATAATTTTGGGTTCATCTGGGGGTAACTTGTATTCGAAATTCACCCGCTGGCTTTAAGATAATGAATGCCCATTGCTGCCTGAATATTGTACCAGGCGCTACGTGGGAGGACTCACAAGGTTTCCATATAAGAACATGGGAGAATTTATTTCACCCAGGCTAAGAAATGTGCAGAGTATGTGTTATTTATGAAGCTGAAGGCAAGCTGTGTTTTCCTTAGGCAGCTCTGAGAGTGGCAAAACTTAGTATTTAGAAATTGTAAAAGCTGATTTCTGCTCTTTAGTAAGAGCTGCATTTCAAGGGAAGCACAGATAAAAAAAAAAAAAAAAAAAAAGGAAAAAAGTAGTGGGAGAGGATCCAGATAAGCACGAAGAAATACAACACCACACGTATTCCAGCACAGTTTGTGCCAAGGTGTTAAGACCGATTTTTTTTTTGGTTAGTTCCCATTTTTTTAACCGTATTGGGAAAGGCATTAGGAAAATGTGCCGAGAGGAGCTGGTTACGTTGATAGTGCTATTTTGGTAACTGCATTTTTTTTTATTGCTTGCATGTGAAAATGTTTTGAGTTTTGGACTGGCAAAACAGTGAGGCAGCCCTGACAGGGGCATATGTCATCGGCTGTGTAATTTGGGGCTCAGATGACAGTTGCTACCGGTTTAGATTTTATGACTTTAGGTTTGAGGGTAAATCAGCCCGTTAAAACCTGCTGCGGTGGAATTTGGAGGGGAGAGGCTTTGGTGAAAATTCTGATGGTTGTTGACAGCCGGGTATTTACCTCTGGGTCCGAATTCAGGGGAGCTAACTGCTTTGCCACGAGTGTTACGGAAAGGTTTCCCTGAAGGTTATTGGAGGGTTTTTTTAAAGCAAAATGTGTGAGCAGCTGAGGCAGCCAGCAGCATGACAGTGTCCCTCGCCTGGACTAAGTCGAGGCTGAAGCACCAGTGTGAAGAGAGAATGTCTGTGTTGCCTGGTTAAACTGACACTGGAAACTTTATTTTTGGCACTTTCAGAGACAGTATCTTCGTGGTACTTCTTCAACTGTCTCTTATCTGCTTTTCATGTTGTTTTGTTTGTTTGTTTGTTTTTCCGCTCTGTATTTGCCTTTCACCTTCGTCCCTCTCTGTTCCCACCTCTCACGCTTTGGGCTGTGCTAAGGAAGCTCCCACTGGAGGGCGACAGACACCTTTACCGCTCCCTGGGTGCTGCCCGGGCGGGGCGGGACCCCGACCCCGGGCACGGGAGAGGAAAGGCCGCTTCTTGCTGTCATTTATTAACCTGGTACTTTCACTGTGAGCTGTGACGGCTACTGTCTGTCATACTTCGCAAAAGACAGGAGATTGCAGGTGGCACCGTGATACCCGGAGGCCCCAAGAAGGTGGTTGCATGCTCGGGGATGCTAAATCAAAATCCTGGGGTGTTTGATTTGTTTGCTTAGGAATCTTGTTCTGGAGTCCAGTAGAACCTGGGAATCTTTAAAATGCTACCGCCTTCTGCTTTATTTGCTGTAACTAGGAGCTAAATTTGGCATTCAGCTCTTTGTTGGTAGTCTCTAAGGTGTAGCTTTTGAGTTGCCTTGTGCTTCCATGTCAGAGGTGAAATGTTGGGGCTGTAGCAGGAGGCTTCAGTCAATGTGAAATGCTGTCAGAGAAGAGGTGTGATATTGCCTGGGAAAACTAGGAAGGCACTTTAGGTCGGCTTGCTCTTGCTGCAGAGTGCTTGGGAAACCTTCTATGCCTGAGTGAAGTCCTGTTTGTAAAGCCTCAGTGAGGATCTTGTCTTACAGCTAATCATTGCTAATATTTCAGTGAGGTTTTTTTAATCAATACTCTTAGTGTATCTTAGTGGCTTCCAGCCAGGCCTTTTGGGCTGGATATTTCCAAAAAGACTCTCAGGCACTTTTAACAGGCTGCCATGTTTCCCAGGCAGTGATACCCACAGGATTTTCATCAGTGCACCTCAAGACTTAGTGGCAACCCTCTATTATTTTAATTTTGTTCCTTCTAGGTTTTCCAGTGCCCCATAGTTTTGCCTCAGTGGGTAATGGGGCAATGTTGACAGTTCCACCAGTAAGGGGAGTCTCAGCAGTGGTGCCCTGCCTGGGATTTTAACCATGGTGGCAAACATCTCTAAATGATTATGCTGATTAGTTTCTTTTAAATTTAACCGTATTGCAACACATAAAAATAGATGGGAAAGCACTGGTAGTTAAAGCCTTTTGTAAGTAATGCTTATTTGATTGGTCGTATGAATAAATTGTAAATCATTTAAGAAGTGAAGCTTTGAATAGATTACTCAGTAGGATTAGTGCCTTCGACTTCTTTCATCGCTAACTTAATTTATGTGACCAGAATGGATCAGGGTTATGTTTTTTAAAGTAATCCTGAGTCTACTTCAGTAAAAGCTCTATACACAGAACTCAAGTTTATTCTATTGCTACTCTGAGTGGGCTGCTTGCAGGATTGGGTCCTTGGCATTTGGAAGAAAAGGATGAGAATGCAGTGGTTTAATATTTGTTGAATTTCTTCCATACATGCATATTTACTTGAATCCTCAGCTGTTGCAGTGCCATGGAGTTAATTGATTTGTGCAAGCTGAGTATCATCCCAAGGCATGTAAACTCTAGGCAATACCCTTGAAGTTGCTTACATAGTAGCTGATATTGATATAAGATAATGCAGTAGAAATTAGTGAAACTGCTGCTCTTCGTTGCCTGTTATTCTGCAAAAACCTGCTGTTGAAAGGGCTGCTCTACTGCCAGTCTGTGACACTGAAACCATGGCTGGTGTCCTACAGCATCTTCTGTATTTCTATCAGTCTCTCTTCAGTATGTCTAGATTTACAGCAGTCCTAAACCCTTCTCCAGGAGCAGCCACCAAACCCATGAGCTATGTTGGTGGAAGGGGAACGTGAATCAAATGCCACCAGGCTTTGGGTGGGAGGCAGCGGAGTGGGAGGCCTGTGGCTGTTGGGAAGGTTTGTGCATTTTAGCAGTTACTGGGTTTCCTGTTGTGGTTCTCTATCTCTCGGCGTTGTCACAGCCTCGAAGGACGCCTTCGCTGCCATGGCTGCCCAACCTGAGCCTGAATACAGTCAGTGCTTGAGCACTGGCATGGAAAAACCATGGCACCATGCCGTGCCAAAACACAGCAGGAGTGCCCTGCTCCAGGGTGTTGGTGCAGGTCGGCTGTCCGTGGGTGGGAGACCAACCCACACGCTGAGCCACGGGGTTATCAGTGAGCTGGAATGTAGTTAAAAGTTCATTTTTTGTTTCATTTTTTTTCTTCAGATTGCATGGCATTTGCATTTTATTTCACTGCTGTACTGTAATTTTCCTGCTCTATAGATAGCGTAGGCAAATCTTCTGCAATGTTTTACATAGGATGAAGCACGCGAGAAATGATGTCCTGTTTTGGCATTGCTACTACTTTCAGTGTCTTGATGTTCTTCAAGTATAAGATTGTATTGATGAAATTTAGAAAACATGATGCATGATAACATTGAAACATGTCTGACTTATTTTGCTAGACCCATTTTTTTCCTTTAAAATATTTTTCCCTTTTGTTTTTCTCTTTTTTTTTTTTTTCTCTCAAACAGGAAGAGAAAATACATTCAGGAGAGACTCTACTTCATGTAAGTGTTATTTATGCTTGTTTATGAAATTACAAAAGGCTTATAAAGCTCATTAAAACATTCGAATACTGAACACTTACCATCTGTTTATAGAAACCAAGTATAGAGCATGTAAAAATAGGCTGTAGTTACACAGCAATAATGCTCAGCAACTGTTATCTTAAATCTATCTGTGCAGTTCTTCTGTGCATATCACTGCAGAATTTAGAAACCATTGCAAAGCACTTTGCAGACATTTAAGCAGCATTTCCATAAAGTTGGTGTGTAAATCCTGGAGGGATACTGTTAAATTGGTTTGCCTGAAGCAGAGGAGACCCATAAGTGAGAACTTGATTTAGCACCCCAGAGTCCTTGATTCCCAAACCCTGTGACAAAAGTCGGCTTTTCTGCCTTGGATCCTACAGAATCCAAGTTCTTCCTATAGAGCCATTTGTTTGCGTGCACGTGTGCTAGTGTGTGCATGTATACGTGTGGGTAAGAGAGAGTGTGTATATGTGTATTTGGCCTCAAATAGCCTATAGTTATTTCAGGCCTTTTCTACAACCTGTGGTGATACCCATTAGAGTAAGAGTAGATGCCGCCAGCCATTGGTGAATACTGTTCCAAATGTTTTGTGAAAGCATTTGGTTCCAGCCTGGCTGCTCAGTCTAGGGGAGCCTGGTAAAGTGTTCATCATGGGACCGAGAAAGCTGTTATGTCTTAAAAATACAACAGGCTTTTTTTCCACACCATCTAGTGACCTGTTTTTTTTGCAGATCTCAGATTTGAAAACTGTTGAGTTGTATAGGAAGCTCTGCTCTGGTATTTCTTTCTAGAAAATAAATCTGATTAAATGTTTTAAGGGGCTGCATAGACGAAGACTCTCATTGCCTTTATGCAAAATTAGCTTAGCAAGGAAAAAGACTGCATTGTTCCCAATGCAGGGCCCGCTTTGCATAACTTTCAAGCATGTACTGTGTCCAGTGGCATGGCAAGCCCATGAGCACTCACCTCAGGCTGATTCCCATAAGTCAACATTTATTTTTATTTTTTTTTTATAAATAACATGTATCTCAGAATTGCAGCACTCCATTATGCTTGCGTAGCAACTGCTGGTTAATATGTAGCAAAACGCCGTGTGGTAACAAATGTTTTTTTGCTATTGTTGAGCTGGAATGTTAGTTCAGCTTCTAGATAAAAGTGGCTTGCGCAAGGCGTCCCGGTAGACCATGATTTCCGTGGCTTGTACAGTAGTTCTGTAGGCAACCGTGTTCTGCTCTTCCTCTCCCCTGTGCTTCCCTTCATCTTCCACGTGAGCGAGGGATGGGCTTAGGTAAAGGCAGGGAACTGGCAGCCCTTTGCATCCCACGAAGCACCAGCGTGGGGTTTATATTATGCCCGTTGCTAGTCAAGCATCTGTTAAAATCACTCTTTATTCTGGTTGTGTTGCTAGCAGAAACATTATAAGATGCTTTATTTAATACCTTTAAACCACAAGTGTTTTTTGGCTGGTTTTATGGATATCATAAGACAATCTTTCAAAAAAAACCCCTAAAAATCCAGTAGTAGGTGAAGGATACCCCACAAAGGATTAAAGAATCCTCCTTCCCTGCTGCTGGGAATCCTAGCTGAGACTAGGTTAAGCATTTGTATCTTTGAGAAGGTACATCATCATTTTTAAAAGGTAACGGAGAAGGAAAAAGTCCAAAAGCTTTTTGAGTATGACCCTTTTCAACATTTGTAGCTCATTATTGTTTCATTCTAGTGTAGGAAGTTCAAATCTTTTGAAAATCCTGTGAAGCATAGGCTTCCCAGAGATTATTAGTGGGAAACAGTGCAACAAAAACACCTTTAAGTGAAGAAGCTCCCAAATAGAGAAGAACCCAAGCAGACAAACCCTGCAGCAGTGACTGTGCGGTGTCTGGAAACTGCAGAATAAGCCTGCAGTGCAGATCTGAAGAGTTTTGCCTGGAGACTGCAGTATCACAAAGTAATCGGGAATTCTTAAGTCCAGTACATACACTCTAAAATGAGTAATGAAATGAGTGGTCCAGAGGCCATTTGCGGTGCAGCCTTCCATCACCTGCTGTGGCTTTTCAACAGCTAAAGGCAAGCTTTGAGCATCAGAGCCTCTCTCTTCTGGTTCTGTGCATGAAATATTATGACTTTGACTCAATAACTCTATTTGTGCCTGTCTGTGCATTGGCTCCCCTTGGCTTCTTCCACTGTGTGAGTTTCCAAATGAGAGTTAAACTCCAGGGAAGGGAGTAGTGAGGCTATAACGAAATGGCAGGATGGTGAAGCATCCAGGGCAGGGATCTCTCCCAGGCCCCATTCAGAGATGGTTGACTCCCGCAGCAGTGAATGTCTGTGGGGATTAACCCCTCAGACTGTGACTTGGACCGATCACTGTGACAGGAGGTGACCACTTTGAGAAAGGATTCTTTGTGATAGTAACCAGCCATATGTAGTTGTAATGATAAGAAAGGGACCATCTTATTGTAGTCACTTTGCGACAAATACTACCACAATTCATTACTTTCCATCAGTGCCTCATCCTATGGAGGAATCACCACTGCCCATCTACATTGAGGAGGGGACAGAAGTCCCGATTGGTGAGTGCAGTTGGGATGGGATTTGTTTAAGGGAGGGTGTAACAGTACTTGGGTTTTATATTCCTCACGTTTGTGTGTACCCATTTGTCATTGCAAACTGTAAGGTCTGTTGCAAATGTGGGGGGGGGGAGGTGTTTTCTTCTTTATTTTCTATTAAGAGCTCCTGAGGGTTGTTAAATACTGCTGGAGTTGGTTTTCAGCTAATCATAAGTCAAAGTACATAATTTATGTACTGACACTGAAAGCTTCTGTGCAGGATGTCTTAATACAGGGCTGAGGAAGTCCACGAGTATCACAAGAGGTAGTTCCCACTTCAGCCTTTGACCTCGATGTTCAGATACTCAGAATAATCTGAGCTCTGGGTCAGCGGTTTTTTTTCTTGCTGACACTCTCATGCTCGGCACCCAACAGACTCACATTGCACACACCCCTGAGTAGCCAGAAGAGAGTCAGAGAGGTTTGTCATTACCTGAGATACAAGTTGGAGAGCTGCGCACCCCCATTTCTGAGCTCTGGTGTAGATGTATTGTCACTACATGGATATATAGGTTGAGTGTTTTGTTGGGTTTTTTAAATAGAAAAGCAGTCTATAAGATAACCCATAAAGAACAAGACAGAAAGATCAGTGGGTTGGACTGTGGTGATCTCCTTGGACAGCAGAAAGCTATGATGGCAAAGTTTCCCAGAGCTCCTTCCTCATACAACCTGTTCTGGATTGCATACAGTAAGTGTGCCTTAGCTATCACCTTGGGAGTCTACCTTGTTGAGCAGATGTGTCTCTTCAAACAACTTTTTCTTATTATATATCCTGAATTTTTCCATTCCTAAATTCAAGCAATTGCTTCTTGTCCTACTGTCTTTTGAGCTAGATTAATTACCTTCCTCTACACACAGTACCTTGAAGGTATTTATAGCTGGATCTCAGCCCAGGAGTCTTCTCATTTATAGAACACATTAATTTTAGCTCTTTTACTCTCTCCTTAGATCACTTTTATTGTCCTTATTTGTATTTCCTTTAATTTCTCATATCTCCTTTCTAATCTGTGGAGACTTGAACAGGTCATAATTTGTTCACTGAGGTTGTTTTGACACAGCATTATTTTTTAGATTTCCATGTCATCCCTTCCCATGTACACATACAGAAATAGCTTAGCCTTTGACCCTTCTGCATCAGTCAGTAGCACCACACAGAGAAACTCTATTACTTGGCTAAACTTACCTGCAATCACCTTTAGGTCTTTCTTGGATTCACAGCTTTGGTAGCTCCTCCTCAGGCAATGTCACTGCTCTCCTGAGATGCGGGGCTTTATACTTCCTAACACTAAATCCCCATCCTATTGCACGTCACTCACTTATTTTATCCAGGAATTTCTTAAGACAGTATGCCTTTATTTTAATGCCCTGGGATTTTATCATTAACATAGAAGTTGTTACTGTTTTATTATATGTAGAGCAAATAAATACTTGTAATTTTATATTTTGATACCTATTACAGCTGTCTTCTGCATGTTAGTCTGGACTCCTTTCTCAGCTTCATCATTCTTGTTTATATACCTTCCTTAACCTTTCCTTCCTCTTGTTAAAAAAGTTCATTATGTAAAAACTGACAGGTTTAGTCTTCTCTTTGTCTTCATTTGTACCTTTTCTCATTATAGAATTAGTATCTTGCTTCTGTATGTCTTCCATGCATGGCATGATGTGGCCTTTCCCACAGCAGATCATCTTTTCCTCACCTCCTCTGGGGCTGTAGTGCTCGACATCAGTCCCCTCTTGTAGAACTGTTAAGGCCAAGTTCTGTCATGGCCCCTGGTATTTCATCTTGTCTTTCCCACTGCACTGAGGAAACCTGGACTGCCGAGATCGTGGCACCTGCACTGAGAAAAACAGTGCAAGGCTGATGAGTCACAGAACTGATCGACCAACCAACCAAAAAAAACCCCAACTATGAGTGGAAAGCTTTTTAGAGGTTGTTTGTTCGGTGCTGTCTTGAAGCAGGTTTGTTGGATTAGGCTCTGAAATGCAGTACTGGCTGTGAAATGGCCAAATTGGGTTGGAGAGGGCACAGTGTTTACTTATTCTAAATAAGTATCTGGACTGTCAATACAGCAAGCTGTGGTTGAGGGGCAATGAGTGGAAAAAGTAAATGATGCAGGGATGAGGGCAAACCACAAGCTCCGAGTTTGGTATTTGAATCTTTGGCATGGGCCAGGGCTTTAGATGCAGTATAAATAATCAGTATAAACCATCAAGCTAGGAAGTCAGCTGCAAAATTCTGATCTGGGCCTGGGTCTCAGTATTGGCCCTGCTTTCCATTGAGCTTACCAGCGCGGTCCAGGTCCAGGGTGCCCATTTGCACCTGTACAGACACTAATAGGAATAAAACAAGGTCCTGTCTGCATTTAGGCTGGAGAAGAATAACACACAGCGCAGTTGTTAAACCATTTAATTCAGCACAGCCATCATTTACTCTTAAAAGGTTATTTGAAAAACTTAGATTATTTCCTAATAACATTTTGGCTGTTATATGGTGTGCATACTGTTCTGGCCCAGGCCTGACTGGTGGTGGTAGATTGCTTTGTAGCTTCTGTATTGAAAAAATAGAGAAATCAGTAGGTTCTTTCAGAGTCTAAATTTAACAGCGCTAATTATTTCAAGCAATTTAAAAAGGAACATAAATCTCACTTGTTTATTACAGCTCCTTCATGAAAACAGCAGCTACAAATAATACTCCATAATGAAAATCTAGCTAACACTGTCATGAATTAGCCAACAAGAGAATGAACATTTGGGATCTGGACAAGGGCAGCATTTCCTTCTCTGGTGAGAGGGTCTTTGCTTTGAGGAGAAGGTGTTATTACCTAAACACTGTTTTTGTCTCCTTGGGTGAAATGAAGACTTTGACATTTCTTCATAGATGAATATGACTTTTGATTGGAAAAAGGCCTGGGCTATGCTTAGTTTTTATTCACTTTTGCCCTTTCTTGAGTACATTCCTAGAGGAATGAGATGCAACAAATGTTTGAATAAACCAAAGAAATTTCTGAGGAGATGGAGAATAACTTGTGACCACTAGCAAAGAACTTACAGAGTAGCAGTGAAAGACTGTAGGTCATATGCTGGCAGTATTGGTTCAGGCACAATTTCAGCTGTCTCCCACATAAGTCAACGGTTCAGGAGATTAAAAGTGAGGAAATAGGCAGAGCAGGTCCTTATTCACCATCACTGTTCATGCTAAGGTCATGGCCATATTCTCTGATCACTGTTTGGGATTTGTTGTGTTAAACACTGAAGAGAACACCTGAGGCCACACAGTCCAAATTTATGTTTTGTAAAGCACAAACACAGGAACAAAATATTTGTATTGGCAGTCATTGCATTTGGGCTATACAGGACACCACCAAGGGAATTATTGCCTCCTTGGGGATCAGGGAGCAATAGAGCTGTAGGCTGAGATGTTTCTTTATATTCTCCTTCCAAGTCACTTTCTGAGATGTTAATGTTGTTTGATACCTGTGAAATTAGCTCAAAGACATACAAATTCAAGATCTAATTCTGAACTGATTTATTCCAGCGTAGCTTTGTTGATTCCAATAGCATTGCTATTGCTTTATCGTTGTGTAAATAATGTCAAAAGTCAGACCCCCTTTTTCGGGAATCAGTCCTGCTGACTTTGAAACCCATGGCACTCCTGCTGTAGCTCTGAATCCCTGTGTGGCAAAGATCCCAGTGGTCCACTTCTGTCTTACTGATCTACTTTTGCTAATGAAAAGCACTGGCTTCAGTGGACTTGTGTGAAATGTATACAAGTGTTACATAGACCTTGCCTGTATAGGGTTTTTTCCCCCATGAAATCATCTCGGTATGGTGGAAAGCTCCATTAGCACTCTGCAGTCATGTTCTCTTGGTCATATGCACAAGTCATGGTGCAGCCTGGGCTCGTTTGAGTAATCTTGATTTCAGGAGAAGAATTTTCTTGTAATCGCACACAGTTTCTTTTCCTACTACTCAGTCCCTGATTTTAAGCATCTCTGGTGGCTTCTCCATGATAAAAACTGGATTTCCAGTCTACTTTTGCTCTTGGGCAGACTCACTGAAGGACAGATGCTCTGTTACTTCTTATGTCTGTTTCAATAGGGGAGTTATAGCTCTTATTTAAGCAGCGTGACCATAGAAAGTGCCCGTTTTCCAGACAGGAAGAGTATTTGTCACCCTCCAGAGAGCTGGCTCTGTGTCTCTCTTGGAGGTTGCCTTCCCTTGCAAGAGAAGAAAACCATTTCTGTTGCACGTGCTAAGGTTTGCTCTTTTGTGGGGTGCTGGCACACAGAAAGCTTGATTTTTGCCAGGTACTGAGTGCTTTTTGCAAGGTATTGAGTGCCCTCCTATCCTTTGCAGCCAAAAAGGAGTTGATTGCTCTTGGCATCAGGCAAATCTGGACCCAGAAGACCACAGGTAGTATTTACCAATTATTTATGTGCTTTCGCATGCCAGAGTTCGTCTGAATTGATTTTCATAGCATACAAGAAATTTCAGGCGTTAATGACACTTGCCTGCCACTAAAAATATTTTTTTAAATAATAATAATACAATAATAAGCATGACATTTATTGCATTGCCGTGGGGAAATTAAAAACCCCCAAAATTAACTGCAGTCCAAATAACTATTAGCTCTTCAGAGCTAATGTGTGAGTTACGTACCCTGAATGAGCACCATATGCCAATTCATTGTGGCACAGTGAGTCACAGGACACATTGTGGAAAACAATAATTGCTTGGCATGCATTGGAGCACTCAGTAGGGTTTTTCGTTTGGTTTTCTTAAAGGAATATGTTTTAATATGACAATAAAATGAGTATTGTCTGATATGCCACCACCAGGGACTGTTGCTTATTTTGTACTTACCTGGACCTTACCCATTTGTCACTCACCTCACACCCCCTCAGTACCTTTTGCTATCCGACTGCTTGTATTGTATGTGTGCAGCACCAGAATATGAAGATTGAGCCTTCCATTTGGTACTGTCTTGCCATTTTGTGTTAATCCTCCTCTCCTTTTTCCTCCTCATCTTCTTTCTATGTCAGATAGAGAAATTCAGATTGTTTATGTGGGAAAAAAGTTCACCTTGAGAGGAGTGAAGCAATGGGGTGGGTTGCACAGAGATTGTATGGTCTCCACACTGAGATTTTCAGAGGTTGACCAGATAAGGCCGTCGGCAAACCAGTCTGATTTTGATGTTGGCCCTTCTTTGAGCAAGAGGCTGGGCTACATGACCTCCAGAAGTTCCTTCTGACCTGAATTACTTTATGGTTCTGTTTAATACGCAGTTCCTGTTCTGATTCAGCCATGATGCTGTGAATCTCATTAACTCCTCACTCCCTCTCATTGTCACTTGTTCATACCAGCATAGAACAGGAGCAAACTCCTGAAGGTCAGTGAGGTGACAGTGGTTTTACTTACATGGGTACAAAATCAAGATGTAAAAAACTGTGAGATTAGTAGGTGAAATTTGGATTATTTGACATTTTTACCAGGATTTCATTTGAGTTCTCTTCCAGTCTTCAGTAAGTGCCGACTGAAGTTATCAGTTGAAGAGTTTGATGCATAATTATGTCAAGACTATAAGTATTTAAAAAGTAAAGATCATCTTTTTCCCCTTTCAGTTACAAATCTCATTCTCTAGCAGCCTCGGAGAAAGCTTTGGGGTGTTTAGGATTTAGTGAGTCACCAACTGCCCTCGCTGTGCCGTTACGTGCTGGTTTCCTCATGTGGCTGTAACCACAGGAGGGAGTTAATGCTGCACAGAGCATCTGCTCCTCAGCTAAATGCCTTCCCAGCCCTGCAGCTGTCTGCCAGAGAGCTTTGGACGTGCAGAGGGGCATCTGTGAGCTTGATTGGGTAGCGAATTTTCGTGGGTTGGCCCATATGCTGGCCAAAAAACACCCTTTGTCAGAATAGTGTTATTTTAATTGTGATGAAAGAAAGCGAAATCGCACTCAGATTCACCATGTCAGCTTGGGGAATTTTCAGCAGTTATCTAGCTATGCTATGGGGAAAAAAACCCAAAAACTCCCTTGCTAGGAAAAAGAAATATGGGAATAATTTCATAGGGTTGCTCTTTCAAGTCTGACAAGATAAGGTGCTTTTTCTTGGTATTTCTCCTTTATCATCAAGAAGTATATTGCTTATGCAAACACTTTATTTCCCATCAGGCTCTATCAAAAGTAAAGTTTACAGATGGGGCTACCATAGTGGATTGTGGAAAGACTTAAACATGAGCAACCAAAAGCCTTTGTTCTCCATTTTTATGCAAGGCAGGATTCTAAAATCGAGATTTAACAGGACAGACTTGCTTTCATTGCTGCCCTCCCTTTTCTGTAACCACATCAATACTCTGGCCTCATACAGATCCTCCTTAGGTGATATAGAGTACTGCTCTTTGAAATGTGAAAAAGATGTTATGCCATGTAGAGGGAATATAGTGATGTTAGATACTGTTGCTTAGTAGGGTTGAAGGTCCCTCTCCTCCACTCTTGGTGCAGTATACAAGCAATAGATTACAAGTCAAATTTAATAGGAAGCTAGTAACCACGTGGAATTTAAAGCAGTACATCTGACTTTGAATCCACTAGGTTTCTCCTTCTGCAAAACTACCACAAGTTCACATAGCTCTTGTAGTCACTTAGAAAAATTCAGCCAAGTAAACAAAAGGAACTCTCTCACTTTCTACCATTAGTTTATATACGAGTTGTTTTTGTTGCTATCTCGGCTGTTTGTCAGGTGCCCATCGTTTATAGTGGAACTGCAAACAGGTTCCCACCTGTCCCTAATTAGCAAAATAATGAAAAACAAATGTACTCATGATGAAAACAGCTTTAGATATTAAAGGTTAATGTGACACATTGGTATCTAGTGTAAGCATGTTCACTGAGGTGAAATTGCACTAAGAGAAATCCTCAACTGTTCAGCTTTGAGCTGGTAACAGGAGTAAGGTGAGTTTACAGTAGTCAAGATAGGACTGTAAAAGCAACCTGCAGTGAAACCATCAGCTGGTTTTTGTTTGAAAAGGTAAGAGATGGAGAAAAGTACTCAGGTTGTTCCTATATTGTCATGCTGTATTTGGGGAAGCTTACCTGCAAAAGCCAACAGGGAAAACAAGTACCTGTAGTGAGTGGGATTGACCCTGGTATAAAGGTGGGTCTGCAGATATTTGTTTCTTGTATTGGAGTCAGCCTTTGCTCTTACAAAATTCCCTTTGGAGGCAGGAATTCCAGGGTGAATTCTTTGGGGCTTTTGTCCAAGTAGAGTGTGGGCTCAGGGCTTTGTTCATGCTTGGTGTGTGCTTTGCACTTTGCAGACCATGGTATGCAGAAGTGGTTTGTATGTTAATTTCCTTGGAAAAGTGAAGTATTTGTTCTGGCACTCTTGGTTTTCATATCTCTTGACATAAAAATAAGCCCAGCTCTTGGTCTATAAAAGCTGATGTCAGAGGCCCTGGCAAAAGTGAACTGAAAATACACCTCTGGTTGGGAATCAGTCTGAATCACATGACATTTAAAAGCGTATTGGTTTAGTGGTCAATACCAAAGGTTTTACTTCCAACTCAGGTCTTCAAAGCAGATGGGTAGCGATCAAAATTTTGTGATTTTGATCAAATAATGCCCATTGAGAGGCCTGTAGGTCACAGCAGTATTCCTTTTCAAATGCCCTCCAGAAGCATGGTGAGTGGCTCTGCATGGCCATGGAAGCTGAGAGGAAAGAACTGCAGCTGGAGGCTGAGCCAAGGCTGTTCTGGGATTAAACAAAACATGCCATTGTCCAGCCGTGCAAGCCGGCACCTGGCACCAGCTGCATGAAAGCAAATAAATATCATGGTGTCTACAGAGCTTCGCTTTTTTAGTGTGTGTGAAAGTCTACAGTTCACCAACCTGTTTTGCAGAGTTGTGCTCCTGGTGAGCTTGTTCACCAGCTTTCCCACTTCTTCTTTTAGCATATCCTCTGCAGAACCCCCCTGTGCTGTTCTGCGCTGCTGTATCAGTGGTTTCGATTTCATTTCCTGTGTGAAACTTCATATGCTGAAAGTTTCTGTTCCGTTTTGGTTTTTTTTTTCACTTGAAGGAAAGAAAACAACAACAGTAAATTAAACCTCGGGATGCTTAGGAAGTCTCTGATGGCAGAAGGCCTGTGAGAATTGGTGCCCTGGCCGACCACCTCAGTCACCCAAGTACCTCTGGTTCAGCAGCAAGGGTTGTGGTTCCACATCTTAAAAGATTACAGCTCATTTCTGTCGCTGAACCGTATTTTTGCTGTTATTTACTGCCAGCGTGGAGGAGAAGTCAAGGCTAAAATCAAAAGTAGCTCACTCTTGCCATTAAGTTTTAGTGCTCATGATCCAGCCCTCAGGGCTTTGTAACCGGCTCGGATTTTATAGCCCTGTAATGGGACTAACGCTGCGGATCGCGTGCGTGTAATAGCTGTTTTCCTGGTACAGGTTGGCTGGCTGTTTTCCACCCACAGTGCCGTGTTGCACAACTCTTCCTTCCATTACTCTATTCTAGAAAAAAAAACTAATCAAGTGTTATGCACATGGGGCACAGGAACAAAGAGGAAGAAAGGATTGTTCTCTTCCACCGATGGTGTGGGGATCTAGATTTGTAGGAATAAGGTACCGGGTAGACATGTTTAAACAGCTGCCACAGGTGGGAGAGAAATCTGTCCTCAGTTATTGTTTAAGTTAAGAATGGATAGAGGCAATAAAAACACAACTCCAGCTTTGTGTGGAGGTGGCCTTGGCAGATACAGCAACAGCTGATCAAAGCCCTTACTGGCTATAGAAGATTCTACTTGTTTTTCCAAAAGCATGTTATACATTTATCTGTTTTTTACTTAGAAAACATACTGAAAAAGTACAGTAATCTTCAGTTATGAGAAAGCCCTGAACATTAGCATTGGTAAACTCAATAAATTTAAGGCTAAATTTGGAATTAATTCTAAAAAACCCTGTGCGAGGGTGAAATCATTTATTCCCCAAGAAAAAATTACTGTGAAATAGTGAATTCATACATCTTATTGCACATATGCTTTACTAAATGGCTGTTTTATTGTTTCTCTTTCTTGCACTGAGGCACAGCTCAGTTATTGTAGCACACAGAGGTTGCTGTCTGACATTATCACGTGTTGTAAGTGCCTTGCAGAAGTGTCACACAGGATCAATACACCATTAATCACATGCAAAAAATTCAATAGGCACAGTGCACACCACTGACTGTTCAAGTTCATAAGCTTTGTGAGCTTTAAGGTTTTTGCCTTTTTTATAGCAGGATGAAGGACGTCCCTTATTGATTTTGATGCAGTTTATTTGTGGCAATGGAACTAATTTAATTGATACCAAGACATGCTAGAAATTTGCAATCCACTCAACAGCAGACCTTCAGAATTAAAAGCAAAATACAGCAGTGCTTATTCCTTTGGTCAAAAGGTGTAACTGCAGGTTACAAGGTGGTTGAAGAGTCGAGGATATGCACAGCTTGTTGAATCTTCTTCAACAATGCCCATCTTGCTTGGAAAGCCACACCACGTGGATATACTCTCCTGCGTTTTGTTAAGGGCCCTGTCATAAGGACAAAGGCCTTAAAGAGGTGGTGTCACCCAGTAAATTAATGTTTTTCTACTTTGACGCCATGAGAGCTGGTAGAGCAGAGAGAGCAGGCAGGGACGGCAGTGGAGGGCTGGTGCTTCTTCCCAGCCTATTGACAGTCAGGAGGCTGTGAGCTGGCACACCCAGAGGCATTAAATTAGGTCAGCAGTTGGCTTCACGTGAACAAAACCAAGTTTTAACTGGTTGTTCTCCTGCATGTAATTACCAATACAGTGTACAAAGGACGAGCGGTTTCCCTTCATTCTCTGTGCCTCTGCCAACCCTTGCTTTATGCTCTCCTTCCCTGTGGTTGTCTTTGCAAGGGTCACCCCTGGGCTTTCTTCTTTGAGGAGGGGACAGAGCAGGAGGATCGTGGCTCTCCAGGGCAGGACACTTGGTTTCTCACTGGGATACAGGAGGTACTGTGCCCACAGAGATTTCAGGAGGACAGTTGCAACCGGTGTGACTCAGTGTGCCAGTCCCTTGCTTCACTGCCTCTCATGCTCTTTCTCACTGACCACTGTGGGGGCCAGGGCTGCCCTGAGCCATCAATCCCTGAGGCTGGGAAGCATTCTTTTTTCTTCAGCCTCTGTTTAGGGACAGGGTTATGTTCCCTCTGAAATGCATTGGAGTTTGAGGGTATTTATTTTCCTCCTTTCCACCCCACACAACGGGAAAGGAGTTTTTAATTTCCTCCTGTTCTGGGTTTAGTTCTAACTGCTTTGTTCTTTGACATAAATAAGTAGAACAAAATGAGCATCTAGAGTATTACGTGACTGCAGATTTTCTGCTGCTGAAATCTGAGCAAAGATGCAGGATTTTGTAACAGCTCAGTGCTGTGACACGGTGCCTGTTTGAAGAGCATGAATGGAAACACCATCAAGAAAAAAGCATGTAGGGAAAAAGGATATCTTTTGTCCAGACCACAAATGATGAAAAAGAAATTGCATTAAGCCCTGAGCTTTCCTTTCAGAATAGACTCCAGCGTTATAAAGTGCATTCTGCTCTAAGAAAATTTTCAGTAGCAGATTTTCCAGTCAATCTTAGAAGATTAAATAAAGTGTCATAGTGAAAAAAAGGAAATTATAAAGGAGTGAGAAGGGAGATGAAGAAAGTTGAAGGGAAAACTGAGAAAGAAGAAAGCAAAAATGGATAGATGTTTAAATAACCACCTATACCCAGGGAAACATAATCTGAAAAAGAGGAGCCCATTAAAAACAGAACAGTGAGCTGTAGTTCAGGAAATTTTTAGAGGCACTTTCAAGAAGAGAGGCAATGTGTGCAATAAAGGGAGCAGTATTATTTTCAGAAAATGTAGGTATCTTATTCAGTGAAGCAGAACGAACTTGGATATGTGTTAAGGACAATAAGTGAAATCAGGTGCTCTTTGGGTACTGGTGTGGCTTTGAGGGCTGCCAAACATAAAGGCTTTTTCTCCTGCAGAGCAGAAAGACTTGCTCTAAAGCCATAAGTTTGATCAAGGGGCTGTTTATTTTAATCATGTATCGATCGGCTTAACCACACTGCTCCAGGAGGGAGGGAGAGCTGTCAACATCAAGAATTACAGCTTTCAAAGTTCCAAGTAATCCTAGGAAATGAGCCAAACATAATAAATGCAGTTTTATTTGGGACCTGATCCTACTACTGTTGAAATCAATAGCAGCTTTTCCATTGCTTTCAATGAGAGTGGAAGCTGCTTATTTGAAGAGCGGCTCTGATCCAGCAATCAGGGCAGCTAATTTTGAAATATTAATGAATATGAGTGTAAAATAATAATTTGAAAAAGAACCAATCCACAAATAGATTGGCAGATCTAGGAAGGTTCAGTTTTTAAAGGGAGGTTGGCTTCAATTTGCAAGATACGAAATAAAAAATGACAAAAAAATAAGAGAGACGGTAGTATCTAAAGAGGCAGTGAACTTAAACAGGGTTAGAAAAATTAATTATAATCTGGTAAACTGATGTCCCTCAAAAGTCATTGAGGCAGAAGAGTAGGAGAGAGCATTGAGAAGCTCAAGACGTACAATTTGCGCAGGCTGAGCTCTAGTAGGCAAGGGTCCTTGAAAGCAAAAGCAGTGGTGCAAAATCAGGCTACAAAAATAGTCCATAAAACCAGCAGGACAGCCATACAGACATTCCTCAGGCAGCATTCCCATCAAGGTCAGAGGTACTCTGAATATGTACTTTGCTTTTAGTTTTCTAACAGAAGAAGCTAGAAGAAAAAATGTTCGGTTAGCGTGCTAGTAACCAATTCAGTATGTTGAGCCTTCGGTCAAAGTTTATATGCATTGCTGTCCTTTCTGATGTTCAGATGCAAGACAGGACATGCATTTTAGCACACGTAAATATTTACAAACGTATATCTGTGTGTACAGGCAGACTTTGATTTTCCCATTTCCATCAACATTTGGAAAACCACTGTTTGGAAGACTCAATTTTTAGAGCCTATTAAATGAGGTAGCATCCATGATGGATTTATCCTCAAGGCTCCTCCTGGAAGGTGTTGCCGTGCGTTGGTCACTTGTCTCCAGCTGTAAGAAGCTTGGAGCACATCATTACTGTAATCCCAAAGCAGAAAGTGATCACAGTGTATTTTCAGATGTGTAATCTGTGGGGTTTCTGTCAAAAAAAATCAGTGGTTCAGCAGTACTGTGAGTTGTGTCTGTTTTGACAGCCAGCAGGTCATGGCCATGCTGGGCTTCCCTCACCTGCATCACTCACCGTCTGACCCCTCTGTCCAGTGCCTCCCCCTTCCCCTACCCCTCATTTTTTTACATGTTATGTAAGATTACATTTCAATGCCAGTATTTTTTTAAAGGGTATGGGTTATTTGAGATGTAGGCTGTACGTGTGAAGATCTGATTTCTGCAGCCCAGGGAATGGCCCAAGCCGAGTTGGCTGTGAAAGCTCTCCACTTATGGCTTGTCTTTTGGTATTTTCAGCTGTGCACCAAAGACTGGTCAATCATAGGGGGTGGCAAAAGGGCTTGGGTTATTGCAGGGTATTTCACCTAAGGAAATTTGAGCAAGGGACGTACACAGATTCTCCTGCAGAAGAAGAGGAGCCCTTGAGGTGTTCCTGGCGGCACAGGCGAGCAGGTGCTTGAGAAGCACAGCGTACCCTTGCACACTCCCTTGTGTTTTTCCATGTTTTACCATCATCAGTTTGACAGCTGATAAGTCCATCATGTGTTAATGTGGGTTTGTACCAGTGCACGTGAAAGCAGATTCTGGGCCCAGCCCAATCTGGATCCTTTCTCCCCTTGCTTTCAGATCAGGCTCTTGCAGTGTGGTTGGGCTCAGCCTGGCACCCTGTAAATAGCAGTCTTGACTACTGCTTTCTGTCTATCCATATTAGTTCATTAGATGAAGCCAGAGCTTCCTGGGGCCATCTGAAGCTTCCTGGAGGGGTTACTCTCACAGGCAGATGTGGCTCCTGGAAGGCAGATGTGTGTCTCTGGGAGGCAGACATATGCCTCAGACTTGCATCGCTCCTTTTGGACTCTCGGGTTATGAGAGCATTTTTTTACAATATATTTCCTTGGGGGAATCTGATGGACTTAGATCTCGGATACCATCCACACTAAGTGATACAGTAAAAATAACCTATTATTCTCTGGTTCTGACCTGGGCGGTGACAACATATTGTTTCAGCATCTCTGTCAGACTATTTCCTTCAAGAGCCATTTTAACCTCACCCAGTGGGACATAACTAAAGGAAATGAAACTCCAACCCCATTAAGGAAAAAGACAATGCCTTTCACTAAACAAACTTGATTTTCTTGGCTTTTCTTCACCAAGGAGAATCGCCTGTACCCCCCACCCTTGCAGCCTTTGTAGACAGTTCCTGTAATTGGGAATGGCTGGGTGGACACCAATGGTTGGCAGCAAAGAGGGATAAATCCAACATCCCTTGAACGTGACGTGGGCTGGGACCGCAGTCCCAGGTGGCCGCTTAGCGACAGTCCCTGTGGTACTGGTGGACGGTACGTGCCTGCCAGCCACAGCTGCCGGTCCTTGAAACACAATTGGGATTTAGCAAGTCTAAACACAGAAAACTGGGCTGTTACTATTTTTGGGCAGGCGTTGGATACGTACTGTGCCCCGCTATCGAGAACCGGTGACTTCCACCAAAGTTGTGGCGGTCCATCTCCTGGCACCTGTCAGGTGAAACAGCCACCCCAAAAGCAACAGCAGCCTTGAGGGTTTGTGCTCTTGGGCAAAGGTCAAGATCCATCTTCACACTCAGCTAAGGTGAAACTAATTGCTCACTGATTAGGTTTTCAAGCAAGGCCATCAATTTGGGGTATCGTGAGACAAATTAGAAATCCCTTTTTTGAAATGCAGTTCCACTGGGTTACAAAGAAGGAGTCTGGAAAGGCACCATTTCACTGTTTGTGTGCAGGTAATTGGGACAAACCAGAGGGCAGTCACCTTGTCCCGGGGAGAGTCAGGGTTTACAGAATGCAATCCACTGGTCAGCCTTGCAGACTCTGGGTAGAACTGACTAACACCTGGGTCAAAGTAAATCCGCAGGCAAGAGGATTAGAGCTGGCAGAAAAATAAAGAACTCTGTGTCGCAAGATAAAAGTAGATTGCAGAAAATTGCAATCCTGAAGAGTTTTTAATCTTGGAGGTGCCTAATGCTGTAGGTCCCCTTGGTTTTTTTGACATAACGGGAGCCTGTGTTCCCAGTGTTCTCTTTCGGGGTATTTCCAGTATCAGTCCCCACAGGGAGCAGTTAAGATCTTATTTCAAACCTAATCCCAGAGAGATCTCTGAATCTATATGTCTCTGTGCCCTGTTAAGCAGGTTTGAGGCTGTCCCAGCAGTTCACCGAGAAGTTGTCTGTAAAACAGGAGTGTACACTAAACACTCGGTGTGAGACAGTCTTTTGCACACTTTCTTCTCCTGTTGATGCGTGTTTCAACAACTCCCATGAAGAACAGCTTCCATGAGATGGTCCAAATGCCCTTCATTCCTCAGCTCAGAATAGCCTGTTGCCTGATGGTTATGACATACAAGATGAAGGATAGGGATTCAAGCAGCACAAATAGCAAAAGGAAGTGAAATTGTTCTTTCTCCATGCCAGGTAGCTGTTGCAGTGAGAGCAGAGCATCAGCCACCTTATAGATACCTCTTTGAAGAAAAGCAGTTGCGTACACTTTTTTTTTTTTCCCCCCTCAAGAGATGACTCCAGAGGATTATGCAGGATGGTGTTTTTTTGGGGCTTAGAGTGAGATGCAGATGTCTCGGGGAGGTTAAGGCTGCTGTGAATCCCTCTCAGAGCCACCTTCATTAATCTCCATTCATGATACTACAACTCAAGTTAACTATTGTGAATTAAATCCCAAAAGCAACTAAGTGCCTAAAGGCTGTTATAGAGCTGGCCCTATCACTTTTATTCAGTTACTGCACTACTTTATCTCATGCCATGTCTCTAACAGCGACCAACAGAAGATATTTTAGAGGAATATGTGTCCTGCCCTCATCCCCCTGCAGTGGGTGGTGATGGTCCCTCTCCCTGGGATTCACTTTCTCCTCCTGTGAGCTCTCTCTGCTGTTGACCACGAGGTATTGCAGTGCTCGTGTCACCTCTGTGCACTCACCAGTGGCCTTGTTTAAAAACCAGTAGAAAGTCATAATGATTAACACTGTGGAGATTAAAGTCCCTTTATAGATCATGGCCTGATAGGCAATTTGCCTGCTTTATGAAGGCCACCAACATGCCAGTGGGGTGAGTATCGAGCTGCCGTGGGTTGTGACAGCGTAGCCTTCTGAAACTTTCCGTGGTGGATGGAAAGATTTACGAGTACAGTGATGCATATCTATCTCAAAATCATGTCTGGATTAAAAACTTCCTGCAGAGCTAATGTCAGCTCAAGCTTTGGGTCACCGCCACAAGCTAAATCAGGTTAGAGATCAAAACCAGCAGGCAGGTAAGAGGGAGCTTGCAGCTATCAAACGGGATAATCTGTAGCACGATTTTTTTATGACTGTGCACTCCTAATGACATGTACAAGCTGAGAATGGTTGTGGTCTGGAATAAACTTGCTGGTCTGTCTGGTTCTGGTGAAAATTTCAGTATAAAACACTATGCAAAAGTAACTGGTCAGATCCAGATAAAGTCACTTGAGTTATGCGGGGAATGAATTGACCTCGTATGCCTGAGATCTGAGTTAAATAAAAGCTACAAGTTATTTCTAAATTGTTTTCATTAGAAAATCCTACGTAAAAAGGTGCTTGTTAGAATAATTCTTCCTGGTATTTTAATTATAAATTACATATATAAATTATAAATCCAGCTATGATTTGGTATGACTTATGCCACTGACTTTTTAATTAGCTAAGGAGCCATCATTCTCGGCAAACTATTCAATTGCATAGGTGTGTGTAACGCAATAATTGAATATAAAGGCTTGTTTTTGTCCCTTTATTGATGTCAAGGGAAAACAGTGGAGTTATGAAAGTAGAATAAACTGAAAAGATTCCTGCAGTTCCTGCAGGATTATTAGAACAAATGGCTTTCCATTCCAGTTTTTATGAATGTATAGTTTTCTGAAAGCTTCATAGTACTTCAGGGAATGGAAATTGCAGGCAATAAATGATACAGGATCGCTCAGGTTATTGGGAAGTAGAGGAATGGGTTTTATCTGGAAAGGTGAGATTTACTATTCTGCTGTATTTCATGTAAATGTTTGAGAAGGAATGAGATGCAGTGATGTGTACCTTATTTTGGGCATGGAAGTAGCATGAGACACTTGCTCAGTAATTCTGTGTGCTGATGGTGACACAGTGGGCAGTCTTGGGACACCTTTTCTCTGCAGCAGCAGGTCAGCAGCAAGCGGTGTCAAAGCTTTGCTGTCCTCTGTGCTTCACTGGCAGCAGAGAGGTGACCCCAGAGTTCAGGGTGGTTTGTCTCTCCTGGTCAGTGAAGGCATCAGATGTATTTTCCTACATCAGCTTGGTAAACAGCACTGGGGTTTTTTTTGAATGAGTTTGTCTAAACAGTTCTTGCATTGTTAGAGAGCTGTGCTGGGAAAGACTGTTTAACAAACTCCCCCCCCCCTTTTTTTTTTTCTTTTTCTGTGTAGAAAGCAGAAATATGGCAACAAAGGAAAAGCTTCAGTGCTTAAAAGATTTCCACAAGGACATCCTCAAACCTTCCCCCGGCAAGAGCCCGGGGACACGGCCTGAGGATGAGGCCGAAGGGAAGCCGCCCCAGCGGGAGAAGTGGGCAAGCAAGATTGACTTTCTGCTGTCCGTGGCAGGTGGATTTATTGGTTTAGGCAATGTCTGGCGGTTTCCGTATCTCTGCTACAAAAATGGCGGAGGTGAGTGTTTATTTCATTCTCAGGAATCAGTCTGTCTGCCTTGTGCTTACTGTTTTTCGGTGCCTTCATCCAGTTTTTAATAAGAATATTCATACACGTGTTTTCTTCCTTCCCCACCAGTCTTCAGGAGAGATTGTTTTATTACTTGATAGTTTTTATTGAAACTTCATTAGGGAAAAACAATGACAATTTAAAATGTTGTACTACTGAACTTTTTCTGCTACAACTGAGTCTGAGTTTTAACCAAAGATAGGCTATCAATATAGACCAGTAGGATTTCAGACCAGGAGATTTCAGAATAAGAGCATTCTGAACCACGTGAAACTGTTTGGTGCCTAACAATCTGCCATTGTTATTGCAGATTTTCACTTTAAAGAGGTAAGAAAATGCCCTTTCTGACATATACCCATTCTTTTTGCAGAGAATATGAGTGAAAATACCCCAGAATAAGATTATTGTATAATGATAATAACGTATCAGTAATGTTTCTTTGTTTATATATGCCTGTTCCCACTTTTTAGATGATCTCGTGTTAGCTTATTCACTTCATCTCAACTTTTTACTATTGTATTTTCTCAACAGGTGCATTTCTTATACCTTATTTCATTTTCCTGTTTGGGGGAGGTCTTCCCGTGTTTTTCCTGGAGGTGGTGCTAGGACAGTATACCTCTGAAGGTGGAATTACATGCTGGGAAAAGATCTGCCCTATTTTCACTGGTTAGTACATCTTGTTGTGCTTTACTGCTTAAAGAACCTCTGTAAACCATATGTAACTACACCATTCCCCTCGTGTCCATTAATTCAGCTATTTGCTCTTGTAATTTAGGGTATGATATTGGTTCCTGGAAAGGTAGAAGTCAGAGAGTCTGAAGGACAAAGTGAGGTATTGATTTTGATGCTATCATCTTGTTAACTGGCAGAACTGCCAGTAAGCAAGAAAGAAATTGCATATTATGCCTTTTAAAGGCAATTGCACATTTTGTTTACAGGTGTCAGAGAAAGTGTTGCCTTGGAAGGCTGGGTGGCATTAATGAAACTGTCTTTGAAGTGCTGTTTTGGTCTGGAAATCAAAATCCCCCTGCCATATGAAAGCTTATCATTGGCATCATCCCTCTGCTACTGATACAGCCAAAACCTGGATGGCATTTTTGGTAGGATTCAGGAAAAGGACTTTGGTCATAACTGAGCAGCTCCTGGCAAACAGGTGTGTTGTTACCGAAGGGCCTTTGCCTGACTCACTACTCAATATAGAGGCTGCTCTGGAAGTAAACTAGAATGAAAAATGAGAGATAGGTTAGAAAAATGAGCAAGGATGCCTGTCTTACGTGTAGATTGCCCTTTGCAGCCAGACAGCACAGGCAGAATCATTTGGGGTAAATACACTAAACATGTGGCACTGTTCAAATCCCATTTGGAAAGAGTGGGCACTGGTATGTCTCTAGTTCTGCCACTGTTGCTGTTCCAGGCATCTCTCTCCCCTTATGTCACCCCAGGCAGAAGTGGGGGTTTTCTCTGGGGCTCACACTCCCACCTAGTAGTCAGAACACTGCTGAAGCTGATGTAATTGTGCTTCTTTAACTTAATTTTATTCCTCCTCCTCCCACTGTTATGAAGCCTTTTTTTTTTTTTTTTGAAGAGGAAGGAATGTTCCTTATTTAAATAGCAATCATCTCCCAGGCATCCATAAAGAGAAAGTGTAGCTAATGTGACTAGCTGTATATCCTGCAGGAAATGCAAATGTACAGAATAAATAGCACTTGCTCTGCTTGTTTCCACCTGATATAAAAATAATCTCTGGTGATAAAGACTCCTGCTACAACAAGGTTTTAAACTGTAAAATAGGCGACAGGTATCCCAAGTCCTGGAATAGCTGTCAGAGTGATGTAAAAGGGAACCTCATAGGTTCTTGTAAGAGACTGCTATAAGTTTTTTAAGGAAATCTTTTTTTTTTGCCTGTAAATGGCAAACTTTGTAAGCAGAGATTGATCCAGTTAACCATAAGAGCCACAAATACCATGCTTCCTTTACACAAGTGAAATTGGGGCAGAAACAACGGCTTTCCCATTGATTCCTTCAAAATATTCTTTATTAACTCATTTGAGGACTGTCTTTGCTTTTTGGGGTTTTTTTGCACATAGACTAAGCCCAGCTGGTTGATAACTGAGTGGTGCAGGGACTGCCCAGCTGAGCTGTTGCCGAGGAAGGTGGTTTGGCAGACAGTGTTGCCCATGTGGGTACCTAAGTGAGATGGTGTAAATCCCAGATAAGCAAAGCATGACGCCTTGAATTCCCTCTATCAGGACTTGAAATAGCTGGGTTAGTGTTAAGTTGGGTAGACATCCTGCAGACCTCTCTAGTGTGAGCAAACCGTAGCCAGAGACTCATCCCTGAGTAACAGAGATGGTGGCAGGTCACTGCTTAAGTGTGATTGAGTTTCCATCAGCAGTATGGTAGAGCAGGATACAAGTCCATGATGCAGTGGGAATAGCAGCAGCTCCACGAGATCATGAGGTGCTGTAGGAAGAAGCTGCTGTCCACGTCTGCATATTTTTTTTTCTCTCCCCTTCTCGCCAGGAATTGGTTATGCTTCCATAGTGATTGTGTCCCTTCTGAACGTGTACTACATTGTGATCCTGGCCTGGGGACTCTACTACCTGTTCCAGTCGTTCCAGAGCGTCCTGCCATGGGCCCACTGCCACCAGAAGTGGAACACGCCGACCTGCGTGGAAGACACTCTCAGGAAGAACAAAACACTTTGGATATCACTGAATGCCACTAACTTCACCTCTCCTGTCACCGAGTTCTGGGAGTAAGTACCCACCTCTTTGTGGTGTCTTTGGGGAGCTTTGGTGGCATGCCAGAGCCTGAGATTTTATGGAAGCCTATGGGGAGTGTTAGATAGGAAAATTGCTCTGGATGCCAGTTGTTTAACCAGTGTTTGCTCCTGGTTCTCGCCTATCTTGAGACAGACTGGTAAGTCTGGGAGTGGTGGAGGGAGGTGTTAGATGTGTAGCTGTCTTCATCCTAGAGCATACAGGGAGCCCTAAAAGCTCAGTGCAGCTTCTGGTTTGGAAGAAAACTTGTTTCCTTCTTGGCTGGGATTCTCTGAGTGCAGCAGGAGAACAGAAACAAGTCGTTGCAGATGCCCCGATAACAGGATTTACAATGGAAACAGTGACAAATCATCACCTTTGTGGTTGCCTCTTCCCCAGCTGTTAGCATTTGCAGTACACTTTGTGAAGCTGTAACACTTCTCAGTCTGATAATAATGCAAGGCTTTGACCTCAGTAATAAATCTGACAGAGGTGGTGAACGTTGTTTGTCCTGTACTGCAGGTTTCTCAGGTCATCTCCATTACATCATTTTTCTCTGCAGTCTCTGAGGAGACTGGTTTGCCAGATGCCTGAATTTCATCAGTCCTAAGCTTCTTATTCTCATTTCTCTTTTATTTTTCAAGTTTTAAATCATATTGCATAACGTGATCTCTGAACAGGCATGACCTCAAATGTCTGTGTGTTTACATAAGTGTCAAAACATAGCAGCAGAGGAAGACACCTGTAGGGAAACTTAGATCCAAAGGATCTACAAATAGCTTAGCAATATTTTTTTTTTGTCGGGGGGACTTGCTCATATAGTCAGTGAAGAGTAGAATTAGTTTCTGGCCCAGCTTGGCTTTTTCAGCATGTTTGAAGTCCAGTTTTGTCCCTGATCAACTTGTACCTACTTCTCTATTTTTAAAAATAAGCATCAGCCAAAGCCCCAGCAGGAATGGTGTTCATGCTGAAGATATTTGGCATTTGTTAGGTTCAGAAAAAATAGTCTTATGAACTGTGCTAAAATATGTAACACAAGTGCTAAAATACAAGGGGCAGATTGGATCTTGGATCAGCAGTTTGTCAAAAGGCAGTGGTGGCTGGTGTGAGGGATGGGGTGCAGGCTGTAAGAGCAGTTGTTTTTATTGTGAGGACTGTGTTTCCATGTTAAGGGACAGCTCGTTTCCCAGGTGACTTCCTCACTTGTAAATATGGAGAAAGTTGAAAAATGTTTGGTTAATGGTACCTGTGGGTATTTTAGGGGAACTTTGAGGCAGGTTTCAGTAGAAGAGGAAGCAACTCTCACTCCATTAGACTCTCCCACAATGTCTTTGGGGGACTGAAGACCTTGAATCTAAATGACTGGGTGGCTTGGTAGGATGTTCAAAGGTCTCCTCAAGGCCTCCAGAAGAAGCAGAGGTCCACATGTTGCCCCTGAAATAGTTGCTCCCCCAGGACGTCCAAAACACTGCGTTCATCATCAGTTTTATGTAGTAATTTTGCTGACAGGTTCTCTTGTACCTGGGGGCAGCCATGAGCTTGGCAGCCTCCTGAAGTGGCCATAGGATTGTCCTGCTACTCTGAAAGTTTCTTTTCTTGGAATGCACAGATTTGCAGGCCTAGTTGTCTCCCTGGGGCCCCATGTTCACTTGAGGAGACTGAAGATACCATAGCAGAAAGGAATAGGGCTGGGAGTGGGGAAGGGGATTGTAAAAGAAAGAGTGAGGGCTCTAGAGGAACAGCAGAGGTCTCTGTAGGTAACAACACAGCAGGTATGCGATGAAGGGTGTTATGACAGGGCAGCCTGTCTGTGGGCTGGGAAAACAGTGTCCCCACATGGGAGCATGTTAGAGATGGAGCTTTTAGTTAACTCTCCTCTAAGAGAAAGTTTCCTGTTAGAAAAGTTCTTGTTGGAAAACTCTCCTGCAAGCTGAACAAAATCCTCCTGTACACACAGCCTGATGTAGTCAGGCTGGAGGTGCCTGACTTTGATTTGAATGGCAAATCCTTGATCCTCACAGCACTTTTCTTTCCTCCAATGTGCCCTCACTGTGATTGTAGCACAGTTGGAGCAAAGGTTGCTCAGTGATTAGTGCTCTCCTTGCACTTTGCAGCCACTTTAACTTGTGTCCTCAAATAACAATTTTAAACATCATGAGCTGAACTCTTCCCTGGAGTCACACTAGGGAGGAGTTTGGCTCCATAATTCTACTAAGTACAGACATACTGCCCATAACTCACTGTTTCATCATGGGCAAAACTGCCCTTAACAGAGTGAGCTGCCTTCAGGAGTCATGGCACTTGGAGAAGTATTAAAAATAGCTGCTCTCTCTGCATAAATAACTATTGGTGTCTTGAAGTAAGGGCAGAGATCACACAGCACTGTTGTAATCAAAGTAGCATAGCTTTTACATGGTGTAAGCATTTAATATCCCCATTTTTTTCCCAGCCATGCTACCATTACTATCTGAAATTAAAAATAATTTTAAGAACTTTCAGGTGCCTTGCCATCACAGACAATGCTGGCTGCCAGCCAGCTACCCACATTGAAAGGACAGGTAAATAATTAGTCCTTAACTGAAGATATCCATCTGCTTTGTGGCACAATTAGTTCCAGTTTAATTCAGGGGTTTGTGAGTATTTGGTTTCTGAAAGCCAATGCCATTTTTCTTGTGGGACATTCATATAGTGTCCTCATCAGTACTGCTTTGTAAAACTAATGCTGTCAAGATATAATTGACCACATTGATGCCTTAACCTCTTCATGTTGAACTTCTCAGCCTGGCTGGACATGTAGTACAGCCTGACATTTCAGTTCATTTAAATTAATGTTCTGTGCAAATCACATGCTTGCTGGAGCAGCAATAAAAGGGGGTTAAGCAAATCAGGCTTTATATTAGGAGACTTACCTCTTGGTATCACATGCTTCAGGTCTTATTTCTGAAGATTTTATTTTTAAGTCCAAAACCTTAAGGGCTTACACACATATTAATACATAAGGGATAAGTGTAATGGGGTAATTATGGTTGAACAAAACCTCTGATTGTCTGGTGCTGGCCAAGTGTTTATAAATATTTGGTAATCAGCAGACTTTATTCATCCAAATCCCAAGAAAGACCATCACATGCTAACAGCATGTAATCCTAAAAGGAGCAACACAAAAAACTAAACAAAATCTAGAGCAGCTGTCTCTGCCTTTGGGGGCAAACTTGAGAATTTTAAAAGTTGTTTCATATTCTCCTTTTTATAGTCTTCTCTTCAACCACTTCGGGGTTAATTATTCTTATCTATCCAATGTGAAAGGGTGCTTCACCTTTCCTGGTTCGAAAGGTCCTGTCTGCATTCACTTGATTAATGAGCTGGAATATCCTTCAAGGATTGCATAACTCTCTTCATTTTATTTTTGTTTATGTTCTAGAGCCAGTTACGGCTCCTATTACATTGCCATATTGCAAACCAGTAAACATATTAGTGTATGAACAAGGGTCAAGAACTCATGTTTACAGCAAACTCAGCCCCAGCCTGTTGTCCCATTGATTATATATGAGTGACAGTTAATGACAGCATCAGGACCATAAATTAGAATTAGTAACAACTCTGTGCTTAAATGATGTGAAGGTAGTTAAGTGGGCTTGGCTGAGTCCCAGCAGCAGTGGGTTATATGACAAAACTGAAGAGTTATCAACACAGCCCAGCTCATGCTCCTTCCTGAGCATGAATTTACAGGGTATCACAAAACCAGGTAGAGTTTTCCTGCAAAACTACACTGGGTTAGAACTCATGGAACAGTTTTAATGCTGAGGCTCCCCTGGTAATTCCGAGCAGATTCCTTGAGGTAGTTGGTCTTTGTGAGATGGGATTGCCCTGGACAGAGAAAGCCAGAACATCACTTAGTGTGTTTGCTGCCTCACCATAGAAAAGTAGGATATCTGGCTCTCAGTAACCCACTGGGGTGCCCTCCAAAAAATCTTGAAAGAATTGCTGGAGCAAACTCTAGGAGAGAATGACCACTTGCTTTTAGTTCCCTAATAAAAAGCAAATAAGTCTTTGCTGAGAGCATTAATAGGGCTCCCTATTCCAAAAGGCATTTGCAGTTAATTATTCGCAGTTTCCCAAGAGCCAGCTCTATAGGTTGCCTTTTTAGTATGAACTGCCACTTTGATTGGAAGATTGCCATTTATTTTTAAAAAATCCACAGAAGATTGCAGCTGAAGTTTGTCATCTTATGAATGTATTTTCTCCTTTTGTATACGCACAGCAGGTTTTTCCTTTGTTTCTTTAGGTTCAGGTGAAGCAGGACTGCAACTTTATGCCAAATATTCATTACCAAGGGGTTTCTCATAACTATTGAATAGCTGTGCTGATTAGGGCAGACTTACCCTGTCTGGTGCCATTAGTCCTTTCCCATAACAAAATACACGTTCAGAGAGAATAATGCATTTGGTGTGGGAACACAGTCACAGGTAATCCAAGTGCGTTTGGCAAACAGAGACACAAAACCAGATGGGTGAGGGTTTGAGTCCCATTAAACTGGTCAATCCAGGGCTTTTCCAAAAACTAATTGCAAATTTTCCATTGGTGACTTCATTTACTGTTATTTCCATGGTAATAGCAAAAAAAAAAAAAATTAATTCAGAGGAAAACCAAACCACAGTGGTTTGTCTTGTACCGGATCCACACGCAAAGCTGTGCATGCCACACACGTGGGCCTGACCCTGGTGCAGCACTTGGACTGTTCTGGGCTCTGCTCTCAGTGACTATGGTGAAGGAAAGTGCCTGATTTTTTTAATTGTCTGAAAATAAAACTTAATTAACAATTTCTTAGGTAGCAAAGGTAGTCTTGGGGCAAAGCATTTCTCTTGTAACTGAGGTCAGACTTTTCCTTGATGAAAAATACCTTGCAGAAATTCTTCAGAGTTTGGTAGCTTCATGTGCAAAGGGGTTTTAGTTCAATGAACAGTAAGAAACGGTTTGTTCTTCCTTATGTATTTGACAAATGAAGTTAGTGTTAGTACAACAATGTCTGTCCAGTGTGTGAGAACAAGTTTTAAAAAACAGTTTTAAATCAGTATTTAAAGAAAAGCCATGGCAATTTCCAAAAGGGAGAATCCTAACTGAATATTCCCCCTCAGGACCAGAGTCTTTTGATGGTTGGATGTTGTTCCCTTAAGACACAGTTTGGGAATTTCTTTTTATTTATTAAGCTAAGTGACAGAATAACGTTTCCCAAATATTTGGTGTTAGCTAAACAAGACCCTGGTGTCGGGGGTGCTGGGGGCGGGTGGTGGCGCCTGGGCAGTGTATGTTTGGGGGGGCCCCAAGGGGAGAACGGATAATGGCTCCAGCCTTCACCTTGCAAAGCTGCGTGGCGTGACTGTTCCCTGCGCTGCTTCTTCCTTTCCTCCTTGTGGCGGCCTTGCTAATGAACTGAAAAGGAGGAGAAACACGAGGCTACAGGCCAGCTGCAAGTGTCCATGATGGAGACATGGTGTGCACTGCTGCTGGGCGGCTTCAGGGCCAGGGTTTGTTGCGACACTGGGGTGAGGTAGTCTTGGATCATCAAGGAAGTACATACTTTCTTATCTCATATTGAGGTGGACAAAGGCTGCTAAAAAGAGCTTCAATTTTAAAACGTTGTGGAATATATTGAACAAAAGAGTCCCACAAGCACAGGGGAGATGCAGGGTCGCAGAGCACAGCTTTTGTCACATAAGCCATACTTACTTAGCAAGCAGTGTTCCAAGGGCAGAGATCCGCGTGTGCATTGGCTGCCCTACGCACCTTCCTGTGCTCTCAGCCACCACAACCACAGTCTGCATCAGCTGAGCTCCTGCATCTCTCTCTTGTTTTGTTTCCTTTCAGGCGCAATGTACTGAGCTTGTCCTCGGGAATTGAAGATATTGGTATTATCAAGTGGGATCTAGCACTGTGTCTCCTCCTCGTCTGGGTGATATGTTTCTTCTGCATTTGGAAAGGAGTCAAATCCACTGGGAAAGTAAGTGCTCTTTTACCCTTTCTATAATCACTGCAGTTAGGAGATGTTAGGAATACTAAGTAATGCCGTTCTTGAAGATATTCACCATTTCCTGGAAAAATACGTATTTTTGCACTGAATAAGAAGGGAATTCAGATTCAGTTTTCAGTCTGAAAGTCATTTCTAGTGCCCAAAATGCATGTGAGTCAAGTAGTCATTACTGGGATGGCATCAAGAGGCAGATACAAGCCTGGTTTGAATACCACTTTGCCTCTCAGAGGACGAGTGTCCCACTGATGCCATGAGCGTGGAAGGTCTTAGGCTTGTTCTGGGGGCTGCTCTGCACTACTTATCCATGTTCTCACACCAGTCAAGTTCATTCTCAGTGCAGGGAGAGGGATGTTAACATGGCTGTGGTAGGGGTGTTTTAAGTCAGTGGAAGCTGTTGGATGCGTGGCATTTTTGAAATGCCTCTCGGTTACGGAAGAGCTGTGTGTAGACACAGAAGACTAAACTTAGGTGCACCTTTAGAAGCACTGTCATTAACAGAGATCCTGGACAGCTTGTGGGTTTAGTCCCATTGCGTGCTCTTCAGAATCGTGTTTTCCTTAAAGGATAACAGTTACATCATTCCTGAACCTCATCCTGCTCCAGTTGAAGAAGCAAATTGCAGCAAGTCTTGGCCAGTCACTTGGCATGAAGCATGATGTTATTGCCCCTTGCATTCAGTAGTGGGTTTATACCTATTTTCGTGAGAAAAGGCTTTTGAAGCCATTGTGTTTGTGTGATTCTTAGGTTTCAAACCTGTTGCGTGAGGCAGTGTTCACGTAAGTCTGACAGAGGGAGAGGGATCTCAAGATACCAAGTCCCCCCATGTTTCTTCTTAGCTAGGTGGAAGGGAGTTGACCCCATTAGTGCCGTTCCTAAGAAAAAGGCCACAGTGTGAACTTATCTGTTACCAGTCCCTAGAGAAGTCAGGAGGATAAATTGCAAGTGCCCCAACTGCAGAAAGAGCCTCATTTAAGAGTTTTAGCTGCAAAATAAACCAGGAGATAAAACTCTGTAGGAAACCAGATCTCATCAGTTCCACTGTTAATTAAACTACTTGCTTTACTGTAGTTTCTGTCTTGCTTTCTGTGATTTTTATCCTGAAGCCTCATTAAAAGGCCAGTGTCTTACCCTGGATTCCTGCCACCTTTGCCCCAAAAAAGAAGCTTCCACACCTCTAAAGCACACGTTGAAAAAAATGTTTGCTTCTCTGTTCCCTCTGACTGATGTGACCCCTGAGGTGATTGTGTAAGTTTTGTAGTAAAGGTGAATGCAGTAAATGTCCCCACAGCAGCCAAGTGAAAGCACACATTTCTTTAGCACCTTTGGCACGCCTGGTGTCTGCTCAGTAAATGTTATGGTAGCACAGGGAGACATCCCACGCTCCCTATAGTACACTATTTCCTGTCCTTGTGAGGATAACAGGTTGAAAAAAAGGTCTGTTAAAATCAGTTATCTAAAAATCTGTGTTCTCTGGAAACCCTGCAAAATGGTCTCTTTTGTAAAACAAGGAGTTGGTAGGAATTCACTCCCCACTCTCTGCGTCGTCTGAGCTCGTGCAAGTGTGGAGCCAAAGCCCAACAAAACCATTGGAAAGTCTCCGACTGACTCCATTAACTTTGGGGTCAAACAAAAGTAAACTGTAAACTCTAATGGAGGACTTGAATTATTTGAGAAGTCGAGTTTACTTTAGTAGATGGTTGTTTATAGCACTTCCCTGCTTTCCAGTGTGTTAATGGCTCTTTGGAAGGCAGGGCGGGGGGAAAGATGTAGTTTTTAAATCTTGTAGTAGAGGATAGGACAAATAAACATGAAATCATGGTGAAAAATAATAGTTGTGCTTATGCTTTGGATAATGTGCTTGATCTTAAAAATTCCTGCAGCATTGCGAGAGAATCCCTACCTGCAGTGCAAAGGCCTTTCTGTAAGTGCTGTTTACTCAGTTCCTGAAAATATGTCAAGGCATATATTTTAGGAAGAAAACTTTGACTTTTCATAGGCCTGATTTATGTTGAAAAAAAAATAGGAAGTGCAAAAATCCCCCTTTTTTCCTTCTGCTTTTGGTGAAACTAGGCTAATGTGTAATACATGTTATTTGTCAGTGGAAAATCTACAGAAAATTCAAAGAGAGAATTAAAAAAGACATGTATGAAAAGATTTCATTCTATGAAATCAGTCCAGCTCTGTGAATTATTATGGCAATTCAGGCTTTGAGTTCTCCTTGTTATTCTCAGAGGACACACTTAAGAAGAAAAATGGAGCATCCCAGGAGCTTTGCAGTAGTTAAGCAAATTCTGGAAAACAAAAATACATTCTAACTCATGGCAGCTAACTGTAAATCACCTGGGGGAATCATCTTGACTCCAAGAAAAATGTCCTTTCTTGGACAGTAGTGATTCTTGACTGTAACACAGTGGTTATATAAAAAATGAGAGAACGCACTGATGAGCAAAGAAAGCAAAAATGTTAGAGGTCAAAAAGTGTGGGTCTAAAGATAGAACTGTCCAAATGCAAGCTCAATTAACCCTCATGCTGGAGATGAAAGCAAAGGGCTCTTTCATCAAGTGAATGAGGAGATAACAAGAAGAGAAGAAGTAGGCTGTTATTCAAAGAGAGTGGGAATAGAGGTTAAAGATAATGAAGACATATTCTCAAACTGGATGAATAGAGCCTTAGTTTCCAATAATGATGTTGCTGAATAGGCAGCAAGGGCAAGATGAAGTTATGGGACTGGAAATTACCACTGTTGAGGCTGATGCCAACCTGAAGGGCCTCCTGTGTTCAAGATGATGGGAAGAGAGACGTGGGAGCATGGACTAAATTACCTTAACCTCTGAAAGAGGTCTCTGGTGAAGTTGCCTGTAGGAGCAGCAGTGGGGCCGCACAGCAAGGTCAGAGGTAGCAGCAGAGCTTGCGAAACAGTTTGCAGTTTGTAAGTTTTAAAGTTCCAGTAAAGAATGAGGTAATGTTTCAGGCACCCTCAGTGAGGAAACCTCTTCACTTCCCTGGCAGAGGTGCACTTGTCATGTGAGGAGGACAAACAGGGCAAAGGCAGAACTTGAACAAAAGTCATGAGTTGTATAAAATTGTGCTCGTTCTCTGCCTGAGTGACATGACCACTGACTGGGGGGCTCTGGAGGGATTCACGCATTGCCTTTAGGCCTAAGGCAATAAGGTGGTAAAGAACATTAAAAGTACACACAGAAACTCAAGTTGGGTCCTTTTTAGATATGAGGGGGCTCTGAAATTTCTTCATTAGATCTCTCTTGGTTTTGGAGGTGTAGCTTTGGCTGCCACAGGCTAAGCATACTTTTTTTTTTTCTTTTTTTCATTTCCAGGTAGTGTACATCACTGCCACGTTCCCATTCATCATGCTCCTTGTTCTACTCATCCGTGGCGTGACCCTGCCTGGAGCTGCAGAAGGCATCAAGTTTTATCTTTACCCTGATATCTCACGGTTAGCTGACCCACAGGTACAGAACCAGGAGCAGGGAGCGAGACGATTTCCTATGCAAAGGGGGATGGTGGAGGGTGATGGTGGTGATGTAATAGCAATAGACGTTTTTCCGTGGTCTTTAAAGGTTCAAATATAGCATGAACACTAATGCTGGGTTATATTTTCCAGAGATCTGCTTGAGAAGGTCACTGTTAAATGTGTTAATGCATCTTTCCATGTGTATGTATGTGTGTGTATGCGTGTGTATTTTTTTTGTGTCAAAGGACTCTGAGGCTGTAGACTCTGTCCCGTTATACAATCTCAGCTTTCTTGTTGGTAAGGTAAGGGAGATGCATTTTTTTAATGAGGATAGTCTTTAGTTTCAAAGGAGAGACACGTGAGCTTCACAGATGGAACAACAAGCGACAACTGTGAGTACCAGTGTCACTTACCTCCCACTGCTCAATAGAAGGAGATTGGGAGAAAGTGGATGGAATTGTAGAAGAGTGAAAACCCATGGGAAGGTGAAGAAAAACCTTTCTGAGGCACAGGAACTACTTGCTAGTGGGAGCCAGGCTTACTCTTACTGTAGATAGAAATTCCTGTCTGTGCTGACAGAGTGCAAGTGTGGGACACTTGAGCAGACCAGCATCGTTTCAGCCAATAGTGTTCACATGAGAAATGAAAAAAAAAAAGCAATACCCTCCTCCAAAAAAACAAAAACCAGGGATCTTTGAAAATAACAGAACATTGGTCACAGTGATAGGAAATAACACCTGTCTTTGCTATTTCTTTCTGTTGAGTAATTGGTAAAAATACAACTCCAGTGATACCTAAATAACTGAAGTAGAAAAAGTGTAATTAAAAGAAAAACTGTGAAAATTAGGTGCATTCTCTATTCTTCCCCTCTTTCACAAGACACCCTTTTCACAGGAGACATTATATTTTATGAATCAGTCTTCTTCTATGGGACCTCTATCATTTTTATGATCTACTGTTAGTCCTAACCAGAGTACCAGCCGATAATGCAGAAGAGATTCATGTGAGCTGACAGGCCCCTTCCCACGGTCTAGCAAAAGCATCACTCCAAGGAGACACTAGTCAGCAAGGTGCTGGAAAGCAGTGGTGGGAGGGAGGAGATAATGGTCCTCGGTCTTCACTCTCACTTACTCAGACTCCTGGGTGGTTTCTCCTGGTGTTCACAGACTTGCATTAGCAAAAAAAAGAAAACAGATGGGATTCAGAGGATACATTTTGATAGTTCTCTGTGTATTTACTAGCCAAGAAGTTCATAGTGTATGCTTATTTCACTCTGTATATATTTTTTTTTAAATGTAATCGGGACAAAGAATCATGAGACCAAGATCAGATATGTACCTTATAAAGTGCATTGTGTTTTGCTTGTTTTCTCCCCACCCCTATGGCTTTTTATCTTGCATTTGAACAGGTACAAAAACAACCAGAAGGCTAGAAAAATAAACAAACCAAATACACAAACCTGTTTCTCAAGCTTTTCACATCCTCAGTTTAAGGAATCTGCCGTCCGACTCTTAACTGAAATGAGTTACAACAGAAATGAGCAATGTTATAAATACTTCTGCATTTCCTATTGCACTGAAACACGTTTATTGTTGTGCCAACAGGAAGGATCAGCTGAATGACTAAGAAACTAGAAATACTGAGCATCTCTGGGGAGGGGAAACAGGAACTGTTGTAGAGATTGATTATGTTCTCTTGGGCTCTGATGCTAATAATTTTCTTTTCCCTATGAAAGTCAAACTTGCAAATGTGATGTTCTCTTTCCCTGTCTCCCTCATCCTTTAGCTTTCACCCTCAATAGAAGCAATTATTTTGTTGATATTGCTTAGTTTGAACTGTGTGTTTGCATAGAGTGTTGGAATGCAGTGATGCTGGTAATAACAATATTTCCATCTTTCCCTTTAGGTCTGGATAGATGCAGGGACACAAATCTTCTTCTCATATGCAATCTGCTTAGGAGCAATGACTTCCCTGGGGAGCTACAACAAGTACAAATACAACTGCTATAGGCAAGTTTCCATCTAAGGGGGTTTAGTGTTTTAGCTAAATGATGTAAATAAAGTAGGGACAATGGGTTAATTTTTTTTTTAATTAACTTGCTCCATGACATATGTGTGACTTAGGGACTGTTTGCTGCTGGGATGCCTGAACAGTGGTACCAGTTTTGTGTCTGGCTTCGCAATTTTTTCCGTCCTGGGCTTCATGGCACAAGAGCAAGGGGTGAACATTGCTGATGTGGCAGAGTCAGGTACGATGGTGTTGGTGGCAGTGGTGGTGGGCACTGCCGCCTAGCGTGTGAGCAAAGTTCTGCAGACTCAATCAGCTAACATCTAAGCAATAAAATAGAACAAGATTTCCCATAATCTCCAGAAAAAATAAGCACATTGTTGATTTGGGCTTCCGTCTAGAGCAGTGAGGGTTAGCTGGGGTTATACTGTTTACTCTGTCTTGATTAACAGGGCAGCAAACACATTTCCTAGAGTGTGCTAACCCATGTGAGTTGAGATCAGAGTTAAGATAACTACACCATTATCTAGGATCCAGAATGTCATTGACTCGAGAGTTTATTCCATCCTTCTTTTCAGACTACCTTTATTTTCATTCCAATGCAAATTGCCAGTGCTTAGGTATTTTTCATAGCTTAGTTTTGCTTACTTGCAGCACTAGAGTAGAATTAGTACCTTGGCCTTTTGAAGGGTCATACAAACGTATATTCCCAAATCTCACTGAAAGACAAGAGAAATTGGAGAACTCCATCTCTAGGGTTTTGTGGACCATTTCATCCACAGGAAATTCAGCTGTTGCAATCCTGCATTTGTCATCTGTAGCTTCAGGGTGAGGTTGACAGAACTGTGAGAACTCCCATTTTGAAACTGGATGTACACTTAGATTCCTTCCTTATTTCAGAAGGGTTCTTCCCATTAACATTCAGCTGTGCACATGCAGAAGAAGAAGGCTAAATACTTATAGCATGTGACTGTATTTCAAACAAAACAGATGACATTTTTTACTCTGTGCATTTCTTGTCCATGAAGGCAGGTGTAACCATGTGTTTTCACGTAGAACAGACAGATTAGATGGGAATTACCATGGAAAAATAATGAATCAAGCCTTGACAGCCAGGAGGCTTAAAGCTAATCAGATTCAAGTAATAACAATGTCACCTGAGTGCATTTTTGACATTTCTTTCTGATTTTTTTTTTGAGCACTTTTAATTCACCCGCATAGTATTTGAAAGCTTTCCTCTGCAAACATGCTATTAAAATGAAAAAGCCAATATATCTTCTAATCACATGGCTCTGGGAGTTAAGTCTTTCAGAAAAATATCTCACTTCACAAGGGCTAATGAAAAACTAATGACATTGATGGCACCGCTGGATTCTTGGGTGGCTGCAATTGGCAGACCTCTTGGAAGTGCAATTAGTTAACAGTCTTGGCCTTAATGCTTATTTTGATTGGAGGTTGATTGCTTTGTTTGGAAACAGGAAGCAAGGGAATAATCCTATTGAATGAATCATAAATAGCCCCATTATTTTTTTTTATTTGTATGTAGGTGGATCAATTCCAAGAGTGGTATTTTTAAGTATTTGCACACTAGGTTTTTCTCTGGTCAATATTTATTCTAGTTTTTATTATTAAATCTCTGATACTGGCAGCTATATTCCTGTCACTTGACATTTTTAGAATTAAACAATTCTATAGTAACACTGGATTGCTAAAAAAATGTTAAAACACAAATCTGAGTGTTTACATAGCATTTTTTCAACAGCTGAAAAAGCATTTTTTTAAAGGAGGGATTTTATAGCAGCAAGGGCACTGATTAGCTTCCAAATTTGACTTTTGATTTCTTGCAGAGCTACTGAGGAAACTTGGTCCCCCTGGGATGTGTCTCCCAGGACCTGCATGGGGCTGTGGGGGAAGCTCTTGTTGCTGCTGCTGCCTTGGTGCTGCTTCTTAGCACAGAGGCATCCAGCAGGCACTTGAGCCTATCTTTTCTGGCCTTGCCTTTTTTTTGGTTTCTTATGATGCAAGGTCAGAACTGCTCCCCTGGTCAGGAAAAAGGTGAGCAGAGGCACTGCCACTTGGCTGTAGCACTGAGGGGAGGATGTTGTCCACGGCGCTGAGACCTCCTTCTCCCCCCAGGGATTTAAATCCCTCCTGCCCTATTCATGGCACCATTTGTTTCCTTGTTTGCCCTCCTGCAAGCCACGGGAACATCAACAAATTTGCTGACAGCAGAATCTCATGGCTACATTTTTTACCAGTGCCAAGTTCAGCCTTGGTGCCATGTGCCAGGGACACATCTGTCAGCCAGGTCTGGCTCCTGCTGAAAGCACTGGTCACTGCTGGCCTTCACTGGCTTTAGTGGGTTTACACAAGTTAACTTAGACTTCTCTGGCTTCTCTGTGAAAGCAGATTTTTAATAAATAACTTTTTTCTTTTTTATCCAAAATTATTTTAAAGGGAGAAAGGAAAGCAGTGGAGGCTCAACAAAATCATAGTGAGTCCTGTCTAATCTGTATGGCCTCTGTTTGGCTGGAAGAATACTCTACCACCCATGCAATTTGCCTTTTTTTTTTTTTTTTTTAATTCCATTTGCAAACAAATTCAGATTAAACAGGTCTGACTGTAGTGCCTTGAGTTTCCTGATGCCTGCCTGGTCTCTCCTCTGCAGCTCTCCAGCCATGCCACAGCACTCCGTGGCAAAGGGCCAGAGTGTGGGCTGGGATCATGGCAGTCCTCACCAGCTTTTAATAGCAGCCACAAGAGCTTCACTTTTGCAAAACACCCTTCCAAACAACAGAGTTTCGAATTAAATACAATTTTTAGGTTATTTATGTTTCAGTTGAAGGGTTGCCAGGAACATTTTCTTTCACATGGACTTTTCTTTTTATATTTCAACATTTAGTTTCAAAGAAAAATCAAAACTAGCTCAGGGCTTAGAACACTTGTTGTTAGTTTTTATCACAGTGCAAGAACAGTTTCACTGGCCAAAGCATACAGAATTGCAGCAAGTTTTGAGGAGAGCAGTTTTACATCTGTCTCATCAATTGCACAGATCAGCTGCAAATGCCATCTCGTAGCAGTTCTCCCTCAGGGAGGATCTGATGTATCCACTGAATTAAGGGGGAAAAAAGCAAACACCCCCAAAATTTGAGACATTCACCAATTTTTTGGTATCTTCTGTCATATAAAACCTTAGTTGTGTTTAATTTTAAATAAAATTAGTTGCTTGATTGTTGGCTAATTTGTATTTATTTCTGTTCAAATATTTTCAGTGACTTAAAGTTTTCTTTAGTTTGAAGAAAAAGTCATCTTTTTCTGTTGCTTCTTTTTTCATCTTTCTTGTTGAAAAGTGGGAGTTAGGAAGAGCAGTGTTAGCAATTTTTTTTTATACAGATCAGAGATAAGGTTTTTTGGCCCTGCAATGCAGCAGTTCAAAAAAAAAATCCCTTTTCCATTGAAAACGACATGAGTACGCTTGATAACTGGCATTTTCTAGGATTTTGAAGGCTCCTTAAAGTAAACAAGCAGACAAGCCAGGCATTCCTGGGTTTAATCTGAATTTAAATCTGCCCTCAGAATTTTTTGTCAAGCTCACCAAATTTCTCTGTCCCCTCTGAGAGCCTGCTGTAAATGCAGGGCTGCCAGTGTTCCTGTCTCCCACTTGTGGAGGGCTCTCTCCCTCATCACAAAAGCTCCCATGAGCAATAGCACCTGGCTCCAGGTGGGAGTGCCTCTGGAGATGAGCATGTGAGCGCTCCGTGTGTGGGTGTGAGTGAGATCCCGTCTGGTCCAGAGCACAGACCAGACCCAGTCTAGAGAGGAGCCCTCACACACAAGGCTTTGGTTTCCAGAGCAGAGAAGCCCAGCACATAGTCCCAGCCCCACTGGTGCTCCAAGACTGCTGGAATCCATCCTGCAGCTGGGGCTGGTGTTGGTCAAACTCAGTGTCACCGTGGCAGGTCCATGTAGGCTGGCTGGATAGGGGCAGATGATGTGGCAGCATGGGGAAGCAATTTTATACAGAGTGATTTTACACCCCAGCAGTTCCCAACAGCAGGAAGCACTTTTTTCAGGAGCCCTAGTTGATATAATTAGGAGTAGCCTAATCAGTGCAGCAGTGAGGGTTTGCAGAAGCAAAGGAGCAAACTCCTGGAGTGCAAACCCTGCTTCAGAAAAACCCTGCTGGGTTTGGTGGTTGCATACAGAGGGGAGGCAGTGGTTGCATTAGTGAGGAATCCGGGGAATGTTTGCAGCAGAGTCCCCTTCCCTGCATGCAAAAGAGTTTCATCACCGTCATCTTCATCATGACCATGTGGGCTAGCAGTGGGATTCTGCCATTCCCTTGGGTCACCCCTTCTCCCCCCCGGCCCCCAACACTGTCCTGTGTCCACGCAGGGCAGATGTAGGACACCTCCATTATTGGCATGTTTGAGACAGATGTTAAAACTGGTGATCTGTTAGCAATGGCCTCGGGGGTTTGCCTGTGGTTTCTGCTGTAGTCATGCGTGCTTCGATTTCAGATAAAACAGCCAAACTGTTTCACTTCTGGTATTTCCAGCTGCGTTTGGATTTATCTGAACGGAACCAGGCATTCCTGAATTTGAGGGTGGCTACCTTTGCCAAAGAGCTGGTACTTACTATTTCTCTTCCCTTCCCTTTCCCCTTCCCTATTTTCTCTTTCTCTAGGTCCAGGCCTGGCCTTCATTGCCTATCCAAAAGCTGTGTCCATGATGCCACTGCCCACCTTTTGGGCAATCCTTTTTTTTATTATGCTTCTGTTGCTTGGACTGGATAGCCAGGTTAGTATAATGCATAAGGGGTATGTGGCTTATTGTATTGTTGCTGCTGACAGAGAAAAGCTGAGTTAAGGCATGAATTAAGAGGAATTCGTCTGTGTTGGTTTTTAGTGAGGGGCTGCACTTGATGAATCTGTGAATGTCAATTCGTAATAGGGTGTTGCTCAGTAAGTCTTACTCATCAGGTGTTAGTGGAGTCCACAAGACTAGGCCAGTACTCCCTAACCTAAATTTCCATCCCAGTCTGGCCACAAAATATGACTATTTTGGTTGCAGTGCCTTATTTTCTTCTTTTGAGGAAAAGCTTAATCGTTTTAAAACATACAAGTCTACAGCAGTCAGTTCCACAGAGTGCTTTGTGCCATTGCGATTACCTGCGGTGTGTGTACTCCATCATTAAAGCACTTTAAGAATTAATGGCTACTAGAAATACAGGCTTTGATAGTTGCCAAGTGCCAGAAAAGAAAAGTGAAGCTGTCATAAGATACAAAAAGCACAAAATGTTTTGTACAGGGTGGCTTCATGAGCAGCCAGAGAACAAAGCTGCAGCCTTTTTCGGTGGCCTTGGGCTTGGAGGTGCTGAGCAATGTGGGATCCTGCTGACTTTCACGTCACCAGCGTGCATTTAGTACCTCCAAACAGGCCAGAAAGCATCTCATATTCCAGCTGTACTAATTTTAAAGCACACATTGCTATTAATCAGTGAGCATGAAAAAATCGAAATGTTCAGTCCAAGAAGTTAGGTTATTTTTCCCACTGGTTGGTTGTAGGAATGTTGGACTAAGTACTGCCAAGGAACCTGTAAATCATTTCTAGATAGTCCACTTAAAAGGAAACATGGGTGACCAGGGATTATGCAGTAACTGCACATTCAAAATTAAAACTTTTCTGCACTCAAATGGAAAGTCATTAACACTCTTTTTAAAAAAAAGATCTGTAAGGATGAAATGTTTGTGTCACCTAAATGCTCTCTCATATGAGGAGAGCTCTGTAAATGGATTTTTACCAGTTGTTGTGTACCTAATCTCCTACATTTTTTTATATTTGATTTGCCCTAAATTGCTCTTTATGGCTTAATCTTTGAACTCTAGTAAGCAACTTCAAATTGCTCCAAAGTAAATGTAACAGTGCCTAATGCTGTGGTTCAGCAACCCTATGCTTATGCAAATTGGAAGCTGTCTAGTAATTTTAAAAAGCTCCTCACTGGGTAGAATGATTAAAACTAATTGGAGCGCTTAATTTCTCTCCTCCACCCCTCTGGTTTTTTGGAGGGCAGTCAAGCAGGTTTCTGGAATGCCAGAGCAGTTTCAGATCAAATCAGCCCAAAGGAAAGGGTTGCATTAAAAAAGAAAACTAGTTTTACAAAAGTCAAATTAACAAGACAGAAGGCAACAAAATCTGGTGTAAGACAAAATCTGTTTGCAGGACAGTCTGTATTTCCAAAACAGAGCTTCAGTTTTTGATGAAAGAGGCACTTCTGGGCACTGAAAGAGCAATAGAGGTACCAGGAAGGAAAAGGCAGCTTTTCCTGAAGTAATCTATGTCATAGATTAATCTGTTAATCATAATAATGTGATAAGTTATTAGTTATAAGAAGATGTATCTACTTAAAGTTAAGATCATTTCTACAGAGGCAGCCTTTTTGGATACCTATGTGGATACCTCATGTCTTCAGTGAGCTTTGTGCTTTTTCAGCCTTCCCAGGTTGAAAGTATAGATGAGTTTAAAGATCCCATCATTGGTTTTATTTGGGGGAAGTTCAGTAGTTGCTTTCTTCCAGGGACAAAATGCATCTGTTTTTTGATTAATTTAAACTTTTATTTAAATCCAGTTTGGGTTATTTGGCTAACTCAGGTTACACATCTTTTCCAAAGGCAAACAAGTACAAAAACAGATATCATGAAGCTAGATAAAGATTTTTAGCGCATCTACTCAGAGCTTCGTTTTTGGTTTACATGTGCAAATACTTTGCCAAATGATTTTATGTGGACTGTATGAGCAGCTCCATTATTTTTGCAGAAATAACCAGAGCCTCACTCAGAGATACTCTGCTCATAGATCCAGAAAAGTACACGTTCAGTCAGGAAGAGCTGCTATTTCACATCAAAGTCTGCCTTCCCTTGGCTGGATTTTCACTAACAAACCCGAGAGCAGAATTATATCAAATTGTGGAATTAACCTAACTATAGTATCTGTGAGGTTTTCTGGCACATCAAAAAAAGGCTGGGAGGTACCCTTCTAGCTTGGACTTTCTTAAGTGTTTTCTCTCTGCATCTTTTCTAGCATACATCTTGTATTCATCTGGAACAGTGACAACATAAAAGCCGCATAAGTGCCTTCCTGTCATCAAATTAACCTCCTTTGTCCTTGTGGCTTGCATGTACAGAGCCCCTTTGGTAGCTCATAAGGCTGCTAGGAAATAAACAGCAATTCTGAAAGCTTGTTCCAACCTGAAAACTGCCCCCACACTTCAGCCTCTGGGTTACAAAGGCATGGCTTCTGATTTATTTATTCAGAGCAGCATTTTGCCACAGAGTACAGTTGGGGTGTTGCTGGAGAGGGTTTTTCAAGTAGGAGCCTGGGTGAAATGCACAGTGGGTATTCTTTGAGTCACATTTCTCTGTTGCTGTTTTCCCCCTTTAGTTTGTTGAAGTTGAAGGACAGATCACGTCATTAGTTGATCTGCACCCATCCTTCCTAAGGAAGGGTTACCGACGGGAAATCTTCATCGCTATAGTGTGTTTCCTTAGCTATCTTCTGGGACTAACTATGGTGACTGAGGTAAGTAGTACCAGTGCTGGAAATTGCCTTCTTTTTTAGCCATTTTTCAGACCAGTTTCACCGATTTAGCCACTCAGAGGAACAATGCTTTTTAGATCTACAGAGCATCTTTCATCCCTATATCTGAAAGCGTTTTGAAAGGGAGCTATATATATGCCCATTTTTTAGTCAGAGGAACAGAGACATGAAATCTCATTAAATTCAATCTGATCTCAGGTACCAATCAACATGAGTATGAATATTAACATCTAGCTCTAAATGATGAAACACATTGGAAACCTTCAGCAGAGCAGATTAAGAATCTATCCAATGTATGCAGGGAAAGAGATTTTTATCTTAGTTACACAGATTTGAATTAATTAAATACCACTGTGTTTATTCTAGTATAAACTCAACAGGAATATGTTCCAGTGCCTGCACTGTTGTGATATTTATCTCCAAAATAAAATCCAAGCCAGATTTTAAAAACAACTGGAAAATCACGAATGTGGGAGGTTAAATAGCACTTATAACAGAGGTGCCTAAAAACCACGGTGTTTGATGTAAAAGTGTAGTTCAGTCTAGTGAGAGCAAAGAGTCTAACAGCACAGTATAAAAGCAAAAAAATGAATTATTCTCATGAAAAAAGTCCTTTCACTCAATTAATAAATGAAGACCCTCCTGATGAACTGACTTCCATTTTCAGTCTTTTGGAGGTGTTAGTGTTAGGAGACAACCTATTATTTTTTTGTATCGTTGGTTTCTTTAAATGCCCATCCTAAAATGCTTTTAAGAAGGAAAGATATAAGTGTGTCAGTAGATTATACTAAGTGGCTTAATTTTGTTTAATCATCGTCTTGTTTGGAATTCTTCCTGTAGTAAACATGCATATTTCCTGGGGAATCCAATGCCAAATATTTACCTTACCTACTCGCTTGATACTGCTTCTTATTAGACAGCAGCCATTGAGATAGGTTGATAGATGTTGCTGGGAGCTGGGCCTGAAATATTTGGGGTTTTTTCCTGTTGTATCCTAATCGGTTGTGTCTCTCTTTTCCAGGGTGGCATGTATGTTTTTCAACTCTTTGACTACTATGCAGCTAGTGGTGTATGCCTTTTGTGGGTTGCATTCTTTGAATGTATTGCTGTAGCCTGGGTTTATGGTAAGTGAGGCTCCTTTCATCTGATACCTTTTGATGAGTCAGTGACAATTCTGCTTGCCAAATATTTAATCATCAGCCACCCCAGAATCTTCTTCCCAGCAACAGACACATGCCATTAAAATAAATTTGCCCTGACCTCTTGGAGACGAATTTGCATCTGGGATGAAGCCAACCTCCAGTGTTTTTCCACAAAAAAAATTAGTATTTTTCTATTGCTAATTAATAAAGACCCAATTAAGCGTTTACGTGTTAAGTTTAGAGGTGAGAGTTGAAAGTTTGGCCAGCCATGAAAATTCTTCTTTGTCTCTCAGAGAATTTCCTTTCAGGGCTACAGTGTCTACAGGGCCAAGCCAACCAAACAGAAAGTACAAAAAGAGAGCTGACAGAAGACTGTATTCTGCCCCATTATTTTTAGGCAGTGCCAAGTACCAAGGTCTGACAGTAGCCTCTGTAGCTGCCTCAGCTGGGGAGGGATCAGATGTTTGATGGTCAGGACTAGTCATTTCTCTGATTCTTTATGTACTCCATTTCCTTAGAAAAGTGAAGCAAACAAAGCCATCGTTTGGCACCAGTCAGATTTCTGTAGAAGCAGGGTGCACTGTTTGCTGTCAGCTCCTTCCCATGGCAGGTTCAGTGAGAGACAGGAGAGAGGAGAGGGTGTGTGAAGGGGGCACTCCTGCATCCAAATAATGAGAGGAGGAGTGGGATGAGAGAGTCACCCAAACCTTGCGCTTCTCAAGAAAATCATGTTGGACTTCACAGCTGTGGGAAGCATTTGAATACATCTGACACCGTCATCTTCCCTTTAAATGCCCCTTTGGGGCCTAGGAAAGTATCTTTAATCCTACAGCTCTTACAGGGTTTTTATATGTTCGATTCTTACAGGCGCTGATAATATTTATGATGCCATTGAGGATATGATTGGATACAGACCTGGTCCCTGGATGAAATGGAGCTGGATTGTGATCACACCAGTTCTTTGCGTGGTGAGTACTGACCTGTGCTCTTTCAAGTTGTACACATGGCAGTGCTGAGCTGCCTCTTACCACTTCTCTTTAAGAGAAGGCTGTGGCATTCAGAGGGCAATTTGCAAAGAGAATCTGGAGGCTTGAGCATTCCCCTTAAAAGTCATTATGTTCTCAGATGTCAGCTGCTAACGTGACAGCTCTCTACTGTGCCTGTGCAGATTGCAGTTGATTATGTTTCAGTGTATTTTTCTTGGGTTGGCAAAATGATACAATCATGAAGAGAAAACTCACTCGCCCAAGAGCAGACACAGGACTGCTAGGCTGTTGTAACAAAAAGACTTGAGCAGTGTGAGGCAGATCTCAGCTTGAAATATTTCACTGGGTGGGAAGAACATCCTGGTAATCTCCTTGCAATGTACAGCAAATAGTTGAGCCCTGAATAAGAACAGGCAGCATACTGCAGCTGTTCAGCACCGGCTCTCAGCACTCTGTTTCAAGCAGCAGATGCTATAAGCAAATGCAGATGCTCTTTTAATGATTTAAATGGAAGAATAATTCCCACATTGGTTTAGAATACATGGGGTATCCATCAGCTCTGCTTTTCACTGCATGTCTTCCTCAGGGCCAGTGGTAGCACCAGACTGCTACTACTTTTGTCATTATTTGAGCCTCACTTTGTTTTCCCTTCTCATCCACAGGGGTGCTTTATCTTTTCTTTGGCCAAGTACAAACCACTGACCTACAACAAGGTCTACACGTACCCAGACTGGGCAATTGGCCTGGGCTGGGTTCTTGCCCTTTCCTCCATGATCTGCATCCCTATGGTGATGGTCATCCGCATCATTCAGTCAGATGGGTCGCTCATTGAGGTAAGTGCAGCCAGTTGTTTGTCTAGAGGAGAAAGGGAACTTTAAGCTGCTGTGTTTTATACAAAATAATGTTTGGAAAACTGCCACCTTGTCCAGGTAGGGCAAATAAGACTGTTAAAGATCACCTGTCCTTTGGGCAAACAGTAGAAACAGAACAAACACAAAGCCTTCTGTCCTCAGACAAACATCAAGTGATTTTACTCGTGTCCCACTTGTGCAGTTGCCAGCTTGGCAAATCATTACCTCCACGTGCAGCCAAACACTCAAAGACTGGGGTGTTTCTGAGTATCAGGTCTCTCTTTTCCAGCCCACAGGGTCATGGAAGCACCATGCTGAAAATCACAGAGAAAGCATGAGAAAGAGAGACCTGGTTGTGTAAAAGCTCATTGCATTTCAGGGAAATTTGGACACACCTGGGGATAGCATGGCTCTCAGGCATGGCCTTCCCTGTGGGGGGCTAAATAGAAGTCAAAACCTCCTGCCAGTGGACTTCACTTATAGCTTTTTTAATTTGTTATTGTTTTATTTCAAATCGAAACTGGATCCAGATTGCCCTGATCTTTGGAAAACTGAGTCTCAGATGTAACAGTGCCGATTCCCTTGGGTTTGGATTTGCAGCCAGTCTCTTGCCCTTTGCAGTTCAGTGCAGGTTCCCCTAATTTGTTTTTATTCCAGTTTAAATTTTTTAGAGACTGTGCAATTTAGCAATTCTCATCTAAGTTTTCAGATTAGTTTTGTTTTTGCCTAATGAGATGGTCTTAAATGCAGCCCAGGGTATTCTTGGAGGAGAAAGTAGGACACTTTGGGTTATTTAAAAAGAGAGAATAGAAATAAAAAAAAATGCCAAAACCAAACATTTCCCAGAGCACAAACACTTGCATTTGTTTTCATCCAAGTGTTAATGGTCTTTTTCAGCTGTGGCCAGGGCATAAGTGTTAATTTTGTTGCCTACATTGTCACCATTGTCACCATGAGAGACAAGTCTAAAAGTAGCCAAAACACTGCTCAAAGACTATGTTAGGAAAGGAAAGAAGAGTAAACATTGGTCAGATGCCATTTAGTTCTTCCTTTGTGAACTGAGATGTAGGAGAGAAGTTGCCACTTGGCAGCGAGGGCTGGGCTGACGGCAGAGCTGTTTCTAAATGAGGAAGGAGAACACACATCATTTGAGCAGCAGCAGCACTGAAAGCCCAGTGTGCAGGATGCTGGATAACACTGGGAATACCCTCTCCTATCTGTCTTCCCTGCATCAAGTCAGGCTCTGCAGCTGAGCAGAAGTTGAAGGCAGTGCTCCACAGGTCCCCGTGTCCTTGCAGAGCCGTGGGGTGTACACACGGCTCCGGCAGTGCCGTCCCTGCCCTTGGATTGCTGCATCCACCCTCCTGCATGTGGAGACTCAGGGGCCTCCTGGTCATCTCACCTCTGCTTTCCTTCTCTCTTTCAGAGGATAAAGGCGGTGGCTGCCCCCAAGGAAGTGAATCGGTGGTCCAAAGAAACAGAGAGTGGCACCCCCTTCTGCCCCAATGGAACTTCGAATGGCGGATTGATCAAGCCAACTCATATCATTGTGGAAACCATGATGTGAGCTCTCTCTGTGAGAGGATAAACCTGCTTTAACTGCCGTTTACTAACCATAGATTCTCATAGGACCAGGTTTACAGAGCTTTATATTTGCACTAGGATTTATTTTTATTTCTCACAGAGAAAGTTATTTTTTGTGTGTGGTTTTTTTTTTTTTTTTTAATATTTTGTAAGGTAATCACAGCAGACGTCTCTCTGTAGAGGGAGAGCTTTCATATCAGACTAGACATATTACAGGAATTTACTATTATTGGGTTTTTTTAAATATATATATCTTTATCTCTAAATATTATACACCTTACCACTTGAATTGATTGTCTTACCAGCAATACATTCAAGTCTCAGAAAGCAATTTTAGGTGCTGGTATGGTTGGGAGCAGGGTAACCTACAGAACACACAAAAGGAGCTCTGTCGAGAGATACAATTTGTTAAAAAATGCTGTTTCAAGAGAATTTTCAAAGGTGTAGTATTTCCACCCTCTGGTTCAATTGTGGTAAACGACAGGCGTCAGGGTCACTTTGGGGAGTGAGTTTTGTTTAGCCAGTCCCTGAATAAGGGTATGGCCAAGCAGCTGGAGCAGAGAGTTTGCAGGGGAAGCTGTGTGTGAAAAGCCTTGTGGCCATCCCTCCCAAGGATGGCACTGGGACCCTGTCACACTGATGGGGGAGGACTTGAGGAAGGCCTTTGTAGGATTTGGCATGGTTTTCAGGGTTTTTTTGTTATTTTTTAGAATTTTGGGGGTTTTTTACCTGAGTGAAATGCCTGCTGTTTGTGCGTGGGCAGGGGGGTTGAGTACCTGCTCCTGAGTTTTCCAGCAAAATGTATTTTGATGCAGTGATACTGATGTAAACTTGAATTCTGCAAACTGGGATGGCAGCCTGTCCCCGCAGCAGTGAGGTGAGCACTGAGGAGCCAAGAGGGGAAAAGCAGCACCTGCCCTCTGGGTGCTTCAGATGTTCACTTCCTCATTTGGATTTTGGTTTGGGGCAGAAAAATAAAAGAATCACTTCTAGACTCTGACCATTCAGGAGTGAACACAAACCAGGTCATCCCTGACAGGAGGAACAAAACCACTCACCTGGTGAACCGGTATTGATAACAGACACATTGTTAATAATAATAGTAATGATGATAATAATATCACACAACAAACAGGTGCTTTTCATCCATGTATCTCAAAAATGCTTTTCCAAGTTTGGTAACCAGATTTGCTTTATTTATGCATTTTTGGAGGGACGGGGTGTGGGGGTATCGGTCATTGCTGTTGGAGGAACAGACAAGAGGACTCTGTAAGTCCCTTGTTGCATGTTACTAAATAGCAGTAGTGGACCTAGAGCCCCTGGTCTCCTTGCTCATCATTGGGTTAAACTGTGGTTTGATTTGATTTGATTTGATTTGGTTTGGTTTGGTTTTTTGGGGGGAAAGGAGGGTGGAAGACGTATTTATGAATTTTATATGCTGAAGAAACAGGACTTTTTGGAATTTAAATTAAAGGGAACATGTAACACTGAAATATTTCATATTGATCAGTAGGAATTGAGTACCGTTCCAGGTGAGACTGGGGAGTAAAGAGAAACCACTACAAGGAGCGTAGGAATCGGGGATCCACTTTGTGTGGTCCAGGTGATTGTTTCCATGGGGAGTTGGATCCCTGAAGACTGTCCAAAACATGGACAAAAGCCTTTTCCTTTTTTTTTTTTTTGAACTTGAGCAGGTTCTGCTGGGAACATGTTCTCTGGCAAAACTTGGCCTTTTCTTGTGGGCATTGTATTAGAGGAAGAGAGTTTTTTCTTGTGTACCACAGTTAGGCTATCCAAAGGTATTTAGAAGAAGTGCTTGATAAAAGCAGAGTTTGTATCTGCTTATTCTGCTGTCACCTTAGTCTGTCAGGGCAGAGTTTGTCATTTATCTAAACAGGAACATAACCAGTTCTTAACATTCCTACACAGTAGTTTTATTTTATTTTTTCTTGTCCCATGGGCTAACAGGCCACAGCAGCACAAACACTTGTTAACTTGTTGGTTTTCCTGTAACAGAAAAGGGGTGATTTAAAACTAAGAGATGGACCAAAATAATTATTAAAGAAAGAAAAAAGTGGCTGCATCTATAACATTCAAAATCTTGCTAGTTGGAATTTGTAGATATTTTTACATCAGATAGCTGAGTTGCAGCAACAAAACCAGCCACAGTAGAGTTACATTTGTTTTCTTTTTCTGGTTGCTGTATTATGAGAGCTCTAAATGAAACTTTTCCAAAGCTGGAGATGGCAAACATCTAATGACACCTGTTAAGCAAGTGGCAACAGCCATCAAAGGTCACAGGAGGAATTCTGAGAGCCACAGGGTGTCATCAAATGTGCCCAAAATAAAAAAACATGCATACAGCTTTTTTTTTTTTTAATAGCCTCTAACAATCAAAGGCAAGGAAGTGTAATCAAAGATAACTCTCTTAGTGGGCTTCATCTTGGACTCTCATTTTTGAGTTACAATTAGTGTCTGCAGCAAACAGGCACGGGTGAAGAGGGAGCAGCAGGTTAGGGGGGTCTAAATTAATGGTTTTTGTGAGTGCAGATGAAACACTGATGTTTGATTTATTTCTTTTTTTACATATATACATTGTCGTTCAACTGTGATGGAGATTATATAGTTTGCACATCACTTTTGTGCTGTAGAGGTGAGACAAGCTTTAGTTAGGGAAAAAAATGGTTTGGCTACATCAAAGATGTCTCCAGCAAGTCAGCTGGGTATTTAAACATCTCCCATGTTGGGAAGAGTTTCTTTGTGTGAAGAACCAGAGGGCTAATACTACACCTTTAAATATATAACTACTAGAGAACTGAAACCCAGCCCCATTTCGATACAAACTGTGCCATTCAAATCAGTCGCTTCCATGTTCCAAGTGAAAATGTCTCGCACATATGCAACAACCTCATTGAAGCGTTCTCTGTGTCAGCTTCTCTGGCCCTGCTGTGCTCCTTAGCACAACTGCAAGGGAGGTCTGGGACTCACCAAGAGCCAAGAAATTATTGTTTCTGGAAAACAGTTCCACTCTCCCCTCCCTCTTCCCTGAAAAAAAAAAATACATATACTTAATTCCTCTTGTTTTATCTGGGGTTTGAGTTACAGTGAGAACATTTGCATTTTTATAGTTTTGGGGGGTTTTCCTAACAATTTTATCAGATTTCTAAACTTTTCTTGGTGATAAATTTGCATTTCAACATGATCCTCTGCCAAATTTATTAAAAAATAATTTTAAAAAAAGTTCGTGTTTTCTACCTATTTTGACTGCAAAGACAACTGATTTTTTTCATATATTTACTTGTTTAAACTCTTGTGACCTATTTTACCTGTTTTGTGTAAATGAGGAACTCTATATTAAAAGTATCATGACTAGTCATAGATGAACTGGTTTGGATCCAGGGAAAACTTAGTGTAGTTTTGGTGTGAGATCTTTAGAACCAGATCCCTGAGATTAAAGCCAGAATAAACCAAGACAAAACGCACACCTTTTCATATTTCATGTACCTTTGTATTCATGGGTTCTTCTGGGCTTGAAAACGGCAGAGTTTCAGCAATATTTATTTCCAGCTGAACTGTAATCAAGAAATAGTAGAAAAGTAAAGGGGAACATTTTCCCCATGAGATTTTCTGACCTGTTTCTTATTTTTTCCAATTTTCCAAACCTTTTCAGTTCACCTGTCACTAGTGATGATCTCACTGAATGAGCATCTATTGTAAGGGACTTTACCAGTAGTCTGTATCTCAGTATTTAAACAGTATGATTTCATAAATAGAACTGGTTTTTTATTGTTGTTGTTGTTATTATTCTAATTTTCCTTATCATCCATAGCTTTCCTTTTCATCTGGTCCAAACAGATCCACACACTTAGAAAAGTCCTCTTTTAAAGTTTGAGATAGTAGGTCCACAGTGGATTTTTTTCCTGTGTTGTAAATGAAAATACAAAAGTCTGTCAGCTGTATTTGCCATCTAGAACAGCGCTGGTGGTCACCCTACAGCAGCAGCACAGCTCCTGGAATTAGGGGCTGGAGGGGAGTTAGGAATGGTCTGCTGGAACAGCTCAGCAAAACTAATTTTCGCTGCTATTCTTGGGGAGAGGAGGAAATGAGGAAAAGAAAAAAAAAAGTGCAGCCTTACAGTTGTTGTAACACCAAAAAAACCACAACCCAGCAACCATCAGCAGAGCCTTTAACGTCACCGTCAGGACTGCACCTTCTGCAGCTGTTTTCAGTCCTGTGTGCATCCTCCTTTCTCAACTGCAGATGCTCCTGGTTCCTCTTCTTTGTCTCAGCGTTAGATAAGTCAAGTACATCTGAAGACACATGGACATCTCCATTCAATAGGTCTTTTCCAAGTCTCCTCCTGGTCTGTTTTTATTTGCTAAGGAGACTTACAGTTTCGTTGAGGTTGTGCTTGTCACACTTGGGTTCAAAGCTCCCGCTTGCTGCATCAATGGCAAACTTCCATCCATGGGAGAAGGATTTGAACATTTTTGAATAACTGATTATTAGCTTCCACATCTTGTGGTCACTGCAAGATCACTCGTGGAGGCATAATGTATATAAAATGTTAAATAAGCTGTTTATTGAATGGAGTGGACAAGTTAGTTAAGCAGCTCAAGTACACTTGGAAGAAAGATGACCCTGACATCATTTCCAAGGAAGTTCAATGGAAGTTGCTCACTTTCAGTAAAAAGAATAAAAATAAATCTGTATTTAAGTAGACTAGTAGAGTAAATCTTCCACCCTCATATGCACGCACACAGTGGGGACATTGCTTCTATTCCTAGGCTGCAAATCATGTGTGTAAGTCTTGCCAAGCTGTTCAGGATGAGGATTGAGGAGGTTTAGGCACCACTTGCCTGTTAAGAGCGTGTCCAAATGGGCTTTCCTAAATGAGGATGGTGAAAGAAGGAAGGTAATGACAAAATCCCGGACCATGGCCCCTCCAAGGAAGCCTTAAGATTGGACTTGAAAGCTCTCCTGGCTCCTTGTAGGCACTACATGGCTCCTGGCATAGGAGGTTGGGTGTGGTGTGGGTTCAGGCAGCTGTCTTGGACTTGTTTTCTCCAAAATCAGCATCCAAAGCCTTGTGGTTAGGATTGACATGTAGCTGTGTATTTGTATATTTGCATGAGCAAAGGTCAGGAACTGTCAGACCCTGGTGGCTTGTTTTATTTCGTATAATCAAAGGTAAGCTTAAGAAACAAAGTATTCAGTCGATTCGGTGACACTTAAGAAACCCATGAACTAATGCAAAAGAGGCTCCCTGAGCTCCATATTTTGGTCACAAAAATTTTCTTATGGTATTAATGGTAAATTTGAGTCTATGGGAAAGATTGCTCAAGAAAGACTTGAGTATAACCAGCACCAGCCGCTGCTGGAAAACTGCCTGTTCCAGCCCTGCACCCTCCACCGGATTGTGGCTCTTTTCTGCCAGCCCAAAATAAATGTTTATATGGACAATGCTTTTGTGTTTAAAAAAAAATAAATCTCAATTTGTTTGTTTCTATTAAAAAATAAATAGAAAAAGTCACATTTTTGTGTGGGTTTTTTTCCAATTGTCAGTGGGAATTGGTGATTTAAATTTACCCATGTCCTAAAACAGGACCAGAAATAGCTTCAGACACCATTTGACCAAAAAAAAAAGGCAGGCTCAAAATTTTACTGATTGAAATCAGTAAGAAAACAAATCACCCCACCTATCCCCATCAGAGGTGGAAAACTTTAGTGACAGGATTTGTGACTGGAAAAGAGCCTGACCCTGCTGGTATTGTTGGGCTATTGAATGTCAGAGCAGACACAGCTGTTGTGTCCTAATTTGAAATAATCAGTGAAAGTGTCAGAATTTAATTACCTCAAGCTTTAGGAGTAAAGTAAATAAAAGAGAATTTGGAAAGGGGCAAGTTTTTGCAGGCTTGTTCCCCATGGCTCTGCAGTGCGCAGCGGGATGGTGCTGCTCACTTTCCCATTGGCAGCACAAGGAAAACGTGACCTGACTTGAGAAATCAGAAGAAATAATGGGGAAAAAAAAAAAAGTGAAACTTGATTTCTGCTAAGGAGCTGTGCACGTGCTCTGTGTGCGTGCATATGTGGGGGGAAGGCTTGAGCCCTGTAGCAGAGTCCCTGTGAGCACAACACATGCCGTTTCCAACTCTGCCTGCTTCTGCAGTTGAGATGTTAAAAAAGATTTGAAATTCTTTTTTCAATATATAAAGAAAAAAGAAACAGTGGAAAAATTATGTTGAGAGGCTGATAAAAAAAAAAAAAAAATCCTGAGGGGGCAAGGTGAATTAGTTTGTCACCTGCTCCTGTCCTGGAAGCCAGCGCCGGTCTCTCAGCATCGCAGCATCCCAGTACTGTTCTGAAGTGCTTGTTGTTCAATAGGATGTTGTTTTTCTCCAGTGTAATGTTGTGATTGTTACCTGATAATGTTGCCAGGGACTTCACGTTGTAAGAGGTGGTCCATCTTGTTTGATGTATTTGGCTAAAAAAAACAGTGGGTTTTTTTTTTTTATTATTATTTAAACTCCTACCAACTGTGACTACAGTAATGTGATGAGTAGCACATACAGCAAGGAGGCAAGGGCAACAACGGCCTCCTTAAAAATGTCATCTGAACTTTTTTTAAAGAAAAAAAACATTAAAAATATTTTTAAAACATTTTAAAACATTTTTTTGTGTGTTCCAAAATGGAATATTTGTATTTGAAAAAAAAAAAAAATCCTGGAGTGTAATTTAATCCTAAAACCCTCTAACCTTTGTGTATATGGTAAATGTTTGTATTTTGCAGTTTCTGTTTTGCTTTTTAGATAAATAAAATGTATATGGATATTTTTAAGTCATCTTTGCTTTTTTAGATGGGTTTGTAATCACCTTATAACTGAAAATAAAACTTTCCTTTATAAACCAGCTATGCTCTTGGATGTTGTTTTTTTGGTGTTTGAGTAGCTCAGTTCTTCTTTTAAACCTATTACTTATTTCGGGGTTGTTGGTTTGTTTTTGGCAGCTCAGCCCCATGCAGCCACTCACCCCCTCAGCCAGTGGGATGGGGAGAGAATCAGAAAGGTAAAAGTGCAAAAATTCATGGGTTGGGATACAGACAGGTTAATAATTAAGAAAAGGGGGGGATAAAAGAACCCACAACAAAGCACATCAAAGAGGTGAAAAAACAAAACCAAGAAAAACAAGTGAAGCAAAAGCCGTTTCTCACCTCTCACCAGCCAGTGCCCAGCCCGTGCATGACACCACTGCCATGAGGGTTCAGATACATCAGGAAAGCACAACAGGAAGGAAAAAAACCAAACCAACCCAACATTTATTTTCCTAGTGTATGGGACTGGTTATTTCAAGCTTCCTGATGACCTCTTCAGTGAAACAGGTGGAGGTTAAACCAGCGAGTCCATTCCTTAAGTCCTCATTTGAGATAGGGAAAGAAAAAAAAACCAGCATGTAGGTGGCTGCTATTTGTGAAAAGCAAAGCATTTGAGTATCACTGCTGAGACTCCAGCACCCCATGCTCAGGATCAGCCCCACACCTGTTTTTACTTGGTGTTTTTTGGTTTGATTGGTTATTTTGCTGGGTGTGATTGAGGACTTTGTCAGGGATTTCTCCTCTCATCAGCACAACCTGCAATGCCTGGGCTGAGTAGCCTGATAGCAGCACAGACAACAGCTGCAATGTGCCTCAGGTTAAAATAAAATAAATAAACAAGGAACTAAAAAAAGCCGCTGAGTGCCACGAGGTGCTGCTGAAGGGTTTCAACTACCTGCCATGGGCAGCCATCACCTGCCCAAGGCTGCAGCTGCTTCCATCAGCTGAGGTCCATGGGATAAAAGGTGACATCAGCAGGAGGAGATGGTGCCCACCAAGGCACATGCCAGGGGAGCAGCACTGTGTTAACCTTTTACCTGGTACACACCAAAACCCTGTGGGTCACGTTGCACGGGCACTGGTTCAACCTGACATTGCTCCAGTGCCTTGGTTGGCTCCGCGCAGCTTTGGCCAGGCCCTGGTGCCAAATGTGCGAAGGGCCTTGTTCTGGAGTCTTTGCCCCAGGAGGGCAGCCAGAGATGGCAGATAATCTGGCAGATAAGGCTTGTTTACGTGGCAATGATTCCCCAGGTCTAACCAGGAGCATTTCAGTACCCTGCTCAGTCTCTGAAAATTCCTGCATTACCCACTTGGCCATGAAGGGTTGCAAAACCCAGCTCACCCTTTCCTTGCCAGTGAGCAGAGATTCCCTATGGCCTTATCCAGGGAGTATTCCAGCCTATACTGCCCACACTGGGAGCATAGGGGCACCCCAAACCCCTTTGCAATAGCATAGGAAGAAATCCTCAACATGGGGATACAAGGAGCTATGTTCTGGATTCACGGCAGTCACAGAATCACAGAATAAGCTGAGTTGTAAGGGACCCACAAGGATCACCGAGTCCAACTCTTAAGTGAATTGCCCATACAAGGATCAAAGCCATGACTTTTGCATTATTAGCACCATGCTCTAATCATCTCTTTGGATGTCTAGTTTCAGGGGTGGGATAATTCAGCTATCACAGTAGAGCTCCCCAAGGCACCCCACTGGAGCTGCAGGGTGCTGAGCACCACGTGGGACATCTCCTGCCCCCCCACTGTCCTCCTGCAGTTTTCTAACCCATCCCCAGGGATTAACCACAGCTTTGCAAATGCTGCCACGTCACAGCAACCATGTGTTTGCTGCATCAGTGTTTTGTCATGAAGGAGCCCAGCTTCAATCCAACAGTATTTCCAGTGTGGAAAAGCTGCAAGCAGTGCTGTAACCACATGCATAAGCATCTCCAGGTCTTACTTACCAGCTACAGCGAAATTGCCTCCATGTCCACAGGGGGGGAAGCGACCCAAGTCCCACTGCTGTATGGTGACAAGGGACAACCCCAGCCCTACACTGGTAGCCCTATAAACAGTGGCCTCCCAGAAAAACCCTCTGCATGTTCTCCTCCCCCTTGTCCTTCAAGGTGTCTCATAAATGGGGGTTCTCTGGCAAGTTAAAATGCTGCTGGAGGCAGAGCGTTGCCTCACTCGTCCCACAGCAGAGAGAGACATGAACCAAAACAAATGCATTTCATTTGCTTTTATTTAATTAAAAAAAAAAGTCAAAGTCATTGCAATCCCATTTAAATACAGAGATTTACAAATAGGTCCAAAACAGGACTAAAATATTCTTTGAAATGCTGTACTTTTAAATATTGTGCTTTCATAGATACATAAGAAAATTAGCATATAAAAATACTTTACAAGGAATACACTCTAATATATGGATAAAAATACACATTTAAGTAATGCATTTCATCTTCATATCATTCAAAATGCATAGGAAGGGATACAAGGACCAAGTTTTTCTTCCTCCTTTTTTTTTTTTTTTAAAGCCTTTAATAAAAGTCTTCATTAAAAACCTATGAGAAGCCCCAGTGAGCTTCCACTGCTCAGAATATTGCATATAAAAACACTCTCGGCTGCACTGTCAATGCTCCACAGTATCAATTATGGCACATTATCTAGGTGTGGCAGCAATGGTATGGGATATTGCATACTCAAAGAGAAAATGGCTACAACGACAAATAGCTGGATGGGGCCGGGCACATGTCTGGAAGAAACACCCTGATACGTTGTGCTGTCACAGAGGGATGTCAGGGACGGACAGTGGGGGGACAAGTCCTGGCTCAGCAAAGCGACACACATGCTGTACACCCACCCAACAACCTCTGGGCACCCCTGGAGGTGGCGATGGAGGAGCCAAAAGGGTGAGCAGGGAACGGGCGCAGTGGGCTCGGGGCTGCGGTGTCCAACTGACAGGCTCCTCCACTCCACTGTGCCTGAGCCTTCCCGGGGAAAGCAATGCCAGGCTTGGGCCACCACCAGGACACAAACATCATCATGAAGTGCTAATGGGCGGAACGTGGCAGGCAGACGAGGGCACCGATGCAAACATCACAGCCCCTCTTCCACACCGGGCCAGGGGCTCTGGGGAGGGAGGGGAGCATCATGCTTGCAAAGCCACAAGGCCAGCAACAGGCAAACACAGACTGCCCAGCCCACAAGGGACACAGGGATACAACCTCCACCTAACAAGGGGCTTGTCATGTCACTGCCTGATGGGAGACAACAAGGTTTCATTAATTCAAAACATCAGGGGCAGCTCTGGGAATTTCACTATTCTGCTATTTACTTGCAGGCACAGGCCAGGTTTGCAAGCAAGTGATCTCCATAAAGCTCAGACAAACAAGGTGGCTGGGGATTTGAGCAGGAACTCAAGGACTTTACCCTTAGGTACAACCTCTACTCTATATGAATTACTGCAGCACAGGTAACCACATTGTTCACGGGAATCCATGCCAAGACAGGGTGCCTCATCCCACCATGGGGCGAGCCAGGCCTGGGAGGCATTGTGGACGGGGCTGTCAGGAAGCAGTTGCAAATACCAATTTTTGAACAAGAATTGAATCTAGCCACTCTCAAGCACATTTTGAAATGTCTTTTAACCAGCATTCTCCACTGTCCTGTACCGGGAGTGCAAGGGGCTACAGGAATTGATTTGTCAGGAGTGTTGGAAGGATGGAGATGGGCACAACATAAAAGGAAAGGCATTTCAGTCCTGCTGTATGCAATTAACTGAGCAAACAAGGAACATAATAGCACCATGTGTGTTTATAGGATGGCCAAGGCCTTCAGGGCAAGGAGGATGTTGGAGGCAGGACCCTGCACACTCAATGGCTGGGGCACAGGGGATGTTCTGCCATGGGAGATGGCTGTGGATGCTCCTTCCTCCCGTCGGCAGCTCATCCCATCACCATCGCTGCCTCAGCCCCCAGATGTGCATCCAGCTCTGCCCTTCCCAGCAATATTTGGCGGTCTACGGGCTCACTGAAGACCCACCTCCCCACTTGCAGGTTATGGTACACACAGCATTTACAAATACCAGTGCAAAAAACAGGAGAAACACCCCAAATACCACAACGGCTCAGCAGAGGCCCTGGGAATCATCTGCTCTGCTCCCTCCGCTCAGAGCGTCTGGACACTCGCCTTGACCTCAGCTCCGTGGGACACCTGCACCGGCAGCTCTCTGTTCCCCTCCGAGGGAGCGTTGGCAGCCAGTGCCAAGGGGTTTCGGCTAATCACCAGGTCCAGCTTATCTCCAGCCTCCGAAATCAAGGGAACGGCCAGACAGCAGTCAAAGTCTCTTGTTCGGATGCGATTTACCTGCGGGGATGGATTTAGGATGTGCCATGGGGAGGAATAACAGAAAGATCATGTTTGTTAGTCAGAAAATGTAAAGATTAGTGCTAAACCCACACCCGGGAAAACACACAACGCTTGGGGGTCCCTGATTCCAGGTTAAGAATGGAGCAGAGTGGAGACACTCCTTTAGACTGAGCATCCTTGCTTAGCTGAGGAATGATGCAGTAACTGGCAGACGAAGGGGGGGAAAAAAAGTCTGAATCAGGCATGAATCCTGACCCCAGTGCCTGGGGCAGTAGTACAAGTATTAAACACTGCAGGGCTCAAAAACAGTTCTCCAGTTCAAGCCTGTAGAAGAAAGGTTGCCGTTTTACACAATTTTTTTGCCATCATGGCTTTTACTGGCCCTAATTTGGGGTGATGAGTATTCAGCACCTAGAAAACAAATAAAGCCATGAGGCTTCCGGCAACCATTTGCCAGCTCAACCAGCAGTAAACTGAGACTATACTGAACAGTTTCTGCTTTTCCTCTCCCTGTTTATATTCTTCATTTCACAGGAGCCTGGATGCATTTCATGTGGGCTCAGGAGGCAGCTGCAAATTCTCTCCATAGAATTCAACAGTGAAAGCAGGTACGGCTGGCTCTTGCGGACCTTCAAGTGCATTTCTGGGCTGGGTCATCTGCAGAAACCACCCCGGCTCTTGCCTACAGCTAACAGAACACCTGGGCTTGGTGCCACAGGAGCTTTGGGATGGAGAAGCTGGCAAACAGCACAGGGGTGGGAAGCAGAGAAGGGAGAAAGGAATTTCCCACCCACCTTTGGAGTGAACATAACCCCTTGGGCCAGGTGTTACTTCCTTCTCTGGGTAATGGCTGGATGAGTCCATACAACCCTTCCATCCCAAACCCTTTCCCAGAATTAATGCATGCCCACATAGCTGGGCTCTCTGATGGTAGTGGTGTCCCCCTGTGTCCACATAGTTGACCCCAATACTGTTCCTTACAGTTTAGTAACAAGGGACAATTTCTAGCCAACTCATGGACGAGGAGAAATAAACAAGGAGCTTGCTCTGCCCTTGCTCTATGCCAGCCAGGCAGTCCCAGTGTAGAAGTGCCATTACTACAATGCCATGCTCCGGTTAATCCATCCAGCCGAGCGGCAGAGGGTCTCTGACAGCAGGTGTTCCGCTGGCCTTCAGGCACATCACCGTGCCCATGATCAGCAGCACTGTGAAGCATCCTCAGCAATGCACCTCTGTACTTCTGGAGGGGAGTCGCCTGTACCAGGTCTGCGATCCCTCACTCACAGTTCCACATGTCAACGCCATGGCAATCACCTCATCTGCTCGTAGGTGTGAGCTGTGCAGCGCAGCATGTGCAAGGAGGGTGTCGAAAGTTTCCATGCCGTTCTGTTTAGGATTTTGGGCACACCTCCCAGAGCACTTGGCACTCGCAAAAAAGCATCACATCCAACATGGAACAGAAAGGCAGCCCAGAGCCTAATTAGCTTCTTGTTCATTCTTGCACCATCTTTTATTTGAAGCTGAGAAGGAGTAATTGTATAGCAGCCAACTGGCTAGAGACCATAACAAGCTTAAACAAGGTTCCCCACAGTGCTGCCAGTCCTCCAGTTACCTGATGTACATAATATATTGGCTCTAATCCGACTGCTAAGAACCCCCGCCTAGAAATTAGTAAAACTAAACATCTTTCTGAGTGTTTCCAAATATGGTCACAATACCTACATTTCCAAATGGTGGCAATTTTTCCATTGAGGTTGCACTTCCTTCAGTTGCTGTCTGAGTTACCCCAAAGCTAAAATAGTTGGTTTTCATCCATATAAAGCTCCTCTCCAATCTCCAAATCTCACCACACTCTTTCTGTCCCTCTGGTAGTCCGATATGCCCAGGACACACATTACAGACTGTGCTTTTGGCCAGAGTGTTTATTCTGTTTCTGCATCACCTATTTCAAATCAAGTCTCTTTCAAAGAAAAATATCCATAGAAAACCACTTTGCCTGAAGGATGTGTTTCCTAGAAAACTTTTTTAGTTGTCAAAGGCATGCACAGAACTTCATGAATACTACTTAACTCTGCAAGGGGCTTCACAGAACACATATCAATCAACACGATCTGGTTCATCCAAAAACCAGGAAAAGGACTGAGGGTGAGGAGAGGAAGCAACACAGTTTTTTGCTTGTTTTGAGCTGTCCAAGCTGAAAAAGGGCAGTGCTGGGACAGGCTGTGTCCTGGAATAGGGGTACCACCTGGGGTACCACCTGAAGGTACTACCTAGTGATTTCTTATTATAAAACACAGGTCCCACTGAGTGCTTGGTGGCTAAGAGCTCACCTAGTTGGCTAACTATTACCTTTCATTAAAGTTAGTGCTGTCATGGATGGGTCTCACTTCTCTCTTCCTCTCAGCCACTCATTCACTCCGTCCCAGCCTCCAGAACTGCATTTTGCATTTATTACCTGAAGCACTCTGTCATATGGCTTGAGGCCACACTGATCTGCTGGCCCATCCGGACGGACCATATTTACATAGACACCTTTTTCTAGCAGGCCATCTGACAAACTGAATCCAAAATCTTCCCTCTCCGGGTCTTTGTGGAGTGTCATCTGGAGAGGCAGAAACAAACAAAGCACGTGTTAATGCAGCAGAGTAAGGAGGTACAGGGTTGGCAGGTTGGCAGTAGCATGGGTAATCTGTGCAGACCTACAGAAATTCTGCTCTGTGTCTCCTGGGCAGATTTTTCTTAGCCTGTGCAGTTAACACAGATTCAGCCTTATTTACCTGTCACCATCATCTCAGGTAGATCACATGGAGAACTGCTTTGGTGGCTGGCATAAAACCAACCCCAGGACAGTCCCTCACCCTTGGATGTGGAAGAAAACACAAGCAAGGTAATAAAGACAGCTGCTGTTTCACCCAAAGAGCAATAAACAAGTGTTATTAATGAAGCATCTCCTTCCCTGGCCAGGTTACACCATGTACCCTCTGTGTGTGCCAGGCCACCACATGAAAAATTAACATGTTCTCAGGGAAATTTCAGTGTAGCAAGTGAAATGTGAAAACAGCTCATTTTTAATACATTACTCAGCAGGAGCATCTAAAATTCTGCATATTATTCACAATTTCTTTTCAGAAAACTCATATCAATAAGAGCTGATGTACTGAGGACAAGAAATGCGTAACCTCATCACCCTTCCCTTGAGCACATCACACTTTGTTCTCATCTAAAGGAGGAGAGCACTGCTGGAACTGATTCCCCAACACTACCAAAATCTCCCTTTGCCTCTCATGAACTGGGAGTGCATCTCTACTGTGGCTCTAACTCCATAACTGTGATCTTGGCTGGGTAAGCCTCACGGATGTGCAGTCCTTGGGAAGGACAATGCTCAGGATGAAACACAGGAGCAGCCCACCTGGCCTCAACCTCATTTCCAAACACTCAACACCAGTTGCTCCAGTAGAATGAAGAGTCACCCTATAACATGCCTAGTTGCACAGCTCTCCTCCCTCAGGTACGAAGGAGTTTTATTTAAATACACATTTGCCATGCCCTGAAGGGCAAAAGCAGATCAAACATGAAAAGGTTGTTTTTTCCACCTACCATAACTGCAGGTTTTATTCTAAAGTCATACTAGGAAAGAAAACGACAATCAAATTCTTGAAACCTCTCCAGCTCCCTTCCCTGCTTGCATTCTGCATCAGCAGCTTCAACAGTTAATTACCTTTTCTAATTACTGCTGCCTTATGCCATGCTTAAACTGGCCACGTTCATCTCAATGCTGAATTCAAACGAGTATCTCACCATTGAAGTCCTACTGCTGTCAGCCCTACAGGAAAGGCTGGGGCTGGAGTGGAAAGGGAGGGAAAATAAGTTATTTTTTATACCGCAAGTGGCCTACTGAATGGAGTGTGCCACAGGAAAAGGGCTGATGGGTCTCCACAGGGACATACTTTGAGCTTTTTCATTTTCATCTGTAGTACCAATTAACAAATTCCAGAACACAAGGACCTGGAAATCTTATATATTAAGAGAAACAGCAAGGCACAGGTTTGAACCCTGCTGAGTTATGGCAGCTAAATCTGGTTACTCTTCTGAAGATGCCCCTTCATCTTAATCTGACCCTCTGGAAACCTTTGCTCCGACCTTGGTGAGGGCCAGCTTTAACAAGGAACATTTTCTGGGGATCCCTCTGAACAAAGAGTTTTTTACAGGGTTTTAAAGCTTCTACAGCTTTAACCATCTGCAGTGCTAGAGCTAGACTGACCCTTGGCAACACAAACCTTGTGAAACTCAAGGGGAGTCGGGGACATGATTTCCTGCATCTCCTTCTCGATCTTCTTCATGTCCAGGTTCCTCTCGTTCTTCTTGGCAGGGGAGCTGCTGCCCTCAGTCTGTCCGTCACTACGGCTGGAGTTTGCTTTCCTCAATGGGCTCATTCCCGATGGGTTGACAGAGTCCAGGAGCAGCTTGCTGCCCTCCAAGCCCAGGTTGTGCACACTCCCTGTCATGATGGATGCCTGTAGGAAGAGGGCATCATGTCACTCTGCTGAGACAGCAGCAGGAAGAGATGGACCACGTGACAACTAAAGCAGCACAGACAACAACAGGGCAGTACCATTGTCCTCATTAATCAGAAAATAACTACCAAAAACCTCTTCCTATTAGCTGTAAGAGCCATTCCCAGACCTTGGGAGCCTGCTTCCAGATTTATGGCTGACCCACTCTGTGCTGTCCATCCTCACCCCAGCAGGGAGCTTTGTCTCAGAAGGAAGCACTTGTGAAGCATCTCGGTATTTTTCAATGAACCCTTCGACACAAACAGGACCAGAGAGGCCTCATATTGTGCAGGAACCATCTTGACAGTCAAGAAGGATGAATATCTCAATCTCAGGGGCTCCCAGAAGAACCACGGTCTGCCAGGCTCTCCAGCCTACCCCTGCAGGCTGTAGGTCCCCACCAGTATCACCCAGTGCTGGCAATGGCCCAGGGAAGTCAATACCTCGGACTCCACTGAGGCCAATTCAGCAGAGAAATGAGGATTTTATCTGTCAGTAAATGGGAGCTGTCACTGAGCAAAACTGAGTTAAAAAATATGAAATTAAGTAGTATTTAAGCTTGGTCATCCTTGATAGAATCCATTAAAAGATGCTCCTAAGTAGATTCGATTCCATTTGGCAATGCTTTTCACTAATGAGATTACATTGATCAAAGCTAACGAAGGAGTCAAGAATCCAGTCTGTGGAACCTCAGCTGGCTCCAGGTCACAGAGTCCATTTAAACAGCGAAATTAAAACTGTAATTTCAAAGTTCAGTCTTCAAGGGTCTGCAGTCCCATTAAATGTCAAAAGGTAGGAGAAAGAAAAGGAAAGGCAGGGAGCAGATAGCAAAATTCTCCAATGCTAAACGTGGCAAGTCAAAGAGCAATTGCTCCTGTGCACAGGGGAAATATCACACAACTAAGTCTCTAATCAAGACCCTCCAGCTCTTTGCTTCAAGCTGGAGCAAAGGCAAATAAAGTGAATTATGGTGGCAGTAGGAAAATGCCAGCACTACCCATGTTATCCCAAACTGGGATGGATAAAATATGGAAAATCTTTCAGCTTTGCACTTTTCAGGTTTGGGCAAAACTCAAATACGTGCTACGTGCTGGAAGGACACTGACTTACCACATACTTGAAACGCAGATTAACAAACAGCAGTACAGCCAACCAGGGTATGTTTGTTCACTGACCTCAGGCAGCCTCAACACTCCCAGGGTGTTGTGCTGTGCTGTACCAGCACTGCAGAGCCAGGGAGAGCAGAAAGGTCTGTACATACTGTGCTGCTGCCCTCCCTCATCGCTGCAAATACCATAACCAGCAGTAACCAACAGCGTTTGACTCCTTCTCTATCTTCAAGGTACTTAAATCCTTCTCGCAGCATCATAAGCAATTTCCCAGGTGCTTTGGTTTTAATGCAAGCAGCAGAAAGGGCAATTTCAGACTTCTCTAGCCTTGGCTGCCCCACGTTATTTTTCCCATGTCTTGGCTGCCCTCAAAGCAAAGCAGGGACACACGCTCCACTAGACATACTGGAAAAAGCCTGTTTCTACCCATGCCCATACTCTGGAAGTGGATTGCTACTGTGTGTGAACCTGTTTCCAGGCTACCCTGGGTCACCTTGCAGGGCTCTTTTCTTCTTTTCAAATGTGAAGCACGAAGGGTCAAAATAAAATAAAACCTGTGACTGTCACAAAATCACAGGGGGTTGAGAGCTGGGGCTGAAAAACCTACAATACAGCAAAAGCCCCAATGAGCACTGCACATGCCACAGCATGCCTCAGGAAGGCTGGGCACATGGAGAGGGAGGAATGGATCAGTGGCAATTTGGATTTGATAAAAGGGGAGTTGAACCCATCAGACTCCTGCTAAAAACACAGCACTTCTGTCCCCAGAACTTTCAAAATATTCTAGAAATGTGCTAAATGCACCAAAACTGTGGAGGTGCTCAGCTTTCAGTAAAATTCCTTTATATGTTTAAAAGCATTGTTATAACTGTCAGACCTCCAAAGCCTTAAAACAGCAACTGCACTATGGATGCCTGGAAAAGGAAAGAGAGTCCAAGAAATCCTTTCTTTTTCATTTAGATATCAACCATTATGCAGAAGAGAAACCTCTATGCATCACAGAAAGGGGTGCTTTCTCTTAAGCAGTCAACAGCTGTTCAGAAAGGTTGTTAGTGGCTGCCTAAACTCATTTCTAAATACATTCAGGTCCAGGAAATAAGTGATCAAGAGAAAAAGTTATAGTTTGGGGAGGCTGGGGATTTGGGATTTTGTGTGTTTTGTTTTCTTTTTAAGTCAGCATTTTTTTAAGTGGCTAAGATAATAAAAACAGCATTTCATGCTTCAGCACAATAAATTTAATTGAGATTTCCTCCTCCACTTAGAGTTGCTAAGGATCAAGGAGGAAAGGACAATTAGTGAGTCCCTTGTCACCATACAGGCCAAAACAGGACTTTCCTTTTCGACCTTCAATTAGTCAGAAATTGCCTTTTTTTTCACTGAAGCCTCAGCAATATGCAACTGTGCATAAAACCAGTCCCACTGAGAATGATGGAGAGCACAACCCAGGGAGCTCTCCTGAGTCCTCTGCACCCAGAAGGCAGGGGGAGGAATGGGCTCATGGGGTCCTGCTCCTCCCAGGGAGGGGAGCAGCATGGGCCCCATCCTGCTGGGTAGGTCTCACAGTCTCAAGGGAGGCCTTTATTTGCATCCCATGACTTAGAAATCCAGGCTCCTCATCCTATAACCGGACACAATAACATGACCTTCAAAGCATTTTGGATAAAGAAAAGAGAAAGTGGTTTGTGAAGAGAGGAAACACCTTTATTTCGGAGGAAGCAATTACTTTCTCAGATTTTTCCATGGGGAAGGCTGGCTGAAAAGCTTCCAATTACCTATTTCACTAAAACAGTTTCCGGCAGAGTGACAGCTGAATGCAAGATATATGTTGTGCCTGTCTGTACTTGAAGCAAGCCAAGGCTTCAGTCCCAGTGGGGGCTTGGGGGGCTCCTTTTGCTTGGCCTTCAAGTGCTTTGGAGAGACAGTATCCTTCCAAGCAGAGGGTTTACTGTTGGATAGGGAAGACTTGCCAACAGTCATGTGAAGATTATTGGCCAGCAACAGTTCATGAAAAGAGCGTGGAATTCCTGGCGGGTAAGACGTCGGCTCAGGGAGAGAGCGCACGCAAACAACTGTCTAATGAGACACAGTTACCCATTAGCACAAACACTGACATGAATTAAACCCAAACCCTTCTTCACACCACTGGCAGCACAGGGATACTACAGGCAATTAACAGATCTGGGGAAAAGGTCTAACATTTATGGAAAGAGCAACACAGTCAGATCAGCAGCAAATTCGGAAAGTGATTTACCTCAATCTCCCTCAAAAGTTCAGACTGGCCGCAAGTTTCCAAATCCTCCAAAGCTTCTCCAAAAACACGCCAAAAATTATCCTCGTGAGTGGTCTCAAGGCCATTTTGGCGGTTGGGGTATCTGTTGTAACGTAGGAACCAAACATTGTCAGCACTCTTCTGCAGCGGGGTGAAAGCCGCAAGGCTACAGCAAGTGTCTCACCAGTAAAAGCAGACTTGAAGAGTCTTCATATACAAAAGCAAACAATATGAACTTTTCAAACAAGAGTCCGCATACGAGACCTCCATGCATTTACTAACGGGGCAAGTGTCCTTCAAAGGAAGAATTAAGTTGGTGTAGTAATGTCAGAGTTCAAAGGGTAAATTAAGAAGTGCCTGTAGGAAGATTGTAGGTTTAGGAAGACGTTTTGGTGAAATAGAGAAGTGAAAGAAAAAAGGATGCATTATGGGTAAACCAGGAGCCTCAGAGACTGTTAGTACAAAGGCTGATGGGATAGAGCTCAGATCTGAGACACAGAACACCTGAGAAGAGAGAGAAAAACACAGAGGGTAACAGACATGGTGAGAAAATGATAAATACATTAGGTCTCTATGAGAGTAAATAATGCAAAGATGTATATAAAAATGACTGCCCTGGGCTGAACAAGCAAACGCACACTACAGCCAGCAGTATCAACAGTGCCATGTATAACCCATACAAACCCAGTTTCATTTGCTTTGGGATGGCCAGGGAACTGAGCTGTTACTTTCAGGAGGTCTCTTTTTTTGCTGTATAGCAGTCTTGGCACTTAAAGCTTTGTAAAGTTTGCCACCAGTTCTGTCTACAACAGAGAGTAAGGTTAGAGAGAACCTCTCTCAGGCTGGTACAAACACACATTAATGTGAACACCGTGTGCTGGGTGTTTTGCCATTTCCCCCTTTGGCAGTTTCGGCATCTCTTATCTCTGACCACAAGCCAGGGTCAATTCTCAGACCTCTTAATCAAACAGCAATTAAACATGCTGAAGTCCACTGAACAAGCTAGAAAAGTAGGTGATGCTGGACACTGCTTACTGAACACCAGACTGCAAAACTCAGACCAGCAGTGCTCAGTTTAACAGGAGCTTCTTGAAGGAAACTGGTGTTAAATCCAGGTCATGATAAACCCACTAACGTGTCATGGGGAGAGGCCCCAAGGGTACAGTGACATCAGAGCAGCCCTAATGCATCTTCTACATATCTTACAAGGAGCTGCAAGGACGAGGCTCCACCTCTGCAACATCTGGAAGCATCTTGCATGGTTTATTCAGCTCTGCAGATGGGAAGGGATGCTCATCCACCACAGCCACTTAGCAAAGTCAAAACATTTTACTTGGGTACAAGTCACAGAGAGGTTGGCCTCCATTTAATATATAATGACCTCTTGGGCTATTAATAGAGTTTTTTCCAGGTCTCTAACAACTGCAAAGTCTTTAGCACATGCTTTGCCTTTTCATCCACTGGTTTAAATGGTAATCTGTAGCCAGCAGAAATTCACTCACACACACTTTTGCTCCTTGTGGGTGGCCTTCCTGGAGATAGCAGTATCTGACATGGCTTATTGTATTTTAAATTCACCCCCTACCTTTCATCAGCTTTTAAAGGACAGTAGCCCTTACACCAGGCAGAAAGGTCAAATAAACACCCAGCAAGACTTTATAAAAACAAACCAAAATTTCCCCCCAAAAGGAATTTTTGATTCTTTCCCCTTACTCATTTCCTTCCTCTGCTCCCAGGTTCCCAAAGAGGCAAACGTCCCTTCTAATTACCAGTTTCTTGCCTCTCAGAGCAGCAATATACAAACACATCCAGGACGTGGATGAATCAGAACAGGCTCCCACATCACTGGGTCAGCAGGTTTTTCCAGGCTAGAGGCAGTCAGGATTAGAGACACTTTGTTTTTCTCCCTAATGAAAAGGGCTCAGTGGCATGAACCATTTCACTTGCACTTTGACATCAGGGCTCAGAGTCCTCATTAGGGACACGGGGACTTCGAGCGCTCGGATTTGCTAACTTCAGCTGTCGGCGGCCTTGCTGGGGGGGCCACGAGGGATCAATGACCTCTGCAAGCTGGCTCTTGCTGAGAGGCAAAACAAGAACAAAGTCTCCACCGCTGCCAGCCTTCCTGCCAGTTTGATCATCTTTAAATAGGTGGAAATGGCCATGAGATGTTCTAAGGGTTTTGTTTGGACAAACAAAAGTTAAGGAAAAAAATAAGAAAGAAAAAAAGAACCGACAGTAACAACACAACACACACAACTATAGGGACTCTGGAGGATGTCAAGGGGAGGGGTAGTTTTGAAGCAGTGGGGCTTTTCCACTCTGTGTGGCTCAGCAAGGGGCAGCCTCTGGCCAAGACAGATCCATCAGGATTTTCACCTAAAGTAAGGGGCAGCTGCAGCCTCATCACAGGCCTCAGGAGGTGTTACAGGACTTTCCCCACCTGGCTGATCGGGGGATTAACTCAACCGTGTTCATTCAGCATAGCTTTGTTTGTGGTGTTGGAAGGGCCAAAGTGTGATGGAGAGAGAATCCACCCACTGCTTTGGTAGATTTTAACTTGGACATGCAGCCTCACACTGGTCCTCCGAGTACTTTGGTTGGCCTCTTTTGCTTCTTAGCACTGAGCTGTTGCAAAGCTACATCCTCACTCAAAAAAGTGTGGCCAACATATGCAGGGACAGCCCTGACCATATCTATTTACTACACCTAAACTATGAATATACTGCGGCCTTGACATGGCAGGAGTAAGAGACATGGTAGGAACCTGTGGTCCATGCAGCTGAGACCACCCTAACTCCAGACCCAAATGTACACCTGACCATGACAGAGGTGCCACAAAGCTACACTCAGGTAATGTGGAGGTGGCTCAACAGAGCAGGTTCACCACCCAAGCATCCCTCCCCATGGTTGCCTAATGCCAAGACTGGGACATCCCTGGCTGTTCCATCACATTCCCCTGCCCTCTTTTCCCTGTGCAGTGACACCCACATTTCCAAACGCACCTCCCTACCTCCTCCCACCCCTCCATACCTGCTGGGCTTGTCCCAGTCATCTTCATTGAAGCTTCCATCCACGTAGGGGTAGCTTTTTCTGGGGTCTCCTGGAGGGGTGCTACTCTTTTGCCTGCTGTGTCTCCATTCATGTGGATGGAGGGCTATGCCCGCAGCCTGAGGTACGTACGTACCTGGGGAAGGCAAGAGGGAGTGGAGAAAGAGAAAGGGTAATACCTGATCAGAAACCCCAAATGGAGTAAGTCATGCTGATTCAGGAGAGCCTCCTTCCCTAGGTCCCAAACCTGAGGCCACATGGATTGCATACTGCTTTCATCTCAGTCATCCTCGAGTGGTTCTTCTTCCCATCTCTTCTGACTTTAACCAAAGCAGCTTCTCAGGATCTTGACATGGGGTGCCCCATTTCTCCTTTGCTCCCTTGCTTCTCAGTAGTTTTATGGTGTGAGTTTGGGATCCACAGACCTGGGAGTACACATACCCACAGATGCAGATCCTGTCCCCAGCCAGATCCAGCCTTGGCTAATGGCTCTTATTTCTACATTGAACCCAGCAGAACTGATGAACAGCCACTTTTAAATACAACAAGTCCTTCAAAGGGCAAAGAGAAGATCCTGCCAAGCTTCCTTCAGCAGGCCCAATGCCATTCTTCTTGAAGGATTTGGAGGCCTGAATTCTATTAGGGAAAAAAAGTCTTCATTTATATTCTCAACTGTGTTTGGGACTTAATGGACTGCATGAGAAAGGTAACAGAATAGAAAAGGACAGCAGCAAAGAAACTGCATCCAGAGCAGCCAGAAGCAAGTCTCTCTTAGCAAAGGTAATGGTGCTGAGGGTACCTGGTGGTAGTCACGGGTCCAGTGTGCTCAGCAGTGGTAATGAGGAACAGTCAGCCCTGATCCTGAGAGCTGCCAGCCAGTTCCCTCAGCCCTCCCATGCCTTTGGGATCAGCTGGTGTAGGTACAGGAAGCTGCTTTGGGGACACGTGTGAAAGGCAAGGAATAGGGTGAAAATCTCTGCTCATGTGTCACATTTTAATAGGAGATCCATATGGACCATTAGGATGAAACCAGGCAAGTTCTGTGACGTCTACTCCATGGACTTTTCCATACTGCAGTGTTTTACTCCAGAGATGCAAATCCATCTCTACCAAGTCACAAGATCCCCAGGTCTCATGAGGAGTTTCCTGAACAGAAAACTTTCAAAACAGACCATTCCTCAGCAGTGTCAGTGCAATTTGCAGTGGAAATAAATCTCTCGAGTCCCCTGCTCACCTCCTACTGCCCATTCAGTGTTTCAGAGAAATCCTCACAGCCTTTCCAAGAAACACCGTACGCTCCCATCGTACGCTGTGCCAAGTGAACAGGAAGAAGTAACGGAGAAACACATAATTAAGGGAGATTTGACCTCCTAAACAGCTAAGAGCACTGGAAATACCCAAAGACAATGCCAAAACTTTCTTTGAAAATGCCAAGGCCTGTTATTTCACTTAGCTGAGTGTTTCCTCTGTGTGTTTTTAAAGGTTAGACTGCTCTGGAAAGAGCCCCAGGAAAACTGCTTGCCAACATCTCACAGCAGTCAGGAGCACTCTCTGCCTGCCAGAGCAGGACTAGGGCCCTGGATGCAGGTCCTTGCAGAGGGTGGGCAGCAAGTTTGGGCTGGGTGCAGGGGCTGGGTGCAGGGGCTGGGTGCAGAATGGTCACTCAGTGCCACTGTAGATTCACCTTCTCCTTTCAGGGAGAAGAGCTGGATCCTTGGGATTCAGAGCCACCTGGTGGCATGTTCCCACCAGGCCCAGCACAGCTCCCCCACAGAAATCCTTCCTTGAGCCATTTCCCAATGCTATGGATGAACTTAAAACCTAAAGGGCTGCAGAGCCTGATCTGTAATTCTCCATTTGGGATGTTAACCCTAATCTCCAGGCTCTGCACATCCCAGGTTTCTCTGCATCCTGCCTTCCCTGCCCATCCTATGGACAACCCTGAGTGCCCTTCTCCCTGCCTTCCAGCATCCCTCTTCCCAGCCAGCACCAGCACACCACCATGCAGCCAAATGCAATTACCAGGGAAGACAAGAGAGCCCCTGAAGCAAGGCTGCAATGTGTGGATGTTGGCAACTTGGCATCAGCCCAACACCCTGGGGCTCTGTGCTCAATTACCTGTTCTCATTTTACCAGTAGAGCAATAACTTTCCAGTGTCCAACTTGTGTTAACATTCAATTAGATGGAGAAGGATTGCAGCATTATGAAGGCCAGGGGATTCCTCCTTAATGAAGCCTCCAGTCCCAACTGTGCTCCCAAATTGAGACTTCAGACCAATGGAGGCTTAAGGAAGACACAAGGAATCAGGAAAGAGACACCTGGGCAGTGCTGTCCTTTGAACTTCTCTAAGCCAGAGTGCAGTGAGTACAGCACGCACCTCACTCAGCACAGGGAAGGTGCTTTGCAGCAGCATCCTGCGACATCCCTCCCTGTCTTCACATTCTGTTCTGGACAGGACTCTTCCACCCAATTTCCTCTTGCAATGTCAATCCACAATTTTGGTTTGTTTCAACACAGGCTAATACTAGCTTATGTCACTAAATCTGAACTGGAATAACTTATTTTCCAGTGCTTTTCTCCAAGTAAAAATCTATCCCCATGACTAGAGCATCATCCATCCCAATTCCACATGTTTGCCAGAAGCTACAGCTGCATAAACCTGGCCTCTAAGCCATGTGTCCAACTGATCCCTCACTAGAGAGCTAGAGATACTTTCTTGTAGTATTACCTTAATTATTTTGTTAAGCGAGTGCTTCTAGTCACAAGACATTCTTGTGGATTTTAAAATATCCTGAAGAGGATTAATATGTCCTACAAGGCCTCTCTGGAGAGTTAAAAGTGAGCTATGGACCAAATACTCTGTAAAACATATCTCCAGTGAACACTGCCTCTGATTATGTGAATTAAAAAGTGCTGTAATGGTTTTGAAAATTATGAGAACAGTATGATGCTATATAAGTCAGAAGAAATGTGCCAATAAAAGCCTAAACCAGATATATCAACTCAGAGCACCACAGGAATGCATTTTAAAATACATTTTGTTCCTCGCTGGAAGCGAGAGATCATGAAAATGTGGTCAGGCCATGGGCTTCGGCTCATGCTCAGAGACAAGAGTCAGACAGACCACACAGGTTTGGAGGCTCTGTCTGTCTTCGCCTTGGCCCAGAGATCCCTAAGAAAAGATGACTCTGGCTTACCTTGGCTTCCATACCCAGCATCAATGGCAGAGCCATCCCAGGACTCCATAGTATTGTCCACACTAGGAATTGCAGAGGAGTATATCTCAGACAGCTTGCTAGTTTTCTGTGAGTCTGTCAGTTCATCTTCTGGGTCGCTCACTTCGTTTATACTCCCCGATTTCTTGGGATAGGATTCTGAAAGCAGAACATCCTGCTTTAGCAGGCACGAAGGGCAAGCCTCAGGGAAAAAGCTCATGCTGACACGGGAGCAAGCCCAGGTACTGTAAGTCTTTAAAGTACCTCTTTAGCTCTTCAAAAGTAGCTGAGAAAGGCATGTGCAATGAAGCTAAAAGGATTTAATGCATTACTCTTATCTCAAGCTGAATCAAGAAAAAAAAAAAAGCCTTTCTGGGTTTTTAGCACACGGAACACAAGAAGCAGCCATGGGGATTTGAGGATTACCACATATGAGAGAGCTGGAACCTAATCTCAATTCATGAACACGTCTTCTTGTGCCTTTGGAAGCTTTCTGCAAAACAGCCCTGCCCAGAGAAGTGTTGGCCCTTGCAAGCAATACCCTGTAGCTTCTCTGGTCTCAAAGGGCCTCCTTTATACTCAGAACAGCACCAGGGCAAGGTGCTGACTGCAAAATTTCCTACAAACTGTTTTAATGAGGTTCCAATGACAAAGCAATCTGGTCCCAACCACCACTACTGAAGTTACAGCCCCCTCCCAAGACTGCACAACCTCGTAGCAATTCAAGGCTAATCACCTCTCCAGAGTCTCCCATGCAGGCTCATGACAACAGTGGAATTCCCAGGCATGCTATTTTGAGGCTGAATTTCCCCTGATCAGTGATTGGAAAATGGAAGCTGAATGTGAATGATGAAGCTCAGACCTTCCCTTTCATAATTTTAGTACTAACAGGCTCTTATTATCATTATATCAAATTCCCTTTCAGGCAAAAGCTATGCTAGGAATGGCTTCTCAGTGCTAGCATTTCTCTGTACTGAATATTTTAAAATCCTTGTTGATTAGATATCCTGTAAGCCATCCACACCCTATACCTCTGATGGGAGGGATAAAAAGCCCTATGGAAGTCTGCATTTGTCAATGAGAACAGATTATTTTACCAAACAAAGCTCGGTGTCCTGAAAGCCCCTATTTTCCAAGTATTCAGAAGATTGCTCACTATGATTAACTCAAAATTACCTTGAAATTTCAATTACACCTGCTTCATTCTCAGAATGATTAATGAGTCTCCAACTGGCACTTGCATGTCAATTATTTCACTGAGTGGCTGTGACAATGCTAAGTGTCAGCAGGGGAAAAAAAAAAGAACATTTCAGACCAAGGATCAAGACACTTGGCTACAGGGGAAGAGAGTGAAGTTTCTTGAAGAGGAATCAGTTCCCCAATTCTACCTCTATTTGTCAAGTCCCCACTCCCTGCCCAGGCTTCCTGCATTTGTAAAATAGGTCCATTGCCACACATTTGCAAAGTGCTTTGAGGTCTACAGAAATTCTATGTTTGAGAGTGATGTCACTTTTTCAGATGCAGGACAGGCATCCCACGGGACACTCTTGCTTGGAAAAGCTTTATCACTTGATTTCTTTTAATTCCCACCGCACTGTGGGTGACTGGCTGGATAGGTCCAACCAAATCTATAGACTGCAGAAGAATTGCACCCCTAAAAAGAAGGAAAACACTGGGTGTGAGGGAGACAAAGAATGAAGCCAGAATGCACTTGTTACCCTCTGAACTTGATGAAAAAGCCTCTGTTTGGCTGTGATTACACAGTCAGGGAGAAAAGTTTTTGTGATCCCTGGTTTTACCAATCACCCCTCCATCCCCAAAAACCAGTAGCCTGCCCCTAAGTATGCTTCTGCTCCTTGATACCATGTCAACAACTGCTTCAAACCCACAGGGCGCTTGGCAGGGAAATGAGAAGGGGATCTCAAAGTGAAGTTTGGTTTGAAAGATGATCTTAAGACTCCAAGCCAGGAAAGAGATATAAAGGATTTATTGCCAATTGTTTCCAAAAAGCTGAATTAAAGGTGGTGTTTTTTTTCATGGATTCTACCAGCTCAGAGTCCCTTTGCTAATTTTGGAGGGTTATATTTTTAAAAAATCCTACATTCTTCTACTTTTAAAAGCAGCTTCTGCTTCACTTCTGTGTGAAACACCCACACAGACAGGGGATGGCAGCAACAGTACAAGGTGTCAATCTGAAATAAAAATTACTATCATCAATATATCTGCTGTTTCACCTCTTCCCAGCATCACAGAGAGCCCCTGGGTTGCCTTTTCTTTCATCTGTGAGTCAGAAGGTCGAGAAACACACACCTTTTCTCTCTGTGCCCGGCCACGCCCATGACCACGCTGCCTCATGTCACCTTTTACAACACATGCACTACCTACTCCATCGCCTGGGGTCCCTGCTGGGGTGTGCCTTTGCCCTCCCACCCCAAACCAGGCTCCCCAACTCACTCTCTGTCTGCTTTTTGATCTTCAGGGTGACGGTCTCTCCCGCCATCTGCAGCAGGTGAATGGCCTCGCTCAGCGGTTTGCCCTTGAGGCTCACATTATTGATCGCTAATATCCGGTCGCCGATGTGGATGGCTCCAGTTCTGGAGAGAAAAGGCACTGTCAGAAACTCCAGGGAAGTAAGTTGCCTCTGCGAGACAGGATATTTGGTTGTCACTTGAAGCAAGAGCATGTTAACTCTCAGCACTTTCAAATATGTCTTTGTTTTCTCTTGGTACACTGTATACAGCTACAGATGTATACATCATCACCAGGAATCTGGGTACTCCCCGTCTTCCATGTGTATATACGTACAAATACACATAGGAACATAAGAATTCCACAAAATCCCAGGCCCCTCGAGGACTGGAACTGCAGATCAGTTTACAGTCAAAACTCTTCAAAACAACATGGTTAAAAGCACAAGCATTTCCAGTGTGTGGTGTCCACTCGTCATCACACATGGAACTGAAGAATATGTTCATGCTGACAGAAAGAAACTATCAGACAAACCTAGAAACCTACTGAAAAAAACCCACCAAAACCAAAACAGCTCAACACACAGATTACAGCTGCAAGCTTGAGCTGAACCAGTTGCAGTTTTGGACATTTTAAAGTTCACCCTTACACAGCTACACTCCTGTGACTTTCTCCATCAGCTCTGGAAGAGATTGTTGCATGACACTGCACAGCCACATTCTAGCATTGGCTATTGCTCTCAGATAGGTAAATCCTTGGGTTTCAGCAACAGCCAGGAATAAGCAAACAAGTCACAGCAACTCTCTTCCTTCTCCTCCATCCTTTCCCTTTGTGTCTGCTTGCAGATAGGGACTCAATTTACCTCTCCTGGTGTTGCTGCAGCTCCAGGAAGAGCAGGCAGGGCAGGATGTGTTCATCACTAGAGCTGGTTGCCAAGGCTGGAGTTCATACTCACCACTGGCTGGACCAAGCTCACCACACTCACACTGCAGCTCCCTAATGCCAGCACATGAGAGCAGCATCTCCTCCAGCACAGTGTGAGGTTCTGCTATCAGGAACCTGTGTGATGGAGCCAGGAGGAGATGTAAATCTGGACTGCAATATCTTTTTGTCCATGGCAATGTGCCTCTCTCAGGTTACCTCTCCGAATCAGAGTGCTGCTCCTGCAGAACTGGAATTTGACATGTTGTCGCAGGCAAAACAGCTGCCTGGCTTTCCCCAAAATAGCAAACTTTTGTAGACGTACTGCTGCGGAACATCCACTGTTGAGTACATTAAATCAGCAAATGCAGCCAAACAGCAGGCAGGACTGCTCAGGCTCTGCTTCTGCTGCTCCTGGGTATTCGAGCAGTGCCACGACGGTCCTACCAGCCACTAGATGTCCGTCTTGTCCCACCCAAATCAGCCTAGAAGAGCCGCCAGGGAAAACTTGTGCATTCAAATAAATTACAGATCAAACTTGAACCAAAGTATATGTCTTAGAAGTTTCATCTACATAGTAAAAAAATTCAAGCTAAACTGCTGGCAGTTTATCCAGCAGTCGATCCTTCACTCACTGCAGTGCTTCAGCATTTGAAGATCTCCTGCTGTACCCCTGAACCCAGCACGGGGACACACCTCCTACCCAAGACACCAGCCCAACCACCCAGCTCCAAACAACATGACTCCTCTGCAGTAACTGTGAAAGTCCCTCAGCAGAGAAAAATACAGAAACAATTAAAGAGAAAGGTCATGTTCTGACCTTGTTTTTTCTTCATTTTCTTCAAGGGGGAGAAAGCAAATCAAAGCCCAGTTGCCTCAGTCCCCCCTGCGAGGACAAGCAGACAGAAGCTGAGCAGGAGTAAGAGAGAGAGCAGTTTCTACCTAATGATCCTCAAGCCTCTCCATCACTACCAACAGTTCTTATTTCATCTCAAACAGAAAACAGCCTGAGGAAATGTGTGCTGTACATCCCTTCCTGCTCAGAGGGCACATGCAAGAGTAGAATCAAGCAACAGGTTAAGTGGAAAGGTGTAAAAGGGGCTGCAAGGACTTCCCAGAAAGCACTGGAGAAGAGGTGGCTGCATGCATGTGCTAGGGGTTTACTTGGCACATGGGCACAGAGGCAGGGCCACCATCCCTTTTCCTCCCTGCCAACATGGGTTGGTGCTGGACACTCCTGGATCAAACTTTCCTGCTGCCATCCCCATCTACTTGAGTAGGAGGCACTAAAGGAGGCAGGTCAGGCACCTTAAAATGTCAATGATAACCCAAAATTGCTCTGGGAGAACCATCACACCTCGACCAGAATTGAACAACATTGTTTAGGCACCCTCCTTTCCTCAAGAAGAAGGAAAACAAGTCCAATGGCACAGGCTTAAGCCACCTGCAGGCACTGAAGGAGGGGAAACAGAGAACAACACAGGAGAGAACCACAGCTCAGTACCAATCCAACAGCCTGAGCTGCCTTTGCAGGTTTCTATTACATCAGACACTTATAAGGAGAAAAATGTTCAAGGTCAAGATAAAACCTAAGTCATTTGAATCTGAAGGCTTAGGCAGCCTGTCAGCCACTGTGACGTGCAGGTGACAGATCCTAGAGGACTCCTTGCCTTCCCCATTGCCAGAAGCCTGAGCCACAGCACAGACCTTCACTTGTGCCTCTACAAGAATGATCAGTGCATTCCTGCTATCAGCTGCTGGGATCTAGTCCACCCTGTGTCAGTGCTGCCGAAACATGTCCTGCACTCCAGCTCTCTGTCCTTCAGAAACCTCTCCCACTCTTCAGAGCCTGGCTAAGGGTGCCTCTGGCACAGAGAAAGGTAGTGATGTCAGGAAAGGGACAATTTAACACTAGGAGCACCCCTCTTCCCTTGACAAGGTCAAGTCACTCCCTTCTGTTACTTGCAGGAGAAAAAAATGCACCTTTCATGCAGGCAGCCTTCTCATCCCAGTGCTCCTCTCCCTCCCTGCAGGGAGCCAACGTTACCCAGAGACATCCCTGTGCTGCCCCGAGCCCAGGCCACTCCTGTGCACAGGCACTGCTGTTTGCTAGTCAGCCACAGTGAACACGCAGAACAGCTCCATAGCTCTTCTCACAAGGCTTCTCATTCCTCAGTGCCTGCCCACTCCTGATAAAAATTCAGTAGTACCGCAGCACTTGCCTGCACTACGTTTCTGCACGGAGCCGTCACCGATGTGTATCTGAGTTTGAAGGAGGAACAGCCACGGCATTGCAAAGGGAAACGAGATCAACAAGGGTATGAGACTGTCTTCTGACACCTGACAGTGTTTGAGCTGGCTGTCCTTAACCTCTCCCACACTGGGCTGCAGGTACAGTGCAGAACTGCTGTGCAGAAAAGCCTCAGATACTCTGCAGCTATTATTTCATAAGGAAAAAGACTGAATCCTACAGTGGCTGGCAGTAATATAAAATCCCCAAAGAAAAGAATCACTAATGACTAAGTCCATCTCTCTTTCTTCCCAGGAGACACAGACATTCTGCATTCTGCACCAAAGGGAAGCAATGGAAAGGCACAGCAGTGTGCGGAGAGCTCTGAGAACCCAACACAGAAAGAGGCACTGAGCTGTTTCACAGTCCAGCTAAGAGGGAGTGCAGCCTTGAAACAGCAGGAACCAAAAGGCCAGATCTGCAGTCAAACCTCCCCCAGATCTTGCACTTTACACCTGCTTGTTCTGGGGTTTTTTTCTGCTGTTCTGCCTGTCAGGCAGCAAAAAGTAAAGAGACCCTTAGAGAAACATGAGTCAGGGCTGCTGAAATGATCCATTTACAAGTCACAGCTACCCTACAGACAGATTAATTAAGATACAGTGTATGACTCAGTTCCACCTTATACTCTCAGGAATGTCCTGATCCTTTAAACCCCACGTAGGCACATATATTCAGACACAGGCACACACACAGTCCTCCCTGGTGGCTGAAGGTAAATCTGCTCCTACGTTCATGCAGTATAAATTCCTGGTGCTTGGGCACACCAGCCCTGCACTGAGATACCTCACATATAACAGACTAAGCAACCAGCAAAGACAGGTCAGAAGACACCCAGGATCTCTGCTTTCAGCAGGACACACCACTGCAACGGCCATAAACCACAGTTTAGCAACACCTGGACAGAGTCTATGGTGATTTCATGGGCAGGCTGGGTACGCTCCTGAAATAAGGTGTACATGGCAAATCCCAGACCAGGAAGCACATCTGTGGAAGACGGGCAGATAAATATGTATTCCTGGCTGCAGAATTCAACTGACTCACTGGATCTGACTTTTCCTGAAGTGCCCTGCTTTGAGCTTTTCCCACTGCCCCAACAGCCCAGCCCCAACCACCCTGCTTCATATCATGTGGTACCCTCAGAGCACCTTTTCTTCTCAGCAGGCTGAAACACCAAAGAAAAGTTTACTACAGCATGGGAAATTTGGCATGGTTCAAGACCCCTTCTCAAATCAATTCAACCACTCTGCCCCCAAACCTCACCTCTCTGCCAGCCCTCGTTTAGTCAAGCCCGAAATGACAATGGGATCAAAAGGTTCCTCTGTCCCAGAGATGGTTATTCCCAAGGGGCCGCCGTAGCGCTTCAGCTCCACTGTGTAGATAATGGCACCAGTTGTCTCCTGCTCATCTGAAAGAGAAAACAGGAATGCTGAACTTGTTTAGTCTGCCATATGAAAGTAGTCATAGGAGAGACTTGCAGCATTTAGAAGCAAAAGCGGAAGTCTTCAGCCATGCTCATACCAAATAGGATTTTAACCTTCCAGACATCATTTAAGGGCAGAATAACAAAAATAGACTATAATCAGTTGGAAAGTGGTGACCGGACAGCAGCAGTCCTTATCTTTGTTAGTTTGCACTACCTATTGGGAATGTCATTACAGTGGACCGGCACCATTTTGCATCAGGATTTCTGTACCAGAGTTATCTTCATCCTTCCTAATCTTCAATTTGACCAGGTCTTCACACTGCCTTAAAATCTGCACAGCATCCTCCATTGAGCAATTGTCGAGTCGGATGTTATCAATGGCTAACAGCTTGTCTCCCGGCTCCAAGGTGCCAGTTCTACATGGAGAGGAAAAGAAAACTAAAAGTACATTTGTATTTGCCTTTCAGATCCCATGACACATTCAGCTCTGCAGTGGAAATTACAATATTAACTTTTTACTGTCCTTGATCTTTTCTGGGAAACAACCATGAACTGAGTCTGGGACAACTGTAACTTAAAGAGAGGACATTTGTGTAGAGCATGTATCAACACAGAACCAGGCAGGAAGATTAGATAACCTACAGCACTGAAAATGCCTGTTGTTTAACTGACAGATATTCTACCTCTTATGGCAACTCCTGTGTGAGCACTCTCAGAAATGAGCCCTGCACTGCACTAAATTCCACTGAAAGCCTTCCTATGAGGTGTTGGGATCAGAGGTGAAGTCAATAAATGCTGAGTTATTAGCACAGTTCTCCACCAGTGCCCATAATTCACTCACTCTGTTCACCTGAGCAGGAGCCGAGACATGGCAAACTACCTGATGAGCCATAGCACTTCATGGGATATATGAAGCCCATTACCACATGCTCTTGAATGCTAAAAACACATCTCCTAGAGAATGAGCAGACATCTGAACCGGTGCCCTGGCCACCTTCTCTAATAGCTCAACTCTACTTGCTTCAGTACAGACAGTTTTACTGCAAACCCTACTGTGGTCTAAAACAAATCTCTAGGGTTGAGATTTCCTTGGATGCTGTCAGAATCCAGACCCAAGCTAGGGCTTCATTCTACTTCTCTGGTAGAATTCCACCTATCATGGATGAACATTTTGCAGTGTGTTTGGCAAACAGGAAATTCTGCTCTCACCTGTGCGCGACGCTGCCCTTCTTGATGTCAGAGATGATCAGAGGATCCCCAGGCTTTCTGCTTGCAGCTGCAAGAGAGACATACAGGCACAAAGCTTGGCATAGAGTCCAGGACAAGGATGGTTAAGGGGGATAAGGAGAGGTAAGGAGAGGGGATTTATATCCCCTTCACCAAACAATGCTTCACACTTAAACTCTGGAAGCCACACCAGGGGGGAAAAAAAAAAGGTAGTAAATCCCCGCAAAAGTTGTTTGGTTGCCCTTTGCCCATGTTAGTTTTCTTTGCACTCCTCCTGAAGGGAAGGACATGGGGTGTCCAGCAGCAAGAGGTGGCACTGCCCAATCCCAGCACTGTCAAACAGTTAGTCACCTACACCTCAGACACAAGACAAGTGAGCCAGTGGCTGTGGTAGCAGTGAGACACTAGCACTGCTGCCTAGATAGCACCCAGCACAGCCCTGTGCTTAATTACAAGCATTTCTGTGTTCTTGAAGTGGGCTGGGACATTTTCCAGGTGGAAAATAACGGAGGAGAAATTAGATAAAGCACTGTTTTCCAGCTGGTTCAGCTCTCCAAGCCATTTAATCATACAACTGGATGAATCAGGGCTGGTCTGTGCTGGAGCTGGAGGGGGTGGTTTCCAACTCTTCTCTCCTGCCCGACCCTGATAACTTTTTCAGCCCACGAGAGATGTGAGTATGCATCTCTGGGAGCATTTGCATTTTCAAATTTGCCTGTGAGACCTGCTGCTCTCCCGAGAAACCCAAGAGAGATTTATGACTCGAACCCCTCCTGACCTCTTTGTCATCAACACACCAAACATATGCCAAGAGCATCCTTTCCACCCTGCATCACTTCCTCCTGCCTTGCTATGGGAATTGCATTGCCTCATTTAAAGCTGACAGAGCTTCCCAGCTTCTCACAAAAACTGTGTGGCAAGGAAAAAACTCACTGCATCTGAACATATCAGGTGCAGGTCAGAGATTAAAATATCTGTGAGGCACGTGGCACCAACTACACGGAGATCCACCTGCCTGAACAGCAGTTAGAGAGCACCCAGAAAGTCTGACATAATAAGTGCTTACCAACCCCTGTGCTCTAGATTTTTCTGTTGTTTACATTCACTTATGAGATTTAAAAATATATGTGCTATCCCAGCACCGTTAAGGATACCCTCTCTCAGAAATAGCTAAACCTTCTGTACTGAACAGAGCAAAAAGACAGCCAATCTTAGATGTGGCAGGGCTGAGTATCAAAGTGAGGTCAGAGAGAAACGAGCAGACCGTGACTGATTTTATAATAGTCCCAGCAATGTGACTGCTGAATGGTACAGAGCCTGGAGGAATCATTTTCCTCATGTCTTACTGGAGTGTGATGCCAGACAATTTTGGACAGGATACTCATGTTCAGCTTCTGGATGTGGATCGAAAAGAAGGGAATGCATTGTGGAGATTCACTGAGGGCTTGTGCCTGTATTCAACCTGTCCACAGCACGGACCAGACTGCAGATAAAACAACACACACTGGGCAGAGCTGAACAGTGGGAAGGAAGGAGGGGGTGCAGAAATCCACATACTGAGTGGGAAGACCACACACCATGGACTAACAGCACAGGGGATAGAGATGTATCACCCTGATAATTACTGTTGTAATAACAATTGCTGATCTCTTTTTCAGTATAGAAGATGTATTTGCTGCTGATAGGGGCGTACCCTGTGGTGGTCTGAGCAATGGTGAGGGGAGACCTTGTGAGCACACCTTGAGCCCTGGGTCAGACTGGCATTGCTGCATGTTTAATCACTCCCTAGCCTGGTTCTGTCAAAACGATCCAGGTTAGCAAAAATACTTTTCCCTGCAAGGTTTGTTTACTAGTTTCAAAGCAGAGGCAGCGTGACAGAAAGGGGTTAGGGAGGATCTCCACAGTCCTGGTGGCAGATTGGGGATGGCCATCTCTAACCTGGCACAGCCACAGCTGGAATGACGTGTCCAGAGACCATGAACCCTCAAAAAGAGGGAGAAAAAGAATTAAAAAGAAAAAGAAAGAAAGAAGTATAGACAACATCATGACTCAAGCTCTGCAGAAATTATGTTTACCTCAGCGTCTGCCTTGCAAGCCTTGAGACACATGGAGAAATCCTGCCCACAGTCAGTCCCTGAGCAGAGAATGAGTCCTCGTCCTTCTGCAGCTCCACAATTGGTGTCAACACTGAACACAGTAAAAGCTCCCCATATTAGAAGCATGGGTAACAAACCAAGTACTTTGTCCATTTGGAAACAAAGCAAGTTTTAAGGAAAAACCATTCTGGGTTTTGTTTGTGGGGGTTTTTTCCAGTTTTGCTGTCAAAATCGATTTTATTGAGACCTCAGTTAAATGGAAGAGCCATGTACTACTGCATACAACTGTCCCTACCAACAGAGCACCCAAACTACAATAAATGGCAGCCCTCTGTTTTAAATAGTCATCATGGAATAATCATAAAATGGCTCGGGTTGGAAGGGGCCTTAAAGATCACCTCATTCTAACCCCCTGCCATGGGCAGGGACACCTTCCACTAGATAAGGTTGCTCACAGCCCCATCAAAACTGTCCGTGAACACTTCCAGGCATGGGGCATCATCACATTACATAATCACCTCCTGTAAGATGCAAAGACCATCAAAACTGAAGGGTAAGTTAGAAAGACTTAATGAATAACCATGTTCTCCCAAAAGGTGTTAAGGTACAAAGTTAAGATAATGAAATCTCACAGCACAAAACAGTCATTTCCTATTCATTCTAAAAATTAGTAGCCACTAACTCCATTAATTCACCTTTAGCACTCCCAAGCCCTTTCTGATGCTCCAGATCTGCTGGGATCAGGGTGCCCTGACCACTCCTGGGACCCAAAATTTTAACCATCCTGGGCCATTCACACAGGATGACAATGTGTAACAGCTGTCTGTCTAAACGTGATAGATCTGCAATTTCACTGAAGTGGTAGCTCAGTCTAGGTCACAGCCAT
>JAWWLV010000024.1:9825004-9864712 GCA_035041135.1 Platyrinchus mystaceus | reverse complement strand
TGTGTAACAGCTGTCTGTCTAAACGTGATAGATCTGCAATTTCACTGAAGTGGTAGCTCAGTCTAGGTCACAGCCATTAGATACGCAGATGCTCATTGAGATTTTGGATAAACCATTTCCAATTTGCCTGCAATTAAAAAAACACCATTTAAAACTATGTTACAATTTTATTAGGGTTGTGGTCTTTGGCATTAAGACACCTGCACAGAAGAGTAAAGCCTCTTTATCCATTCACTTCTGCTGTTAATGTGGTTATTTCCCTTCAAAGGACATTGCCTTAGTAACTCTGCAGCAGGAAGACATGGTTTGGACACCCAGCCTTGCCTCTGGGTCTTGCTTTCTTGTGTGTGAAATGGACATGGCAGCAAAGAAAGTCAAGGGAAGAGATGGATCGAGGCACAAATGCAGGAGCTGGTGTGCAGAAACCCACGCATGCTCTCAGCAGGCATTCTGGTTGTGGCCTCCACCTGCCAGGGCAAACCACTTCAGATGGAAACAGACTCTTTTTTCAGATAGATTTGTATTTTTGGTGGGTTTACCAGTAAAAAAGATAAGTTTAAAACTGCTCCAGTGGCCCAGAGAAAGCTCCATAAATCAACAGCTGTTGAAGGTAGAAGCGTGTGGCGGGGGAGAAACTCGAAACGAAAACACTGCTTGGTGGTGGTGACAGGACAGTGATAAAAAGGTGAATTGATCAATACTGTTATTTACTTTTTATAAATTGCTTTCAGTCTCTCTCCATCTCTGCTGGGATTCTGGGTCACTCGGTGTTTATGCTGTGATGGATGACGAGGCCAGGAACACATATCCCGTTTGTGTTTTTAACAGAATGCATAATGACTTGTATTGGTAAATTACTCCCTACAAGGAGCACGAGCACACATTTCACAGGCATCAACCCGGTATAAATGCCCTTTGTTATTGACCAAGCCAAAGCAACACTCTGCCAATGTGTAATTAAAGAAATTGCAATACTGCCATAAGAAGCTTTGAAATGAGAAAGCATTCTTAAATTGGACATAACAAACAAAATCACAAACCAAATAATCTCAGGATAGCTAAGGGATTAAAAGAGGAAAAAAACAAATCAGAATTGATTACAAAAAGCATCAATGGAAATTCTCAGTGCCAAACTTCTTCCTCTACCATTCATTAAGTTTAGCACCAGGTACGTAAATTATCAGTGCCTCCAGCAGGATATCTGCCCCATCACAGATCTACTTCCTTTCCCAATCTCCAGGTAGCAAAACCAGATCAGAATATCCCACTTGGACAAAAGCACCAGAGTCAATCAGCTGCAAATCTTAGCTGAAGCTGCTGTGTGAGCGAGGGGTAGGACAGGCAGTGCCAGGCTCGCTGCTGCTTGTGGACACGCTCTGCCGGGCTGGTAGCAGGGCACAGGCTAATCCAGCACCAGTAAAACTAGATTTGCTCAGATCACAAATCCATCTTCTCACTAGGACAGTGATTACACTGCTTAAGCAACTTAATCGAAGTTATCTATCTACCCAAATTCCAGTTTTATCACCTGCAAGCAGATATACTGCCTCCTCCTTATCTGCAGTACTTCACACCAAGGGCACAGGAATTGATTTGTTAAGATATAGAAAGGCAATTTGATAAACATGCTATATAAAGCATTAATGTATATCTAAAATGAATAGTAATTTCGGTATCTCTTTAAATAGCAACGTCAACACACCTGTACCCTATGGTGAATGTCACAACTAGCCCTTGGAGAAGATATTTGAGACAGGAAAAAAAAATACCCTCTCAACACAAAAAGCAATCTTTCGTGTAATCAACTATCATTTTCCAGCAGCTAATAACAAATCCATATCTTATTTTAAGAGGTTAAGTATTGAACGAAAAGGAACACATGACTATTAGCTTCTCGCTGTTGGAGATTTTAATTTGTAAGAGATTTACAGAAAACCTACAAAGGCATAACAGCATCATTAGAACTAAATGCAGCCAGCAAGATGAGAGCAATTGAGGCATGTGTTCTGCAAATGGAGATGGTAGTTCAGGCTAACAAGAGTCAAATCTTCACATCCCTGTGTCAAAACTCTCAGTTTTCCCACATCTTTGCATCCTCATCATTCAGAGCCTCAGAGGTCCCTGCAAACAAGTGAGTTTCAGAGTCTGCACAGCTCTCAAAGCAAAAAGGAGCACACTTTGCTCTTCAGTCAGAGCACCTGTTTTACAAAAAATTGCCCTTCTCCCTGGGACAGAAGCTGAGACACTGGAGTATGGAGCAAACGAGAGTAGTGTAGCTGAGCTCATGTCCCTTCACCCCTGGATGAAGCGCATGGAGCAGAGCACATGAAGCAATTTCAGTGTTTTTCATTTAGCACATGTAGGAGAATGACATGAGGCTTGAGGGCACCAAGGTCCCTCAGAAATACACATCACAGTCAGTGAGAGACTCACCCCTTGGATTTTCTATTCATCCTTTGGGGAATGGAAGGGGAAATAATGCTATTTGCATGTATTTCCATCGCACAACTTGATTTGCTGCATTCCTTTGCCACACTGTGAGCAGGGGGAAGAAAACCATCCGTGCTCACAGATCACAACTGGGGACTCACCCAGCCTGAGCCTTCTCTTTCTGGAAAACCCTGAGACCTCTGAGAAGATTAAATGCCCTCAGCAAACATCTGCCCCTACCAGGAGCAAGTGCAGCCCCCCTTTGTATATTCATCACAGAACCAGCAGCATCTGCCCTCCTCATACACACACCTCCTGGATTTTCAGCCCTTTTATGAGCATTTCCAGTAGATTTATGGTTCCTCCTACAGTCAGCTCCATTACATGAATTCTTCCAACACATCCATCACGAATCCTGCTCTCCCTGCCTTTACTTAGTCCGTCTCCGAATTAGCTCTGAGAGCCACAGCACAGCAAGAACTTGATCACATTTATTTCTGCAGTGCTCCTCTGATGAGGTCGTAACACTTTCTCCCTGTGTAAGAAGGCAGAGGCAAACCTTACTAGGCAGAGGAATTAACTACAGATGAGCCAGCCAAAGCCCAGAGGTAAAACTCAAGGAAAGCAACTCATCTTACATCTGCAGCACAGCCAGACCACAAAGGTTATGAATGAACCCAATTCTGTGGCCACAACAATGCAGGGGGTCTTTTATTGACCCCTCCACCTTGTCATCTACTTAAGCTGCCCAGTTTTACCGAGTAGGGAACAGGAATCCAATGTAAGAGGCCAGGAAACCAAGTCCCCTATTTTAAAACAGTTGTAATATACTTTTCCATACCAGAAGGAAAGCTGTAAAAGCTGTTTCTAGATCTACACAAGCATTCAAATCAGCAGAACTGGGAGGAAAGTAACTGAGCAAAACAGAGAAGAGTTATTTTTACCTCTCTTCTTTTGCTGCTTGCATCACACTCCTGTATGCACATCATGTCTCTGCAGGAGGTACTTACCATAAAGCTGCTTGCTTTGGTTTTAATATTTGAAACTGGTATATTTATCTGCCTGGTCAGAGGCAGAGTGACAAAATGATGATCTGATTTGCAAAGAGTCATGTGGACATAGGCTTATACAGACTAATGTATGAAAACAGAATTAGGATTCAGCTAGCATTTCATCCTTGCCACTGCATTTTCTGGGTGCCTGTCTTTTGCTCCATTTGTAAATATAATTTTAGCTTTGACTCAGCAAAGGACTGAAATGTATTTTAAGTTTATGTGTATGCATTAACTTGAACAATGTCCTGCAAACATGTTGAACAATCAAAAACATCAAATCTTTTATAGTGTCAAAAAGCTGCTTTGTAGTTGGATAATGAGCATCTATTTAAAAGCCAGGGGTCAGTTTCTTTTTATTAGTGGTGATTTCAAAAAAGTGTGTGAAATCAATATTTTAAACAAATTTCAAATGAAAACCTTTTCAACATAAAAATATGTTTGAAGTGTAAATGCACATCCAAAGCAGATCCCATTCAAGAGAGACTTCACAAATAAAAACTAATTCTTCCAAGCAACTCGCAGGCAAATCTATCTCTCCAGCCCCAGAAACAAACTAAACTTTGACACTTGAAAGGGGTAAAGTCCTGGCCTTGCACAAGTCAGAAGTTTTTTCTACCAGATCCATTGTCCTAGATTGCTACCTGAGATTGGAATAACAAGGCAGTGGGCAGGGCAGCAGGTTGGAAGCCAGCACAGGCTGCACTGTTCCCAGCTCCCCCGCCAGTGAAATGCCACTATGGACACCCTGCTGCTTTCAGAAAGCACTTTGATGTCTTCAGACAGTAATTGCTACCAAGCCAAATGTTAAATACTGTGCTGTTATTTCTCAGGATTGTCCTCATGGCACAAATAGGGGAAGCAGAGAAGAGGGAGGAGAAATATTACAGGCTGCAAAGCCATCATCCTGTTGATGTTCAAGTCACTCCTGAGAATCGTCCCACTTAGACCAGAACACCTCCAATTATCTTGCTAACTAATGCTGTAAATGTCAAGAGGTAATTACAAATAGCTTATCTATTTTAATGAAATCTAGTTTTAAAGTGTCCCTTGAGACTCCGTTCTCCAGACACGGCTGGGTCCCTGCTCCTGAGGGCTTAGACAGGAGATCCCATTACTGCAGTCTCACAACCTGCTCTGTTTCAGATGGGAGGTGGTGGCAGTCCTGGGCATGGCAAATCTGAAATGATTCAACTCTGTTTACCCTAAGCAGTGAAAGAGGGATGAAAGACTTGAGACCTGCTTGCATTTGCCAAAAAGGAAAAATTCTCTGATGTGAGGCATAACAAGACCCCAGGACGGCTAGAAATTTGGGATGGATCTGCCTATATAATACCCCTACAGCATCCTCTCCAAAGAGGCCAAAATGTCTTTAAATGAAAAACTATCCTCAGAGGAGAAACAAAGATAATTAATCAAGGGTGAGAAAAGAAGAGAGAAAAGAAAGAAAAATGTTTATGTTGCGTTCTCTCATTGCACACCAAGTCCTGGCACATGGATCTCCTCCTCAGTGGCTGGAGTTACTTGATGCAACAATTCCTGGCAAGCCCAGCCCAGCACCCTCCTGTCCTTAAAGTGCCTTTTCCCCACCTCTAAGGCACATCGTTCTCCTCATGCTCCTTTCTCCTCCTCCTCTTGGCAGTTTCCCCTCTCCACCCTTCAAGCTGCGGGTTCACCTCTCACTTGCTCTCCTCCTCCACCTCTCCCTGCAAAGGTCCCACCGAATGCAGGCAATTCTTTTTTAAAAAGAACATAATACAACTGCAAGCAAGGAAATAAAAATAATATTACTAATAATATAATATTAGTCTGCAACACCAATCAGCTGATCCACTGAGTCACATCTTTTGCCCCAACCCTTCAGGCAGCTACTTTTCTCTGCAGCCACCAGCTCATGGAGGCATGAACCACACATCTGATTCAGTCCAGGATAAATCACGAGCACTGAGAGGACTATTGGAAACCCCACATAATCTTATCTCTCTCCATTGGAGCCCTCTGATGTACCAGGATGGAGAGCAGCAGCTCTTGCAACTACTATTGCAAGACTGAGCAATACTTACAGCTGATTGTAATTCCAAGCTCTACACCTCTTTTCTTGGGCAATTTAACGTGGAAAGTACCGCTGCTGGGTATGACAGACTCTATAAAACCAAAAACACACAAGAAAAGAAAAAAGGAGAAAAAAGAGAGTTTTCAGTTGCATGGATGGCTTCTTCAGAACCAAGAAAACAAGCCTGTAAAGCTCGGCTCTGTTGGTTCAAATAAGGTTATCTGAGGCCCTGTGGACTTTAGGTTGAAATTTGGATTCTCATTAAAAATACATGTTCTCAACATCAAGTGAAGTGCTCACATCATGATGTATTTCAAGAATGAAGCATCTCTGTCAATGTAAAAGAAAAAAAACTTTAAAACTTTTGTGTTTGTTTGGTTTTTAATACAAAGCTGCACTTTACCCCCAGTCATCAGCTTCGGCTCCCTCCTGGCTTCAAAGTCATAAATTAATATAAATATTATTCATATTAATGGGCAAATATTGAAAGTGCAGGTGTCCTCTTCATCTACTCCTTAGGCTTATCTCAGCCTAGTGGTGAGGACAAAACATTTATGAAAGGATCAGAAGAACCCTCCATCTTGGTGCACATTAGAGAACAAGAAGAAATGGAAAAGGTCCTCACAGGGCTTCTCACTCTTCCCTCTGAGCTCTAGCAGAAACCTCATGTATTTGGGTGAATACAGTCCCTCCTACAGGTCAGCAAAGGCACTGGAAGAGTCCTGCTGGTAGTGATGAGCAGCAATTCCTTTGGAAACATACCTGCAACGTCGAATTCGATCTCGAGCACCACTTTGTTCGTGAGCGCGGCATCACGCAGAAGCTGGTTGGCCTCCTCCATGGTCCCGTCCTCAGTCGCGATGCCATTGATAGAAAGGACTCTGTCTCCTACCTGTAGCAGCCCACACCTGCAGTTCACAGCAGGAAAAGAGGGAATGGGAACAAGGAGGAAAGGAGAAAGAGGAAAGGAGGAAAAAAACAACCCCACAACCAGCCATGAGTTACTTTTCCCAGGCAAATCTATTACGAGACACACAAAGTAGTGACAAATCCTGCAGAAGTGGTCCCAAAGAGAAAATAAGTCATTTTGCAATGCCCATTCCAGTGTCCCTGGAAGGGCACAAGGAAGCAAATCCTTGTGGCTTTCTAAAGTTCAGACATGCTTTGGTCCTAAATAACCATTTCTGGTCACATTTCCTGCAACATCCAGGGGGAAAAAAAGAAGTAACCCTCATCTTCCTAAAAGTCAACATCATGGCTGAGAGATGAGAGTGATAAATGCAATCCAACCGTACATGGCTCTTCCCATGCACCTGCACCCTCTGGAACACAAACTAACAGCACGGAAAATTGCACAGATTCCTCTGCCTAATACATGGTGAATACTGAAGCTACAATCCAATAAACTCACCAAAATGTCTCAGCAAATTGGATAATCATTTATCCCTCCTAATTGCATATCTGGAAGCCAAATGTACATTGATACTGTTTAACTGCCTTGAAAGGCCAATATTATTCTGATGTGATGGCCTGACAATATAACCACAACCAACCCTTTAGGGCTTTTGGTTTAGACCCACTTTCTTCAGAAACAAAGATCAGCAGGTTCTTTACTTTGGAAGAAAAATGTGATGGCAAGGCTATGTTAGAGATGTACTGCTACAGCACCGTTTGTCTCTCGGGACCCATCTTTATTAAACAAGGGTTTTTTCACACATGAACCACCACATTCCTGAGTTCACTATCCACACACACTCCTCTTTTTTTTTTTTAAATGTACTGCAACACCAGCACGATGATCCTCCAGGTTATCTCCCACAGCTCACCTGAGCTGGCCCATGGCTCTGCAAAATCAAGACTGCCGTGTTCTCCGTGACTGCCCATGGGAAATTGCTCATCTTCTCATCTTCCTTCTCCTCTATCAGTTGTTTGCTACAACCACATCTTTTCAGACTTTCCACTCATCACCTGTCTATAAGGCTGTCCACTTGAGCAGAGCTTGGGAAACCAAACCCACCATTAATGGAAACTAGAGAGTAATCTCCAAAATAGGCTGAGGGTTATGGCATCAAGTCTATGGTTCACCTCAACATTTGGAGTTATTTTACCACAAAGGTTTTCCAGAAGACATCAGTCATCTTGTTTTGAGCCTTTTCCAGAGAACCTTTATTTCCCTCCTGTATAAGGATCAAACACATCCTTTGCCTTCTCCTTCCTTCCACTGGTACCTCACAGAAGACAGCTTGTTTTTCACTAAACCTTCCAGTCACTCTTCATCACTCACACCCAATTCAATTGTAAGAAAACACAGTACCGCAGCTTCCAGGAACACAAAGAGAACATCAAAGGCAATGGACACTGACTGTATTATTCACCTCCAGACAACAGGATGAGTATGAAAGGCTGGGTCATCAAGAAAAAGTACATACACCTGAATTCAAGAAAAATGAACAAGCACAACAGTTTGTGCCGGTGGCCCATCAAAAGTTGAGATATGAACAAGTTTGGAGAGAGCCTACGGAGGTTATTTTACTGGTAGGAAGGTATTAAACTTGCAGCATATTTACGCTGCTGCCTGAGTTCATGGCATCCATGGAAAAACGACAGCTATTTTATGAGATGTAAATTCAGAACTGTTTGTTCAAGGAGACTTGGATTAGAACAGACAAGTCCATGATGTATAAACGAATCCACCCTTGTGAATAAATTACATCAAGTTTAATTACAGTCCTTTACTGGACTTGTGGCTATGCAGCCACATAGATGCACTTAGAAATGTCAGCTTATAAATATCAAGATGGCATGGAGTATAACAGAGATGACTCCTCCGCCACCAGGAGCTCTCTCACTATGGCCCCAGTGTACCTTTCGCAAAGGAGGGATCAACAGCTGCATCACTCAGACATCACTGTCACCTCAAGGTCACACAAGGACACAATCCATTTTGGCACCACTGCTTCAGCCACACGGGCTGGGAGCTCACAGGATACTTTTACATTGCATGATGCAAACCTTTGCCACTTTTCCCACAGGAGCTGCCTTCTCACAAAACAACTGTTTCTTGTGTTTCTTCACTCCAGGTAGATTTGCCTAGGTGTTTTACAGCCAACAGCTCTGTTAGGTTAGAAGCATTTTATTTCTTTTACTATTAGCGTCAGTCAATCACAGGTGATTAAGCCCTAGTCTTGCAGGTTTATAAAACTTTGTGGAGTGAAGCCACAACCTTCTGGCTCCTTCTACAAGTGCAAGGAGGCCTGACGTGCCTTATTAACCCTTCAGAATCACACTGGAGACACAGCTTTCCAGCTGTCATGTGCCCTTGCATTGGGAGCAGAGCCTGGGGAGCCAAGGGTCTTGCAGAGCTCTCCTTAGCTCTGCTGTGGGATCCTACAAGAATCTTCGGACAGTTTTCCCAAAGAGAAGGCATTTGTCTCAGATGCTCAGTCTGACATCAGAGCTTACAAAGTGCTTTGAGATTCTGGGAGCATAAGTGTTTTAAAATCAGAAAGAACAAGACTACAGGCATCTCCTGAAGTGAAAGGCAGCCCCATGGACATGTTGGAATCCATGATGGGAATGTCTCCTTGGGGTTTCAGAGATTTTCATTTTGCCATGACTCATTTTTTGGGCTTAAAGACAGCAACGGAGCAGTGGAGGTGTCTCACTAGATACAGAGCAGCACATATTCAAGCCTTGGGCAGGATATGCACTGAAGAGCTCACTCAGCATCACCAGACTGTGCATGGTCACTCCAGCTGTGGGGGAGCAGCTGTGACTGTGGCCACAGTGCCAGCAGCACAAACTGATCCATCGTGCTCTTACAATGCCCTGAGTTGGCCTGCACAGGTCAGATGTGCACATCTGTGTGTGCATCTACATCTGTGTCTGCACACTGGTGAGTGGATCTCCACCCCCTCTGGATCAAAGCTTTGCTGACAGCTTCAGCCAGCTGCTAAACTTTGCTTCTGCAAACTACTCAAAAGCCAGAAACACAATGATCAAACAACTGTGTCTGAGCAGAGCTAGAAAACATGTAACTCAGCAGGAAGCATTGATTTTGGATACCAGGATGGAGAAGTCAGATAGTCTCCCTCTGTTGCCAATGACAGCTGGGGGAGGAAGGACACAAAAGCTGTTTGCTTCAAGGTAGCCAAGAGGGATTGTCAGGCTTCTTCCCCTTCTACCTTCCTTGCTGATAACAGGGGCTGAATCATTGTCTTACTTGAATACAAAGGCTTCATCTTGCACCCAGAAAACAAAACAACAGGTGGGGAGGAAGGTCTATTAGAAGCTATTTGCAGTAAAACAAATCACAAGTCAGACAGGAGAGAGATTTTGCTTCAAACTGCCTGCCACAAACTAACAAAAAGCAGATAATAAATGTGAGGGCAGCCCAACCTCCCTGAAAAGAGGATGATGCCGTGCTCCTCCCTGGTAGTACTCACACTTGCTGGACACCCCGGAGGCAGCTCCTCCACAGCAAGCCAGATGGACAAAGCGAGTGTGGATCACGTGCTTGTACAACAGCACATTCAGATCCACAGGTTTTGCAGAGTGTATGTGAACATCCAGGTCAGACCAAGGCTGCTAAGACTGATCCCTGTATCTTCACAGCTCACCTTTTTGGCAAAGAGCAACAACTGCAGCACAAGAAAGAGCACAGCCCAGCCTCAGCCCAGAGCCAAGCTTGGCAAAGGGGAGGAAAATAGCTCTAATGTCTTGGGCTGCAGCTGCAGCAGAACCTCTCAGGAACAGGGAATAAGGTATCTTGAATGATGGAGCAAAGAGCTCTGTGGAATACCAAGAAACAAAAAGTGAAAGGAAAACATAAAACTGCCTTTTTCTTTTCACTGCAAATCCAGTGCACTTATCACTTCAAGATGGGGAGGAAAGACAGTGTTTCCCTGACAGTGAGGAAGAGCAGTATGGTTTAGGAAAGAATGAAATATACAGCAGAGATTTAATCCCCAAATCAAATCCAGGCTGCAAATGCAGAGGATTGCTCCCGGTCACCAGAAAGCAGCAGTCAGGAGAGCATGAATGCTGCTGGGTGGGCAGCCTGTGTGACACACTGGAGCCAAGCAAGACTGCACCGCCAGTCTTTGCTTTCACTCCGGGCTTGGCAAGAGGATAAAGCAAAGCCAGGAGGATTTCAGCACATCTCCCTCATCCCCCAGGACAGCAGGCTTTGTTGCTGCCTGACTTATAAAAGGAGTTTGGTAATTTGCAGTGTGAGTCAAACTCTCCCTGGAAATCGAGGATTAAAAAAAAAAAAAAAGGCAAACCACCATCACCTTCATTTTTAAACCCTGTTTGGAAACAAACAAATAAACAAATGGCATAACAGGCTTTGGAAATCTCTCTTAACCTATATCAGGACAGCTCCTTTTCCTGTACCAGATCTTTGTCCCTGTCCTCCTGTAGATACAAGCAGCAGGCACTCATGTTCCACCTTGCCTCTGCATTGGCCACCTGGAGAAGCTACACACAGAGACTGGTCTGCAGAGCAAGGACTTTCACTTCTTTTTGCAGACACTTTCCCTACTACACAACTCAACTCCCCCATGTGCTGTTTTTCTGGGCTGGCTTGGGGACACCAAACCATCAGCACATGCTGATGGGGCTGACAGAGAATTCTCCTTCCAAGGAAGGATGTGCAGCAGATACTGAGCACTGCCACCTCACTGCACCTCCAGCATCCCTAGGCAGGACAGACCACAGTGGAAATCACAGGTGGGAAGAGAAACCAGCACCGGGGCATTAAGTGCCAGCTCACTCAGCTCTCACTATTTCATCTGCCTAACGAAACCAGCTCTCCTTTCCACCCCACAAGAGCTTGAGCCATGCTAGGACTTGATCTGTTTACTACCAAAAGCCTTGCTATAAGACACCTACATTATAGTGCACAGGCACTTAAGCAGACTCTGAATCCAGCCAGCAAGGGAGAAGTTTAGCCAGAGCAGCTGGAACTCTGGGGCTGAGGTTCTGTCACTGGAAGAGTCCCTGCTCCCCAGTATCCTCATGGGTGACACACAGCAGCTAATGCTGCTCCTCCCTTCTGCTCTTTTCCCAGCTTTACAGAGCCAAAAGCAAGAGTGCTTAACTGCAGAACCTATGTGCTCCTCATCCAGAGCACCTTCTCTACAGTTCAAAGCCTTGGCTTTAAGGCCAATTTATATCGCTGGGCTCTGCTACAATGAAACCAGTCAGAGACAGAAAACGTTTTGCAGGGGACACTTATTTAGACCTTTCCTCTTTCTGCACCTATCTAAAAGATTTATCTTTCAAAGAGAAATTAGAAAAAAAAAAAAAGTAATGGGAATGGCACTCTCACACAGACACACACTCCCTTCCTCCTCCTCCTCCTCCCAGACCAGCCGCAGCCTGGTGCCAAGACGTTCACCTGGGATGCGAGGGAGGCCACGGTCAGCCGACGAGTGCAGAAATGGCAGTGACAGTAAACCATGCCCAGTGAAGAATGGGAGATATTACAAGGATGATAGTAAATATCTAAATGATCCTCTGAGGAGAGAAAACAAACCAAACCATGAAATGTTCAGCAGCAGCACCATCAGCATCCAAGGGCAAGGTCTCTAACCTCTCTGCCGGGCTGTCAGGCTCAATAAAGCGGACGAGAGGTGGGGAAGACAGAGTTTCAGTAGCAAAGATGCCTCCCTGGAGCTGAAGTCCGAAGCCATTCAAAGGGTCTCCCCTGAGCACCACCTCTGTTGTCTCTGTGTGGACTATTTGCCCGCCAGGACCCACCGTGCTGGAGGCCAGCGACACTGAGAGGAGGAGAGAGGCAGAAGGTTAGGGCAGCTACAGTCAACTTAACAGACTGGGTCACAAACCTTGGTCTGGTAGTGGTGAGGACAGCGACCAAGGATGAGGGAGGCACTGGCAGTACTGAGACGAGCAGTTCTACCCCAGCTAACAGTTGACAAGGACAGCAAGGCCAGCATGCACACCCCATCCAACCCAGCCCCAGCCCAATGCCACTCTTACATGAGCTCTTGTGCTCCTTCTTCTTTTGCCTCCTCCTCAGCATGGTGGTGCGGGGGCTCATGGGGTGGGAGCTGCGAGGTAGCGTGTTCGAGTTCTGGCAAGGGAAGCCCTGCGCATTCATGGTGGGAGACGAGAAGTTGGCAGCCACCAGAGCTGGGGAAATACAGAGCATGTTAGGGATGTGCACAGGGAAGTGCAGCAGTGGGTTCACCTAACAGTGTCATCAAACACCTAACAGGTTCAGACTTGCTCCTTCTTTCCCGCTTCAGGACTCAAGACCAGGTGTTTGCTTCACACAGTTGGGACACAATGCAATGTCTCCTCTTTCCCATCTTACTGCCATAAGACAAGAAATCTGGGTCTGCACAGAGCCGGCTTCCTGCTAGAGTTGGGTTTCCAGATTTTGAGGTAGCCATAATCCTGCTGCCAACAAGTGTGTTGGCTGAGCTGGTTGCTGTATTACAATCCCACACACCACCAGAGATGCCCTCCCCATCTCAGAGCGACTCATTTTTGCCATACGAAACCAGGCACTCGGGCGTGGGGTTAGAGGATGGGCACATGAGTCTGCCAAACACACTGCTCTTGTTCCAGTTACCAGATCAGTGTGTGCTGGGCTGCAGATACTGCTTTTGTACTCAGCACTGGACCCACAGAAATGGACCCAGTGACCAAGGAGGCAAAAGGTGACAAGCCAGGCTACAGAGCTGGGTATTAAGGAAATGGAGGGCACAACATGAATGAACACATGCGGGATTGGGACAACACCATGTGGGGAGGTTACATTTGCAGTAATCCTGTCCAGATGTCTGGTTCCAAGTGGGTGTCTTGCAGTGTCCGGGGTGATGGGTGTGACAGTAGTTGACACAGGGGTCCCAGCAGTGGTGGTGGTCACTCTTCTGCACCTTGACTGATGTCATCCAGCAGAGCATAAATCACCACAGGCAGGAAGGACAAGTGAGAGAAAGAAAAGGTAAGAAGCATAAGCCAGGAGACTGTAGAAAAGAGCCCTGTCCTGGTTCTGAACAAGTCAGGGCCCAACCACAGTGTGTCAAACACCAGCAGTGAAAACACAAGCCCTCGTAACCTCATGACACGTGATGCAAAGTGGCACAAATCTACCTCTTTCCCATAAAAAATTCCACATCCTCTGCCAGTGGCCTGACTGAGCCACGCTGGCAGTGCACACATGTCATTACCATTTGCAGTCTGTTGGGTGACGTGCAGAAGCTCCATCCAGACACAGGTTTCCCACAGAGGCCTTCAGCATTGACCAACAGCACCGGGGAAGCTCCTTGTGCTGCTTCCCACCTTGCTGCTGGAGCTGACCGCCCTATGACAAGGCTCAACGCCTTCTACATGTGCCAAGGGCTGCTTTGAGCATTTGGCTTCAGCATTTGGTTGTTTAGCAGCTGCTCTTGGCCAGGAATGCACAAAGAGATGACAGAGAGGAGTTGCAGAGGGCTGCCTCCAGATCACCAGAACAAAAGGGGTTTTATAAACCACTGCTTAAAGGCAATAAGGAGGGCCACCAGCACAGGAAAAGATGTCAGTGCTGTGGCCAACAGTAAATGAAAGCATGGCACCAACATGGCAGACTCTGTTCAAGGACACACATCTTTGTTGCTTTAACTTCAATTCTAACCCCAGCACATGCTGGAAGAAATCTATTGCAGTGTGACATCCAGCATCTGGAAATCCCTTGCACAGGAACTGTGACTTTGTGATACCAAGTCACGATGCCACAAGCTGAAGCGACTCCAACACTTCCCAGGCACAGGTCTCTTGTCTGTTCTCACTGATGCCCCTGGGAAGCACAGGGTCAGTTTGATTTTCCTTGCCCAACAGCACCAGGTGTTCTCTCCTGAATCTCTGCACCATGCTGTCAGGATCTATCTCCTTCTGAGAGGAATTTCTGCCTAACAAGCAAGATTTTAAGCATCTATTTTACTCAGCTAAGCATGAAGAGCATCCCACAGTGGAGCATCACTGCAGCCATGCATCATCCCAGAATTGTTAACCTCACAACCACTTGCACTGACCGGCAAGCACTTTCCCAGGATGAGATCTCCTCCAGGCTCTGGGTTCTCTGAGCAGCCTTGGCACTATTGGAACCTTCTGAGGCTGCAAACCTGGGGCAGGAACTTAGTTTGTTTAATGAGTCCACACAGAGATCTCCTCTAAAGGTCATCTCTTAGTGCCTTGAACAGTGGAAATCCATTTTCTTTGTGTGCATCACAGGCATTAAATCATTTAGGTCAGGTTTTCCTGCCAATTACAGTGATTACATTTAGACTTTGCTAAACATTTACTGAGTTTAGCACTTAGTCTATCAAGCTTTTAAAAAATACACTTCCAGCTCTGGGTTCTATTTTGTGAATTCAAAAGTAAATTCAGAGCCAGGCAGCTTTTAAAAACAAAAATCAAATTAATAAATGTAGCTGTATCTAGACAAAAAGCAAAATTCTTAATAAAATTAAACACTTGGAACATGAGGGTCAGAGCTTATGGGCATATATACAAAATAATTTAATCCACTTAGAGTAACTAAAACTCCCCCATTTGTCTATAAATTCTTAGCTTACATCTGACGAAAGAAAAAAAAAACGTGCCTTTGAAGCTCAGCTGCCAGTGCATTGGAGAAGAGAAGAGATTTTGGACAATTCTGTGATAAAACCCTACAACAGTCTCCCCCAATCTTTCACACATCATCCCTGCCTGAGGATACCCATCCATCCCAGCACTGCTCCTGGGCACCATCTGCTCCCATTGATCTTGTGAGCAAGGCATAATCCTCCCATCAAACTCTCCAAATGCCCCCAGAGCCTTAGAGAAAGCAAACTCAGTTTGACAAATCCCATGCTTCAGCATTAGGCCATATTTTTGCATGGCCACTGCAGTTTCAGATCCTTCTCCACCTCCTCAAGAAACAGATGTTGATTGCACAAGAAGCCACTCTTAAAAAAATATGATGACAAACCCCATGCAGGCACAGGCTGGAAAGACTCAGTAATGCGAGTGCTGAACAGGAATATATCTGCATGATCTCCTCTCTCAGCTGCTTTCCCTGGGTTTCACTTGCTTGCCAACCACAACAGTTTGCTCTTGCATGGCCCATTTTTCCTTACTGCCCCTATTTGTTTCCCCAAACTCAGAAAAAGCAGCCTGTGGAGTTGGCACTCAGTGCCCGGAGCAGAAGGCAGGATCTCTCCCCGGTCCAGATGCAGTTTGTCAACTTTGGTGCTGTTCCTCAGCTACTCTCCATGAGCTGCATGGTGCCACAGCTGGTTACACCACTGAGCAACAGGGGCTTCCTGAGCTGCTTCTTCTGCCCAAAGTGTTCTCCTTCCTGTCCCCACAACGCCCCATCAGCACTGGAAAAGGTTCAAGCCCAAGCACTGGTCTCCAGTCACACACATCTGCCTCCTAACAGCCACAGGGAAGAACAGAATCCCTCACATGTTAAAGAGTTTAATCAAAAAAGTGGGAACAACTGTTATATCTTTTTCATATTTGTGTGTTGCAATTATTTTCCTAAGTCTGTGTTCTGTATTTCTGCCACAGCAAACTGATCTGATCTATGGTGGTTTGGGCAAAAAGGCTCTGATCACACCAAGATCTCCTTCCACAGAGCCTCCTTCTCCTGGGCTGCTGCTGAATGCATATATTCTGCAAGATTAGGACCAGGGCACTAATGGAAGGAGGAGAATAGTTCATTTTAACAGCCATTGAAAAAGGATTATAGCTTTCCATTTTTTCCTGGGCACAAAGGTCAAGTCACCCATTCTCTTTGTTAAACTGCTTTAATTCTGCACAAATTGAACTGGGTGTGTACAAGATTTATTTCTAGACATGGAGATGTTACTGAGTTTTATCTTTTACTGTATCAGTAAAACTGTGCACCAGTATTACTAAAATGCATGTCCCTGACAGACAGGTGATTGAAAATGTTTGAAAAAAGGACAGGTACTGAACAGTCATACCCAAAACACCTGAATTTCAAGACCACCAGTATGGACTGTAATGAAAGCGCAGGCAAGAGTTGCAACAAATACATTAGTAGTGAGGCAATGGTCACAACGAAATTTATATGAGAGTCCAAGACAGCTTCTCATGTGGAAGGAGAAACTAAAGGTGGGAAACAAGAATGCTCACATGGGCGAATTCCTAATCATGTTTACAGGCATTTTGGGCTTGATCTCACTAGAGCCAGAATTTACTTTCTCAGTATTTCTTTGGTAGAGGTGGTGGAAACCAGCAGCTACAGATGGATTCACTCTATCCCTGGCTACTCAGACACAGCTGCCACTCCATCAGGCTGGTCTGGAAGATGAACACTTACATTACAGCTCTGGAAGTCCACTGATCCAGCCTAGCTACTGACATGTCTTTTTCAAAGCCTTACCAGGCATCAGCAAATAAAAACTGAGCTTGGAAATACATTTGCCAGCACCAAGGTTGTTTTCCTCCCTCTCCATTAAAGTCTCTTATCTGAGGTACTAAGGAAGTGGCTTGCACAGCACTGAGCACTGCAAAACCCTGGGATTCCCATCTCCAATTTCCCCATTCAAGCACAGATGTTACCTCTTTTCCCTATTCATATCTTTGAAGAACGTCATCTAATCATATGCATTTCATCAAAACATCAATTTTTTTCCCCTCCACAGATGTCTCTCTTTGGAATCTGCTGCCAGCACTCAAAAGCAGCAAGAACCCCAGTAGGGACCTAAAGTGAGTTTTGAGGGTGACCAACAGTGTTTGCACAGAGGACAGACCTGTTTCTGGAGGCTTCAAAGGCAGCCTGCTTTGGTGAACAGGTAATATCTCCAGCTTGACATTTTCTGAAGTGGCAGCTAAAAGCTGAGTTGCCTCTAACAAGGAGCAGTGCTCTGTGCTCGTGCCATCGATGGAGAGAATGTGGTCACCAACGTGCAACGCGCCACACCTGCAAAGGAAACAGCAAGAGAGGTAATCAGACATGTCCAAAATCCAAAATCCACATCTTTACAGCTGGGAGCACACAGACAAAATCCAACTGCAAATTATTGTGTGAATTCTTGTGAGATTTTTTTTTTCATATATAATTTTTAACTTCCAATTTGAACCTTAGGTTCAAGCATTGCCCAAAATACCAACTGAGATGGTTCATGTTTCAGCCAGTGCCGCTGGTGGCTTGGGAAAAATCTTTCAGGTTTTAATAGTGCCCCCTCATAGCTAGCTTGGACGGCTGAGGGCTCACCCAGAAGCATAATCAGAGAATCACAGGATATACTGAGCTCTAAGGGACCCACAAAGATCATCAAGTCCAACCCTTAGCCCTGCAGAGGACCATCCCCAAGAGTCACACCATGTGTCTGAGTGTATCATGCAAATGTATCTTGAACTCTGTCAGGCTTGGTGCTGTGACCACTGCCCCAGGGAGCCTGTTCAGTGCCCAACCACCCTCTGGGTGAAGAACCTTTTTCTAATATCCAACCTAAACCTCCCCTGACACAACTTCAGGCCATTCCCTCGAGTCCTGTCACTGGTCACCACAGAGAAGAGATCAGTGTCTGCCCCTCCTCTTCCCGTCACGAGGAAGTTGTAGACTGCAATGAGGTCTCCCCTCAGTCTCCTCTTCCCCAGGTTGAACAGACCAAGTGACCTCAGCCACTCTTCATAAGGCTTCCCCCCAAGGCCCTTCACCTTTAAGTCCTAAGATCCAGCAGTTCAGCTCAGCAACATGACTGACCACACGCAGTGCTGCACAGCAGCCTGCCTGTCTGCATCCCCAGGTAAGGGTGACTAGCTGACTTGTCCATCAGGAAAAGGCTCCAGCCAGAAGTTTCCATATTAGGCTTTAGCCATTTCACAGCTCCAGGGCAGCCTCAGCTGAGGTTTCTAAAGCAGAGCTCAGCTTTCACATGCACTGAATTACACTCATTCCCAGCGAGGAGTGTCCACTGCTCTTGGGTCAGATATTTTTAGCCGATGTAGTGCTAAGAATGTGTGGACATGAACATTTCAAAGCAAGACAGCGAAGAATGGTATATAACTAACAAGAGAATGAAAAAGCAGTGGAGAAAGGAAGAGCAGATGTAGGAGCAGCCTGTTCAGATCTATACCTGTCCACCACGCTGGCCGGTTTGATCTTGTCGATGACAATCACCTGCTTGTTCCGGTGCATGGCTGTCGTCAGAGTGATTCCCAGTGTAGACCCTGGAGTCTTTGCTATCTCAACTAGTAAAGGACCAGAAGCATTTGCTACAGTATCTGCAAAACAAGAGAGCACCTGATGACACTTCTCATAACAACTTTTCCATTTCTAAATGCAGGGGTTGTCCAACAGTGCTGATTTGCCCTGTGCATCAGCAAACCTGTAGTTTGGGCATCCAACAGTCCGTGTCACATGGCAACTTAACAAAGGACACTCAAGAAGCAAAATTGCTTTTGCACAAAATCTACGTTATAATGACATGAAGATATATTACAACAATTCACTCATGGAAACAACCTCCCTCCCTCTTTTCTTCGGGTTAAATAGCAAGACTGAGGAAGAGATTGCTCAAAGGCTCTGCAGCAGTTACATCAACAGCATGAAAAGCACAAAAAAGGAAGATCAGAAGGACATAGCTGTTATAGGCTTTTTCCCAAACAAGCAAAAAAGAAAAGACACTAAGATACAAGATCCCACTTTCTGAAGTACTCAGAAGTCTTGTGGCTGATGACCAGCACACAAACCAGTCAACTCTTCTGTGCTTGAGCACCAGCTTCAAAATACCAGCTCAACTGCTTGTTTGATCTCCTCCAGTGTCAGTGGGAGCAGACACAGCACCCATGCTGCCTCCCCTCTGGCAGTACAGGGGTAATTCATGTTTAAAAGAAGCATTTCTGCAATAAGCTTAAGAGATGCTATAAGTGAGGCAATGAAATTCCTACGAAATTGCACTTGTCAGTACACAACTGCACCACACCCATCCATCTCTTCTGAGAAGGGGGGGGGAAAGAAAACCTATGTTTCTGCCTTATTAGACAGAAATTCCCTCCATCTCTATTACAGACGTATGCTTCCATATTACCTAAAGCCATCATAAAGAAGTAGGATTAACAAATTTGTTATCACCATTGGACATCCAACAACGAGCACCCCATGTGTAGTTGACGGCCACATAAAAGCACTCGTGAATGCCCAGCCATCCACTTTGCAGGAAAGGCCAGCAGAGCCCTCTGAACACCTGATGCCTCATCAGCCCTTAATTATTCATAATAAGGCTTTTCCCTTCCAAAGCTATGCTCCACTAAAAATGCTGATGTAACTTGGCTCCAAAGCTTGACGCATGGCTCATTCTTGTTCTCTGATAAATGGGAGCACTAATGCAGATCCGGGAAGCTAAGCCACAGCAAGGTCTTTCCTGAGATTTGTTGAAGGTGCTGAGTCTCTGGAGACAGAAATTTACCTTGGAAATTCCCCTTGGGGATCATCCAAGGGATGTTCAGGCTCTGGTCTACTCACTGTGCCCTTTTTCACAGGGGAGGAAGGAGGAGGAACGAGCCACGTTAAAGGTTATGCAGGCTTCAAATAAAACACTGTTTATTCTCTGATGTAAAGGACCACTGGGGAGATCTGCAGGCCCTGGTAAAAAGCACAGTCCCATTTTAATGAAAAGATGCACAAAGCACCCAGCTAAAGCCTGCAGAAGGTGCACTTAAGCCTTTGTTGGCAAAGGAGGTACTAAGAGACTGAGGATCTCTTCCAACAGCAACCAGCTATATGTTAGTTTTGCTGCCTGTGTTTGTCCAGCACATATCCTCTGAAGAGGGACACAGATTTATATCCCTCCAGTTGAAGGGAAGAAGATAGGGAAAATAAAATCATGAGAAGAGCTTGCTGGAGTGTTACACCTTTCTTTGCAAGGAAAATATTAACTCCTCTCCCTTTTACCCAGGCTCCAAGTTTCTCAGCTTTACCAAGTGTTTCCCATGGAGGTCTCAGCATGATGGTGAGAAGAAAGAGCCTCAGGACTGAGGTTATCAATAAGACTGTAAGAAACCACAGTCCTGCCTCCAGCCTATGGTCACTTCTCCCACTACACACAGCACGGTCCACCTCGCCGTCCCTTTTAATTCTCATCTCCAGTGGCATAGACGAGAATTGCTCCAAATCCATTTTATAGAGGCATTTGTTGAGGAAATACCAGCCAAGACTCTATTAATTATTCCAGGGAAAGATTTGGCTCAAATCAAAGGTCAGGAGTCTGCAATCTAGCAATATTTGTGAGGTGTGACTAACATGGGGCTATTATACTCAAGTTAATTTAAAAAGAAACATAGAGGGGACAGAGCAGGCCATGCAATAACTTCACTGTAGGGAGTCAATGGGCATTGCTGCACTGGCACCATGAGGTGTTTCTGCACCATCACATACAGCTGCAAACTCCCAGGGGGACACAAAGGGCCATGCAACACTTGGTCACACCCATAAGCTTGAGGGGTACTCACCAATATTGTGGTGGATACAAGGGAAAAAAAATCTGCTCCAGGCTCTCAGACACCCCAGTGCCAAAGACATAGGAAAGCTGATCACCTCACCACTCAAAGCTGGGGGTTGGCAGTTGTTTTCTTGGAGATCTTTCTCTCAGCAGCTTATTTTGAAGGAAATACTGGGAGTGGGTTTCCTTCTTGCACCAGGTTTCTGTGAGACCTACTTGGCCTTGCTCATCTCCCTAAGGAGGGACGGCTCTTGTAACCAGCCTGGAAAGTGTAATTGCCTGGGGAATAAGTGTGATGGTAGGGATGATTTTTCCCTCCTGTAATGCACTTTGGGAGGGCAGAGAAAATGAAAAGGGAAAGGGCCATAAGATAGAATGCCACCACAGGAAAGCATCTGTTCATTGCAAGGTTTATCTGGCATCAGCAAAAGGCAGAGATTTTCCCAATGCCCAAGGGAAGTACTTGCCCAGTTGGCACTCCTTTTAAATAGAAATGGCAGATTAATTTAATTCCTTTAGAGGTCTTGAGAAATCTCAGCCAATTTGATTAAAAGCCTGCCGTGGCCTCATCCTACTCTGGCCTCTCTGGTGAAATCCCAAAAGCTGAGGGATGCTTGGTGGCAATGGCAAGCAGCTGCCATGTCCCTCACACCAAGAGCAGGGCTGGCCCCATGCAGCTCACCCTCGGCACACAGTTTTGGCTGGAAAACCACACAGCCAGCTGGGGAACACTGTGATTCAATGCTCCCCTGCAGCAACCTTGGTCTCTCACCATGGACAGATGCAGAAAAACAACTTTTCCTTCTCAAGGGTCAGCCCACACCAGCCCAGCACGCACAGCTGCAACAGAGAGTGAGTGTGACGTAAAAACATTCATTTTCCCTGGAGATGAACAGGCCAAGCACCACTTTGTGGTGGTGTCCCCAGCCCCTTCATCAAGTTTTCAAAATGGGAATTAAGAGTGATTCCTTCAGGCTAAAAACATCCCAACACCACTTTCAGCACCTGCTCTTCTTCTTCCCAGACTGGTAAAGAGAATTGCTATGAACTGGGCATGCTGTACTCATTTCCCATTGCAGTTATTAGCTGTTGCCTGGCAAAATTCTCTGCAGAGACTGTTTTAAGCTACACGTTCTGCATCATCTTGCCTTAAAAGAAAGCAGGACAGGTATATCCCTTTACAGAGTTGGGGAGAGCACTCTCCAGGCAGAAATTATACAAGAAAGGGGCTGTTTTTACATCTTAGGAAGTATCTAGTTCTGGTCCACAATATAGCAACAGAAGATGGAGAATCACTGCATAAAACCCTGTCATCCCGCCATATTCACACAACCCTAACAGTTTCAGGTGGGAGAGTTACTTAAGAAGAAACACCAAGACACCTTCATGGCTATTTTTGCTCCAAGTCGGGTTTTAAAACATTTAGCATCTGCAACATAGACATCAGGGAACCAAACATACAATAACCCCCCCAAAAGGCCCATTTCTCACACACTTAATTGTTTGCTATTGTTCAGACTTGAAAACTGTGCAAAATCCCACCCTATTTCCACCTGCCCCCTCCCTGGAGCAGCCTCTGAAGAGAGGAATGGACATCCTTTACTGACCACTGCAGAGTTACCCCAAAACAATCACAGAAAAGTAGAAAATAGAGTTTTCCATCATTTAAGTGTTTCCTCTTTATCATGAACACCAGCCAGTTTCTAAAGATAAGCTGCTCCTGTAATGTGGCAGAAGCCAGGCAGACTGCAAGCAACTGCCGAGGCATCAGCGTTTCCTTCCACCTCTCTCCTGGAGAAGGTGTCTGTGTGGCACACGGCAGTCACCTCCTCCAGGGGAGAGCCAGTATGTCCATGCTTGTGGAGCTTCTGCCAAAAGGAAGGGGGAAGTTTGAGGGAAGGAGACTCAACAGGAAGCAGACAGCCTTCAGGGCTGTCACGAGGAGCTCCCTTATCCTGGTGCAACCCTCTTGCACATTGCATGGAGCCAATTCTGGTGTTCTCAGCTCTCTTTCCTTGGGGGTGACAGAGTATCCAACTCACTCAGCTTCAGATCCTTTTTATTTTCCTCCACACTGACAAATCAGAAAACAACCTGATGTCATGGACTCCTATTCCTCACTTGGATCCCAGGCTCAGTCGTGCTGGACTGGCTTACAACATTTGCAGAAAAGACTCCAGCCTAGTCCAGCTCACGGTTCCAGTGGAGGCAGAAACCCCTCTGGAGACATATGCAACATTAAAATCTAACACACAGCTCAATGAGCTTCCAGAACCAACACAGCTTCGAACTCTGTGGTAACCTTAAACTCATTAACGACACTCCCTGCAGTAACAGCTCTGTGCCACAAAGCCAGTTCAAAATGCCTTTACAGTAGCTAATAATAAACCCTTTCCCAGGGCTTGAAACTGAAACTCAAATGAAAAAAACCCTCAAACACCAACCCACCAAACACTCAAACTTAATATCTATTGTGTAAAATGCTTTTTAGAAATGCCCATCCTCTGCCCTCCAGTAAATTCTGTCTTATTTGGGGTCAATCTGTTGATCACCCCTCATTTATTTCAGAAGCAGATCTGAAGTAACATTTCTAAGAAAAATAGCTCCAGAATTAAGTAGGGTCAAAATTCAGAACCAAAGCCAGAGCACGTCTCTGCCTGCGTGCAGCTCACTCCCCTGCAAACCTTTAATAGCCTTATTTGCAGTGCTGGCAGAGTGCTCCAGCCTCCTTTAACTTTGACTTCTCCTATGCCCTCTTTGCCTACATTACAAAATCCCCTTTTCCCCCACTCCTCTAAAACCACTCATCATTCCTATCGAGACACATCACTGGATAAGAGCATTTCAAATGCATTTAACTAATCCAGCTTTGAACTCTACCCCTACACCCATGCTGGCAGCACATTGCTCAGCGATTTTTCCACTGGAACTGAGTACCTCAATTACTGTCTCCAGTCTCACATGCTTTCCAGGCAGTCAGAAAAAAAGATGCCATCACAATCATCCTGCCCTTACCCATGATGGTCACGTCATACTCGATCTGGAAGAGTGCCTCCTGGCTGCACTGCCGCAGGATGTTGACGGCGTCAGCATGGGTCATGCTGTGCAGAGGGATCCCGTCAACGCTCAGCAGCCTGTCTCCAATTTTCAAGGACCCTTCCCTGTAAGAAGCCACAGGCAAATTTTTTTTATATGTGTTTATTTATATTTAGATATATAATCTATATATGTTTATATATCTATCTATATCTCTATAAGTAAATTAGCTACATACCTTTATTATCAATATATAAATACATAAGTATATATTTTTGTACATATTTTGTACACACAAGTGTATATATATATATATTTATACACATACGAAAAAGTCAATTTCTCTCATCCTGTAGGAATTCCTGTAGGAATTGAATACTCATTGGGACAACAGTCTGGGTTATTTATAGTACAAGGCCCATCATACTAAATTATGAGCATGAGAGTAGATAGACTGGCTCCTGCTTTCCAAAATAGCATCAGTGATTCATCTGCATGGGGCTAATGAAGTGGCTGCCTCTGGAAGAGGAGTTTCTGCTTATAACCACAACATCTACACAAGTCAGCCTCTGAGCACCGGGTGCTTCCTCCCCACATTCCACAGGCCCCACACCACCTCTGTCATTCCACACCACCAGCATGAGAAGCCCTGGGGAGGCACCAGCAAGGAGGCCAAGAATGACACACATCCGAGAGCAGGGTGAGAGCTGCACGTGCCGCAGGTGTGACATGGGCAGTACCTGTCTGCTGGGCCACCCGGCCTCACGTAGGTGAGCACCAGCGGTCTGGACTTGTGCCAGTCTTCATGAGCTCCCCCTGGAATCAAACCAGGAAAGCCGTAAGTCACAGGGGGTTTGGAAGTCTGAATGAGAGTGCTGAGAAAGAAGGGACATTTATCACACAACAGCTGACACAGCCTGAAAGCAAAACGACTGCCCTGGATCAGGCAGCTGGCAGTCCTTGAAGGCTGCAAGGGATACTCTCCAGGATACACTTTTATTACTCAGATGAAGTTTACAACATTCACCTTCTTATTTTCCCACTTCCAAAATCACCTCTGCCAGTGCTTGTCCCCTCTGCTTTTCTTTGGAGAAGTTACTAACCTCTCAGCACAAAGCCAAAACTGTTGCCTTCCTTGTAGAGGGAAACTTCTATGGTCTTGGGAATAATGCCAGCACTGCTTTCTGGCACTAAAGGAAGAAAAAAAAATACAGTTACCCCCAGATAAACCTTTTCCAACCATCCTGCAAAATATATCAAAAGTCATCCAAACATCATTGAAATGAAAGTCCAGCCCAAAGCCCAGATTGTATCTTGCCTATTTGGAGGCAAAAAGAGCCCAGCTCAGACACAGGAACCTTCATTAGAGCCAACCATCATGTTTTAGGGTCATTTCACCAGTGCAGTGTAGTGCATCGCCCCTCAAATTTGTCTTGGTTAATACTCTGACATTCAAGTAAAACCATCTCGTTTATCAACTGGCTTTAATGTGTTCAGCTTTTCTCAAAAGCTTCTGCCACAGATAGAAACTTATTAAAAAAACCATCAGCAGCATAAGGAATCAAGTCACTGGCTGACCTTAAAGAAAATGAAAATCCCAAATCCTCAGTGCAAAAGGTTGGGTTTTTTTCCCTTACCTCTCATATTTTGGATTTAAAAAAAGATTAAGTGAATCCTTTAAACTGATCCCAGGGGCAATTCAGTAATTTTATGTTAAATACACAGTACTATTTGTACAAAACACAAAATGTACAAAAGTAAAGAGAAAAAGAAAGAAACTGTTTCTAACCCTTGCCATCCTCTGCTATTTGATGATTTATTGCACTACTGCAGAGAATAAAGGACAATTTCCAGTCTTCTCCATCCAGAACTGAACATGGCATTTCAGCCTGGTCCACTCTCAAAATTCCTAATCTTCAAACCGAGTACCATGAATGGCCACAAGGATAACCAGGAAAAAAAAAAAAAAAAAAAAAAAAAAAAAAAAAAAAAAAAAAAAAAAAAAAAAAAGACTAAGAACTTGACTTCAGCCTGGCAAATTGAAGCCCTAGGCACACCCACACTGGCATTTCCCTTGGCTCAGGAGGGGGTTTTTGAAGTGAATCTCCTTTCTGTCCTCACTGCCAAGGACCCTGAGGACTTGCAACATGCACCCAAATTAGGGTTAAACTAGCCCTTAAGCTGACTCAGAAGTCATGCAGTGGAGGCATGGTACCACCCTACAGGCAGCCAGCCCTGGGGATCAGGCTACAGCAAAGCCAAACAAACCTCCGAAACACTGTCCCCACTTTGCTCCTGCTGTGGTGCAAACAGCTAACAGGGACACAGGCCAGAAATACTCCAGAAGGGAAAAGCTCAGGGCACAGGAAGGCTCACAGATAAGGGGTGATACTCAAATACCAAGCAAAGGGTATAAAGCATCCACAAATAAGTTCAGAAACCATCCAATTTCTGTCCTAAGCATCCAAACATGAAGTGCTGCAAGAGCCTTTCATAAGATCGGCAGGAGCAGGGAAACCTAAGCTAGTGTTAATGCAGGATTCAGTTTATTTATGAAAGAGAATGATACAACAGCCTGAAAACTGGACTTGGACTTGCAAGATCTCTTCCAAAGAAGGAAATTACAAAGTGGGGAGAAAAATTCAAACCAACAAGCATGAGCTATTGAATTGCACTGTATTTCTGCTCTTTGCCCAGGGAAAGAAAGGGAGAGAGAGGCGAGTACACGCAGCAATAACAAACCCTCACAGCAGATAAAAGCCCACAATGAATTGGAACCAGCCAATAATTGACGATTCCCTGTATTTTGCAGTGCTTCTTTGTTTGGAACATTCATAAACAGCCCCAATAATGTCACTGGAGAGAAGTCGGTATCTCAGTGTGCTCTTCCTGCTCATTCAGAGCCAAGGACATTTCTCGTCGCTGCTATTGATTGAGCCATGTGGCACTGGCACCACTCCTCAGCTGGGCAGTACAGCTTATCAGATCCCTGACAGCCAGGCTCACAGACACAGAAAAAGTTTAAGAGTGGTCATCCCTAGGGAGCACGAGAACATGAAAAACTCGAGCCACACTTGGCTTTATCAGGGTTGTATGCAAAAGCTCACTAACATTTACAGCACAACAGAGGGGAATGATGGATAGAGATTCATCTAATCCAGATTAGATTTTGGTCTTTTTTGGGCTTTACACATTCATTTATATATTGAATACTTTTCATATAAAGGCAGCAGCTAGAGCAAAGCTATGAAGTGTAAGATAGCTTCCTATCTGGGGCAAAATGTTTAGATTTCATTAGTTTTGTTTTTTCTGTCATCTTATTTTTAGTTGTTCTATTTCTTCTGCCCAATCATCCTCTGATTGATCTGGGTAACTGAATGACTAATAACTGGGGAGATTGTTTTCACAGTGGAAAGACTGTGATAAGAAACTGTATCGAGGAATTTGTTTTAATCAGAAACCTCAATCATCAAAACAAATGAGGGCAAGAGCACACAGTCTCCCACTTCAGGACACAAGCCCACTGAGCTGGGCTTGCCAGACCCTGCCAGGGCCCCTTAGCTGGAGAGCAGATTGCTTGAGCTTCCCTTCTGAAAACACATAACACTTCAAAGCATCCTGAGGACTAACAGCACTTGCCACAGTTCTGAAAAGAGCATCTGGCAATACATGTTTAAGACTGAATAAAACCTCCCGTAGCCACGCTCCAAAAGGGAAAAAGAAAAACAAGCTGAAGCAGCATCAGGAGGCAGATTGGCCTGTGCTACCAAGTCACTCCGAGGCAAGACAGACCTAATCAGCCATCCCCTGCCGGTGTGCATGAACAGGCACCCACTGTGCTGGAAAAAGCGCTCTGCTCCGACTGCACACAGCTCTGCAGCAGCCACCGCTACGCTGCGAGCAGATGAAGGCAACGTCAGAATGCCCCTGGACACTGCCTTGGCCATGGCAGCCAATGCATGAGCAAGTCCAGCTGCACCCCGGGACAAAAGGTAGCCAGGGAGAGGGAGCAGCGTTATCAGAGAGGCACCCACCGGCTGGCGGAAGCTCGTACTCTACTTCCAGCACTACCCTTTCGCCCACGTTTTTCAGCAGGCTTATGATCTCATCATGCCGCAGCTTGGTCAGGTTAATGCCATTCACTGACTTGATGTAATCCCCGACGTTCAGTTGGTCGCTTCTGCAAAGAAATAAAAAGCAAAAAAAAAGCAGTGGTAGCACAAAGTCTCTGCTACATCCAGCCAGGGCACGGCTTGCTGGTAACTGGAGGAGTTTTCGAACAAGCCACCAATGCTGGGCTGATCTCAGCTGTCTGCTGATTGCATGTGTCTGCTATCACAGGGAAGCGCTAAAATTGAAGCCATCTATCTTTTCTGGTGGCAAGTGTTCAGATCTGTACATATAGCAACAACCACAGCGTACACGTTCACAACCTCTCTTTTGTTGCTCAGCTCCCATTCATGTAGAGCAATCAGTCAAAGAAAAGCACACCAAGAGCTGTCTGAAGAAATAAATCCAGCAGAGAAACAAAAAACTTTTTTCCTTTTGCCTGTTTTCTGCAAAACTGTTCAAATACTCCTTCCCTTTCTCTGCTTCTTGGAGCCTTTCTTTGCCCATTCCTTTTCTGAGCCAATAACGTTACTTACAGACTCAGTATTCAGAGCAGATACAATATTAAACCACTTAGCTTGATCAAGATGTATTGTACCATGCAGCTCTCCTGACAAGGCTGCCTAATTTCACAGAATCCCTAATATCCCTACACAAAATTTCAGAGCATAATTGTACAGAGCATAGGAAATAACTCAAAATAGAAGACGTTCTACTTACTGAAGCAACAACTTGGCATTCTGGGGCACTTGAAAAAAGGGAGTCGGGTGCCAATGACTTTAATTATAACTCAATTCATTCAGTAGCTGGAACATGCAACTATTCCTCTCCCATTCTGCTGTGCTCTCTGCACCTCATTTCCATTTCTCACCTTGCAGCCAGTCCTCCTGGCCTCAGATTGGAGACTCTTGGCTTTCCATCTTTGTCTGTACCACCTGAAATGGTTAACCCAAGGGTGCTTCCCTCCTTCTTAATCAGCTCCACGATGGTGACCCCTCTGAACTCCTCTGAAAGATCAGGAATAAAGACAAACATCTCAGTGGAAGGCACATTCCTCCCAATCCCAAGGACACGCTTTTCTGCGAGGTGGTGGGAAAGCAGACCTGGGATGATTGTACAACTAGCATGAAGAGAAAGCATCAGTCTATTTAAAATTAAGCTGTGAAACAGAAGTGTGTCCTGGCAGATCCACAGCAGTGTTTGCTTGCAGGACTGGCAGGCAGGACCAAGGAAGATAAGGCAGAAGAATGAGGGCTTGTGAGAGAATAAAAAGCTTGTGTTTCAACGTGCTGAAGGCAGTGGAAGAATTCAGAACCAGGATGATGGGATCTCAGCAATGGTCTAGGGAGATCACCTCGGGGAATTATGCTTGATACAGAGTGGGGAGGGTGCTAACAGGGCTACATGTCAGCAGTCACAGTTACACGCTAGGAAGATGTTGTGGACCTGCAGTAGCTGCCTGGATGGACAGAACAGGGTGGATCTTAAAATACTGTGATTAAAGAAATATCTTGAGACATCAATACAGTTGGGAGATAAAGAACACAATGTGAAGAGAGGTAGGATCCCACAATCATTAGGGGAAGCAGGGGGAGACATAACCTGCATTCATTCATAGCAGTTTGCCCACCCATCTGCACCTGGTCCAAGTCAAACTCCCTATAACCCACCTCATCTACAGCTGGAATTGAAGACAAGTCACTTTTACAACATGACTGGTTCCACATGCACTGCCTGCCATAATACATACGTCCAAGTTTAGGAGGTGCACACCCCACACCTGCTGCACCAGTACTGCTCTCTGTGTGCTGCAGGCAGTGTACATTTTACCTTGCTCTAGTCCAAGACAACATTTTTGTCTGTCCAGCACCTACATATAAGCCCAATCTGGTATCAATTTTGATCCCATAACAGCTCATCTCTGGGTTTTACAAAAACAGGGTCCCTAAACTATTCCAACTTCTGGATTTGGCATAGACAAGGGCAGTAAGTTAGCAGGAGAGCCAGCTCTGGCCCAAGAAAAGACCAAGAGATCTGCAGACTTGGCAAAAGGCAGCTCTGCATTACTCCACATGACAGACCTCAATCTCTTTGCGCAAAGGGGGACTAGCCCTGGGTCAAATAGGACAACTTCCACACCTTGCCACCTTCCACACCTTAGAGCCTCCTCTGAGAAGCTTTTACACAACTTGTCTACAACATCATCCATCCATTCTTACTGTCTCCCACAATTTTACAGGATGAAACCAATCACCCTCACACAGGGCACCTTCCTCCAAGGCTGTGCAGGAGAAAGTGATGATGGGCACTGGCAGCACATGACAAACAGCTGTCCCACAGATGTGGACTAAAATCCATGCTGCAAATGGCCCAGGAGCTTGTTTGCACAGCAAACCTCACCAGGCTTGGAGGAGATGCTGTTTGGTGAGGGAACATTTGAAACCTCTCGCACACTGTGATTTCCAGGGCAAGGCAGGGCCCCTTAAATAGCATATTGACCAAGATCCATGCTGGTGCAGGGCTTCCTCTCTCCATCCAAAACACGGCATCATTTGACACTGTGTTGCCTCATCACTAGCACTTTGCTCTGTAAAGTCACCATGACACCAGAAATTGCACCTCACTTAGAGTCCTGCCATGCACTACCTGTTTCATAAAGCACTTCCAAGAATAATCTGTGCACTTGATTAATGTGAGCAGGGAACCTCTTTGCAATCTAGCACCAGTCTGGCAGGCGTTTAGGCACTGCTGGGTACCCATTTAACATGGCACTGGCAGCTCGTTGTAAAAATGTCAGGTCCATAATACTTCTGCTCTTTAAACTCAGTTTTGATCCGTTGCCAACTGCAGTAACTTAGTTTTTAATTCCTCAACCCAGGATCCCAGGGGCTGCCAGAAACTTTGGTGGGGCTCCCCACCATGCTGGAAGGAACACCATCCAGCACTATCCTGCAAATTTCCTCTCAACTACAGACATGACTGATCAACACAGATGGTGCTGCAAGGGGAGATTATTAGCTCTTCAATGGGGTTTAATTTTGATCCTTGATAAGTGTTTCAAATGAGAACCCCCAGAGTGCAATTACCCATTGTTACAGGTTCAAGGAGAAATCACTGCTTCAAAAAAGGGAAGTCCCTGAGATCAGTGGATGAAAGTAAGCAATAAGACACACACAGAGGTAAAAGTGAGCTGGTTATGGAGGATCTGGTCCTTCAAGACATAGCCTTTAAGTGCCATATAAGAGTAGTCTTAGATTTTTTCTGTTGCTTGGATTTTGCTGCTCAAAGCATCCCAGGGCAGAAAGAACACACCTGAATTTTTCCCTCCCCACTGAGATGCCTTGAGCTGGGGTTGTTGGACATACTGGCTCTTGTGAGCCTCTCCCCATCAGGGCTGTGGTACAGCAGGAACATATTGCAGAAGCCCCAGAGGATGCAGAATATCCCCTAGAACAACTGCTGATTGATGAAGCAATAGCAAAAGGGCCTCATCCTCTACAACACACTAAACCAAACCTGTGACTGGATCATTAACAGTCAGAAGTCAAAATCAAGACCTTGGCTTTCCTAAGGAAGGAGATGAATAGTCCAGAGTAGCCCATCCAGACTTGCTGGCAGACATAGTCCAGCACCACCAGAGGCAATATACTATCACTTCTTCACTTCCTCTTCAGGCCCCAGAGGTATTTCTGTATAGGAAGGTTTAACTCACACAAAAATTTGCTGTGACTGACTAAATATCCAAACAAACTTAATCCCACGTGGGAAATACAAAGCTTGCCAGATACTGCCAGTCACCCGACAAGCTCAGCTATGGCAGCGCTTCTTCCCTCTCTCCTTTACTGCTGTCTTCTTCTCTGTGGGTGCCAGTCCAGCGCAGGAATCAGTCCTTTCTTGTCTCCCTGTAACCCCTATCACGGGCTTCACACAAGACAGGGATTGCACCACTAACATACCACTCACTGAGACCAGTTACTACCATCCATTTTTGCCCTCCAGGAAAAAGCCTTGCTGATAGATGCACCAAAATTAGTGTTTGGAGGTGTTTACCCATTTTAGGGGTATCCAGGTAAAGTGTAATGGATGCCACAATGTTTTGGGGCAGAAGCCAATCCCCTCCTTTACCTGGGATGCTTTGCCTCCTGGAGACCAGGGCTGCGTCCATCCCACCAGAGTCCTTGCTCCCCTTCGAGTAAGGGCCATCGTCTGTGAGCAGAGCAAACACAGAAGCTGAAATTAGTACCAAAAGCCACAAACAACTGAACCAGAGCACTTTAAAAAGTTGTCCTGGTGACACTGGAATTGGAATCACATCTGACTTCAGGCAAGAAAAAACAATACCCAACCCTGGCTTTGCACTACACCATGTGGGCTATCCCACGTTTTAGAGAGGGAGGGAAGGAAAAAAGAAGGCAATAATATTATCTGATTTATTCTTCTTGGAACTAATCTGTTAGGAGAGAACAAAATTCCCTTACTCCTGCAATAATGTGGAAGAGCTGAGGAGAGAGGAAGCTGTGGCATTAGTCTCAAGTTTTAAGCCTGTCATTATGCCTGTGAAGAAACTTATAGTCTTTGGAAATGGAGTTACACATCAGGACACTAACAGGGCACTAAATCACTATACTTGAATGAAATTGCCTATTCTTATAGATCCCATTATTTCAAAGTCACATTTTCCTGCTGCTGTTCCAGCCTCTGTACAGTATAGAAAGCACCTTCTCTTAAGTGATTAAAAGGAAAAAAAAAAAGCCAAAGAGAGAAGAGTATTATGCACTGCAAATTCATCACTCAGCATAAGCTAAAATTTAAAGTACCTTAATATCTTTGTATTCTTCTATTGGAACACTCCTACAGAGCTATCACAGAGCTTATTTGCAGAGATCTACAGATGTCATTGCCATCCACCTAAAAATGGCTATTTTTATGGCATTTCCTAAAAAGCTGGTGCTTTTTCAATCAATAACTTCCAGTAACCATGTAGTATCAAATAACTCCCATTCTCAGTGACCACAGTCCTGGATTGCCAGTCCCAATTTTTCAACAGCTGTGAAGGTTCAGAAGTTGTACATGACAGTATAAATAGGGGTTACTGAAAACCTTATCCATTTATTCCTGTCCACAGCCCTTAAGTTATATTTAAGTTACAGAGAAGTTTTTGTCTGGCTCTATACAAAGCGAATGACTTTTGTTCAGCCCCATTCCAGGGGTGTGTACAGAGAGCAGCCAAACCAAACGTTCAGCTGCTGGCAGCCCACTTTGCCCACAGACAGAAAAATGATGTTGTAAACTGAATCACATGCTGAAGCCCAAGGGCTTGAACATTTTTGAAAAGTAAAATGAAATAAGCTTCCATCTAAAGTAATTTAAAAAAAATAATAACAGAAAAAAATATCTGGTGTTAAATTCTTGTTGCCCCAGCTAAAGTAACTTCTCAGGTTGATAAAACTTTGGCTGGGTCAACTCTGCACTTTCAAGCATAAAAAGCTGAAAAATAAACACTACTTAGTTTTTCAGCCCAAATCTTGCAGCCTGTAAAAGGACAATGTAGATATCCAGACCTTGGGCTCTTCTCGTATGTCACTTTGAGTGTTTTTTTTCACCACGACAAAACTGGAGCTTTCCAATGAAGTAAGAAGTAGCACTTGGCCTGGAGCATCACCAAACTATGTCAAGCCACTGCTACCAAAACACTTTAGCTTTGGTACCCAAACATTCAGGCCTCTGTGAAACAGGGGAACAAAGCTGTGCTTTTCAAAATAATAAGAGGAAGAACGGGTAGGGTAAAACAGCACTGTCCTGACCGTGGAGATCTTGCAGCATCACTCAAAGCTGACAGTGAAGCAACAGCTGAGTTACAGCAAGCACCAAGGTGGGCCATTGATTTCAGACAGGTGCTGGTACAGCCTGGAATCACTCTGAGAGCAGAAGGCTTGAACATGAAATTTGCATTTTTAATAGCAATGGCTCCTTGGGTGATGGGGAGGCCAGGGTCAGGGTTAATCTGGGCTTAATGACTCTGGAAAGAAGTTTAATTTAGTGGGACAGTTTAGCTCCAGTATCCAATTAAAAAAAAAAAAAAAGTGCCTTGCCTTCTCTCTGTCACCCCATCCGTTGCAGAACTGCAGTGTCAGACTAACAGGGATGGCTTGGGAGTATAAACCAAGGTGGCATTTCCCAGGGGAGGCGCAGGACAATGTCGATCTAACTGCTCCCTGCCTACATCACTCAGCCCAACAGCTACAACCTTCCTTTCTTTCTTTCCCAAATTCAACAGCACATTGGAAGAGGAACCCCAAACTCAGGACGCCCAGCATGAAGCTGCTTTTCCAGCACTGGAGGTAATTCTGCAAACGGCACCTGCAATATACCCTGAGACATCCTGGGCAGGAGCCTCTCAATTGCTCTGGAGCATCAGTGTGCCTTCAGTCCCACTGGACACTGCAGTTGGTGAGGGGACTCCTGCGTGCAGCTGCCTTCCCCACGAGAGCACCGCTGACAGCTCTGATCCTAGGTGACATGCTCAAGGCAGACACGTCCTGCTGCGGATGGGATCCCTGCATTCCTGGGAAACCACGCAAGATGGTTCAAAGCCAGTTCGATAATCTGCTGGCAAACTAAAGCAGTGAACCATCTGTTTCACATAAACACACCGCCCTGGACCAGACAGCCACCAGCACCCTTCTGTGCTTCATTTCCCCATCACAACCCCAATCAATGTCGATATGAAACTCTGGTTCAATACTGGTTTCCCTCTCTACCCCAACAGCTGTTGGCAAACACGCCTTGGCTTCCCTTTCAGCAAGCAACCAGGTTGCCTGTGCATTAACAACAACTTCCACCATCAGCCACGTGGCCAAGAGCAGTGACCCGAGCTACAGCCGCTGCCGGCAATTAGCAGCTCCCCGCCCTGCCCCGTCCCGCGCTGCTCCGCCGACAGCCCTGTCAGCCGGCAAGTAATTAGCACCACAGCTCCCCTTCCTCTGTGGCTTCTCCCTTCCAAACTCAGTTGATTATGTGAAAAATGTTTGGGTTTTTTCACCCATTATCTGGCTAAAATGTTTGAACAGGAAAGGAAGCTGCCACACGCCGCCTGCCGAAATGGGAATTGGCATTTGCTTGCCTGAGCATCCCCTGCCGCGCGGCGCTTTGTTCATTTGCAGCCGATTTCCTGCTCTGCCACTCAAGCTGGTATTAATGGAACCACTGTTTTATGAGCTTTTTTTTTTTTTTTTTTTTTGTGGTGGGGTTTTTTTGGTCAGATTTGTAGTATCTGTATTCTGCAGTCATCCCTGCATGGCATGTTCAACATCTGCCTGGTCTCTTCTATTCTGATCTTTTCTCTGATAAAGGAAAGGTTCTCTTCCCCCCTCCCCCATCATAATGCTTTTATGAGAAAAAAAAATTGTATTAATTTTCATTTTGACACAGTCCCTTTATTTTTAGAAGTTCTACCTTGAGTGGCAGCAAGACTTGGAACTGTATTCATAAAGTGAGGCCAAGGGCTGCTGGCAAAATGCTTTTACCATTGCTTTTGCTCCAGTGGACTGGAAATTATGGCTTGAACAGATGGAAAATATAGGATATACAGGTCAAAAAAGAAGAAACAGACATGCAAAACAGCCAAAAGTAAAAAAAATTACTCATCACTACTGAATATTTTTTGTTTCAGAACTATTATGCTTAAACTCTGTCCCCTTTCTAATAGGAAATTGTCTTTAAGTGGAGCCTTCCAAACACTGCTAAATACGAAAATATATAGGGAAAGGTACCTTTGGTTTTATCTCCTGCTGCTGTTCTGTGCAATGGAAGATTTAGAGTAGTGAACAAGAAACTGATGGACTGCTTTAAACTTTGTGAAAGAGTTGGACCATAAGGGCCAAGGTCTAGGGTGTTCTTTTTAGTGATCTAGAGAGATTAAAAATGTCTGTCTTGATTCCCTATGGGTGTGAGAGTTAGAGGACGGGAAGGAGATAAATGTAAATGATGGATAGATATGGAACACTGCTGAAAGCACCAGGCTGTGAGCACTGAGCCTTAATGAAGCTGAGAAATCAGATTCCTCACACACTTGTGTCCTGTTTTGGTCTTGGCCAAGTCACTTAATCTCTCTGAAGCCATATCAACCGCCAATATCAACAATTATTTGATGATGACATGCTGTATACAAGCAACAGGCAATTAAGTCTTCCCAGAGAAGCAGTATTAAATGTCTTTATAAAACAAGTGATTGAATGTCCTGTGCCTTTATCCTATTATCTTCTCTCTTTTTGAATGTGGATTAATTATTGGCTGTATTGTTTGTAACTGGCCCCATGGGAGGGTTGTGTGCAGAGACACAGTGGTGGTGTACATGCCAGCCCAGAAAAAGCTGCTGTGGAGCCCTCAGCCAGCCCTCAGGGCTCAAAGGCAAACCTCAGAGTCCCTCAGCACTGACCAGCCCTGGATGTACAGCCTGTGCAGTGCTGGACACCCTTGTGTCACCTGGAGACTCTCCATCCTTCCCATCACGGTTCCTGAACCTCACAGGAAATATTCCAGTCCATTTTGTTTGGCTGTTTTTCCCCAAATGTCATGATAGGTATATTGGGAACTGAAACCGAGAGGAAATCTTTCTCTGAAGTGTTTTGCTGAGAATGGAAAACCTAAAGTATTGTTTCGCGTCAGTCCTTCAAAATGCTTTCAGGAATTAAAGCCTCAAAACTCTGATGCTATGCAGTTACAATTCCTGTTTGCACCCAGCCCAAATTACCATCTCCTAAACTTAGGAACTGCATTTTCTGAATCTACAGTGTAGATCCAGTCCTTTTTTTATTAGCATGTTTTTGCTGGGCCTCATAAATACAACCTTTTTAGTTTAAAAGTCAACAGGATTGATACTTTCTGCTTGTAACCTTTTAAATTTGTTTTCCTATCTCTGGAGGTGAATCAGCAAAGAAATTACAGAGACAGCATTGGCTTGGGCTGCTGAGTGTCAGGCCTAGTTAAATTCACGAGTGAAAAAAGCAGTTTAACAGCTATTCAATTTATAATTATACCTAGTGAATCCTGCCTGCTAAATTAGATACAGTTATTACCCTCAACACCTTACAGAAGTAAATGAAGTTCTGACAGCAACTGATGATTGGAGATCCTCTAGTTTCCCAGATCTGATTTTGGAATTGGGATAGCAGAGTGTTTACCAGGACAGTGGGAAATGTGCCTTTTTGTCGCCTCCATCTCTTTTCTCCTGGTGCTGTAGACTTTGCCAGCAGCTGAGTAGTTGGCACGATGTGCCACTGAGGGCAGCCTGAAGCATCCTGGTGGGATGATCCCATATCCCAGAAGTGCATTCTGGTTTAATTTTGAGCTGCAATGCAGTTTGTGTTGCTGTTCTTGCATGTCCTTCTCTCTAAGGCTTAGCAGATGAAGGGAGAGCTGTATCCTTGGATTATCTGGTGGAGCCCAACTCCACTTAAATGTTTTCTTTAGCTGTTGCTGCTGAGTGAGTAGCTATTGGAAAATCTTTTCATTTGGAGGAAATCCAGTTTAGCCTCACTAGCAGTAAGAAGTGTCCTGATTTCATACTGTTAAGTTGGTATTAAGCTGTCCTATCCTAAATATAGTTTGGGGTTTCGCTGTCAAATTCTGTCAACAGATTTCTGGAGAAAAGAAGTAAAAAAATATGAAATACCATTTTTTCTAAGGAAATGACAGAAGGTTGTAATAGAAACTTGTAAACCTCTGATATTGTGAGAGAATTGAGTTTATAGAAAAACTCTATCTGTGTTAGTTCTGTGTTTGTAAACCCAAGTTGAGGGTTGGACATATGTAGGTGCCATTTTAATAAACTGTTGAGAGGGTTTGTGGTCTCTCTGTGGTATTTTTAATGTCTTCTTTCTGATGAAAGAAACTGTGGTACTGAATAAGAAGTTCTTATTGATAATTGGGAAATTTTTTCCTAAAAGCCCTCAAGAGTTTGCTACATGAACTTCTCTTATTTGCTGTTTTATCTAAAAATCAATCAATAATAATCCATTAAACATGAAAAGGGCTGCATGAATACATGAGGGGAGCAGAGTTGACATCATTAGCACTCAATTTATACAGCAAGAAAATCTGAACAAGACTGGCATTTTATCGAATTGCTTGTGTGCTCCTCTAGTGCTGAGCTAAATCAAATCTCATTCTTAGTGCTGAACTAAATCATATTTTTGTAGTAGAAACCATCAGGGAACAAGTGGTGATCAGGGAGGTGACCAGCCACATAAAACTCTGTAATGAGATGGGCTTTACTCTAGGCCTTAGATTATATGAGTATTTCATGGTATCCAAACCCCGAATTTGTACCTCTTCTAACAGATTGAAAAGAATCAAATTGCACATTTTTAACTTCTTCCTCCTATAGCTTTGGATCTGTCAGTTAAACATCCCCTTCCACATCTTGGTTTAAACAACTTCTAAAGTCCTCTCACAACTGACATTTTTTTCCCCCCTTCCTCTTCTAACTGATCTTGTGGCCCATTTTGGCCAATTTAAAACTAGGGAGAGAAGAGGAATTAAAAAAATAAAAATTAAAACCTCTATGATTCTTTTGAATTAAAGCCTCTAAATGTCAACTGTCTCACTGCTCAGTCTTGCTGTAACAATGAATTTAGTATTTTTCCGTCGGTTCTTTGTGCCTGCAAAGAACAGAGCAGGGAATTTACAATTTTCCATTAATGGTTATTTGGTTACCTGACTGATGGTGGCAGGTCATGATTTTGTTCAGCAGTATTGCAAGAGGCTGGACTGAAGATCCACAGCCCCTTCACAAGCATTGGCTCCCCAGGTTGTGTTTCCCCTGCTTTGTCACTTTTTTGCTACAACTTCTTCACCAAGAGATGGTACCATAGGGAAAAGGAAGGGTTTTTTGGCAATACGACCTAATAGATCAGAAAGTCTATATCCAATTATAGCAAATTTAGCATTCATGTCTCTAATGTTAGAGGCCGGATACGACTCTCGGTTTTTAGAAGGCATAAAAATGTGCATGTAAGGCGCTTTCAGGAGATCTGATCTTTCTTGCCTCTCTCCCTTGCCAAAGTTTGGCAAAATGTCTTTGGAAAAATGTAGGAAATGACCAAAAGACAGCTTCTGGTGCAAAGGGAATCTTTGAAATCTTGGAACCTGCCCAATCCTTCAGAGGGAAAAGATAAAAGATACAGCAGTCTGAGGCTTTTGGGGGTTGGCTTATCTTTTTTAAATAGACTGGAGGCAAAGTGAGTGTTTAGGAAAGGTAACTATGCCTGACACTCTTCAATGGCACCTTGAGATTTTAAACAGCGAGCTCACAGAATCCTCAGGGTTCCCAGACCTTGTAGCTTGGTCTGCCCTCTTTGTAAAGGTGGCCTTTAACAAGGTGAATCACTCTTGATGGTCTCCTGGGCTGACACTTCAGTTCAGGCTGTGTTCAGTGGCATCAACCAGATAAAGTGGCACGTTGAAGTAAGCAGTGGTCACATACTGGCACCTAGGAAGATGAGCCTTGTGTCTTTATTGTTTCATCATAATAAATGTTATTTCCTAATATAAG